>JAHLSL010013142.1:380222-407122 GCA_025920805.1 Petroica traversi
TTTCTTTTCTTTTCTTTTCTTTTCTTTTCTTTTCTTTTCTTTTCTTTCCTTTTCTTTTCTTTTTAGTAAAGAGCATTCAGTTGCTATTATTTTCAGATTGAAAAGAAAAGACTTGAACAGAAAAAGCAGGATTCAGGAGAGGATGGGAGGCCTTATTGCCATCCATCATTGCATCTGAATTTTGGGGAGGGTAGATGCTTTCTGAAAATGTTGTCTATGTCCTAGTGCTGGACATTTTATGGGGTATTAATTATCTTACACATGAGAGTTACTTCCTATTTTCCAAATATAGAGTTTTGAAAGAGCGAAAATGAATAATAAATTTGTATATGGCTGACAAATAATAAAGCCCAAAGTATTTCCAAATGAAATTTTGCAAGGAAACACCTTGAAAACAACTTGTTTTTACATTTGTAAAACAAAGCATTTCATTCAGTTGATGCTTTTTTTTTTCTTGAAAATTTGTCTAAGTGATTTGGGGCAGGAGGTGGAAAAAACCTTTTTTAGGTATGTTCTTACAGGATTGAAATTACCAGAAAAAATGCATTGAAGCATTTATTCTTGATCACATTAAATAATTTTACTACATGTTTGCTAATTATGTGCAAATGTGACATAGCCACATTATTACCTTGCTGAAATGTCACTTTTTTTTTCATTTGACTTGATTGCAGCACAGTAAAAAGTTGCAGTACTGAGGAGTGAGGCCGCAGAGTAAGACTGAGAAGGAGCAGCTTCTCATTTCAGTGTGATAGGCACAGGACAGGACCTGCAGGGTGCTGCTGTGTTAAATTCCATGTCAATACTAGTTCTCCTTGTCCTTAGATAAATTAAATGGGAGGAGGGAAGATTACTGAGCTATTTTTATTCAGCGGCAGCCTTGGGTATTGTCTGCTGAAGTCTGATCATATTTTAAATCTCGACCTCCTGAGGAGTCGTGGATGATCATTTGTCAGGATGGGTGTTTGGTACAGTGGGTCTTCTCTCATCTAAATGCCTGAGTTAGAACTTCAGGGTACAAGTAAGAACTGAAGAAAATCAAGGAGGTGATCTGCTCCACTGCAGCAGAATCTGTGTCTGTTGTACAACAGGTTAAAATTTACTCAAAGAAACAATTTCCTTTGTCGTGAAAAATTGCTAGTGAGTCTCTTACTTCAATTTGAAGAGTCCCAAAGTTCTGAAGACAAGGCTAATGAAATCTCTGCTTGTCTCTTACAATATTAAGCCCAATCTGGAACAGACCTTTATGTCTCCGCTGTGTGGTGGAAACATAGTGAAGCAAATGATGGTAGAAACATCTTGCAGCATTTTATCTGGAAGTGTCTTTGAAGAATGCATAAAATTTGTGAGTACTGGGTCACGTGATTCCCATTCTTCAATTCTGCATGATCTGTGCTGGCATTGATTACAGCTGAGGGAAAAAGTGTGATTGTGCTGACGGCATATAGGACTTGGTGGAGCCTGGCTGGTGTTCTCATCTCTGACCTTGTCCCATAGCTGATGCTTTATGGGAAAATGCACTTTTGTGGGATGCTTTATGGGAAAACACACCTATTAAGCTGTGAAGTAACTTGTGCTCAAGGGAAATTTTTTGTAAAGTCCAGAGACTTTACACTTTACTTTCACTTTCACATGAAGTGAAACCTGAGGGTTGAGATTTGAGGGGAGGGGGAGCTGAGCCAGTGCACTGCCATTCAGGCAAACTGTTGCAGGAGAGGGATGAGGACAAGGTCTAAAAATACTAAGTGACCACAGTCTGCAACGTCTTTGAGAACATGGCCCAATTTGAGTCTTTGCTGACAGAAGCAGAAAGATTTGCACTGATTTATGTGGCCCCTTGGCAAGTGAGTAGCCAAACCATCTGGAAGTCAACAGTGCTTACAGGAAGGAGATGAATAGACTCAGAGTGTCCTGTGCCCCATGTTTCTCTGTTGCAGGTGAATCCTGAGCCCTATATTGACATTTGCCTGTATGACACTTGTGCTTGTGAGTCTGTTGGGGACTGTGCATGTTTCTGCGACACCGTTGCAGCCTATGCACACGCCTGTGCACAGAAAGGGGTTGCTGTTCACTGGAGGTCACTGACTCTTTGCCGTAAGTACATAAAACATGAGGCAGAACTGGCTGTAAAGGTACAAGGTTTTGGCTCAGAGTGGTCAGATTTAAGTCTGCTTCCACTGACATCTAGAGAATTTCACCCTGATGGGGCTGGGCTAACAGCTCACTCTGACATTCCCACCCTCTGTTCTATTTCTGTACCTGGCAAACCCATCCATTACTTAGGGGTGTGATAGCCTGCGGGCAATATCTAGAGGAAGAAATAGTTTCTATAATATATATACATGTGCATTAATTAAAGTTTGCAGTTTGGGGTGGTGTTGCATTTGCTATTTTCAAACCCAAGAATTTCTGGTATAGAGCAAGTATTTAGTTATGTGAAAAAAGATGTAAGTGTGAAGAGGTAGCCTGCCCTGATTGTATTAAAACAATAATGTAGTAAAAAAAAAATCTTTATTTAAAGGTGGAAATCTTTCTTTTTCTATATATATGTGATTCACTATGTACAATGTTTGGTGCCATAATTCTGAGAGGCATGATGAATATACACTCTGGTTTGAATTTATTTTTCTGCATCTGATTCCTTCCCTACATAGCACAAAGCTGTGAGGACCTGAATAAACACAAATTAGATTATCAGTGTGAATGGAGATATAACAGCTGTGGACCTGCTTGTCCAGTCACGTGCCAACACCCCCAGGCTTTGGAGTGTCCTCTGCAGTGTGTGGAAGGGTGTCATGTACACTGTCCTGCAGGTAAGTCCATCTTTTGATTTACTTAAGTAGCTTTTCTTCTTCTTAATAGACTCACTGATATGTTTTCACCACATTTCCTTAACGTCTGAAGAGGAAGGTGGTTGGGCATCTGGGTTTGGGTTTGTGAAATGGGCGCAGTGTATGGAGGGCATGAAGTGGTGCCCAAAAGAGGAGGATGAACCCCTGCCAGCAAGCATGAGAGAGGATGGGAACAGCTTGATGAGACTGGAGGATTAGCATCTGTGTGGGAACAGAGACTTTTGACTCTGCAGTTAAAGCAGGATATGAATTTGTGCTGGAAATTGAAAAATGCTCTGCTTCAGAGCGGCTACAGCCGTGGGGGAAACCCATTGCCTTCACCTGCTTTTTACCTCCAAGATACTCCTGAGAGTGCCCAGCTGGCATCCTCCCATGAGCATGAGCTTCCAGCTTAACTCTTCCAACAACTACCTTGTAGAAAAGGAAAAGGAAAAAATATGGCAAATATGGGACAGGGAGAGGAAAGAGAGGAAGGGAAGGAGTGAAAGACAAGTAAGTGCCAAAAATAGATTGAAAACTCAGTCAAATTGTTCCTGAAGACACAAAGACAAAGAAATAAGGTATTTTAAGACCCCAGTAGTTATTCTGGGCCTGATATTTCTGATCAGAACAAGGTAGACAATAGGAGGAGAAATAAATAATGTTCATGTAAAATGGAAAATGCCATTGAGCCCATGTCAGGAGCACTGTTCTGTTTTTAACCTCATGATTAGTTTTACAGTTCATGACAACTGGCCTCTTTACACTGCTCTGCTGTTTTGAAACAGGGAAAATACTTGATGAGCTGTCCATGGATTGTGTCAGTCCAGAAGACTGTCATATGTGTGCAGCTGGAGGTGACAGGATCCTACATGGAAGGAAAGTAGTTTTGAACAAAGATGATCCACAGCGCTGTCAATCTTGGTATGATGGGGTTGTGGAGTGAACCAGCATGCCTCTTGTGTAAGGTGAAGGGTCAGGGATGAAGCACATCATCATGAACAAGTTTATGGATGTAACTTTAAATATACCATTCAAAAGAAAGCTTGGAAACCATCTTTTATGTCAATACTCCTCAGAGAACCCAGAGCTGAACTTTTTCAGTGACAGTAGTAGGGATTATAGGATGTCAGCTGAATTGAAGTGAGTCAAATCCATAAATTCTTTTCAAAAGAGGCTTTCCCCCATGTGTAGGTGGCCCTACTGACTTCAGATGTTCCACATCTTTTTGTGCAATGTGTGATTCAACATCAATAAAGCTGTCAGGCTCTTCCCTTCTGCCAGCGCCAAAAAATTCCTGTGCGTAGTTCAAGGTCTGAATGTGCACTCAGTCTAGAACTTGTTGAGATTATTAGCAGTTGTCTCATTCCTGGAAAACCAATTTGCATGAGATATTAAGGTGATACCTGTGGTCTGATCCTGCATACAGGTGTCTCCAAGTAGGATGAAATAAGTGTCAGGGAGTGTGATGCTGTGCACTGTACAGGATGAGGGCCTTTAGCTGCAATGCAGCGGAGAATGTTAGCATTTTAATGCCCTGTGGCATATTATGAAAGTTCTCTGGATGTCTGGACCATGGATGGGTATTTTCACTTAGTGACTTAAAATGTTGTGAATAAAAGAGGTTTCCAACTTGTAAATTGATCAGATTTAATGGAAACTGAGTTGTAAAACTGCAGCAGCTATTAGCCCAGACTAACCTTAACTCCAAGTGTTCCGAACCTCATAGAAACTCGGAATGGGTACAAACTTGCTATTCCTGATCTCTAGCCAGGGCTAATGTGCAACTGAGCTATAAACCCAGGGCACGAGACTGTTAGGTTGTTCAGTTAAATATATATATTTTAACAATATACATGAAGAGCCCTGAATTCCATCAAAAGGTTAAAAAAGAGTCTTCTTAAATGAGTCTCAGTGCTCTAATTTTTGTAATCCTTAATAATAATTTATCTTAAATTTTGTTACACTGGCTGTTGCTCACAAAAGATTTCAGAACATTGGGAAAATGTACCTCACTAGGGAAACATCTTTTTGTATAGCTGTCACCTAATTTAGATGCCTACACCATCTGTACAAACAATAGAAAATATTGCACAAAAATGAATTTCATAACATATATCCAAAGGAAATTGGACACTAGAAAATTCTCATGCATATTAGGATTAGAATAATAAATCTTCTGTTGCTGTATGTTAATGCAGCATAAACTAAGAAAACTTAAATGAAGATGCCATATATAAAGTATTTTCCTGAAAAACGCCACCTTCTTCCAGTATTGACTTTTGTAGTTTGTACATCCTGGGTTTTCTCTGGCAGTGAAAACTAACATTTTTTGGTGGTTGCTCTTTTGTAACCTGTTCCTACTCTGTTCCTTGGACTATCCAGTAAGACAAGGAGAATATATGGATGGGTTCTGTTCCACCCTGTGCCTGAGTGCAGTAACGTTCTTTTCTTTGGGAAGTGAAGCTGATCAGAGGCTGGAACACCTCTCCTGAGATGAAACGCAGAGAGAGATGGGATTGTTCAGGAAGGAGAAGAGAAGGCTCTGGCGAGATCTTATTGCGACTTTTCAGTGCTTCAGCCTTTGTTGAAGATGGATATAAAGTTTTTGGCTGGACCAGTGGGGGCAGGACAAGGGCTGATGGTTTTAAACTGAAGAATGTTCAGTTCAGATTAGATTTAAGGAAGAAGTTTTTTACGAAGAGGTTGATAAAACACTGGCGTAGGTTGCCCAGAGAGATGGTGGATGCCCACCCCTGAAAATATTTAAGGTCAGGCTGGACATGGATCTGCACAACATGATCTAGTTGAAGATATCCCCTGCTTATTGCAGGAGAGTTGGACTAGATACACTTTTAAGATTTTTTCTAGCCCAAACCCCTCTGTGATTCCAGCAAGTAAAGAGAAACATGCAGACGGGAATTAGAAGGGCAGAATTGTTAAAGTTTGCTAAAGATCAATGAATTATAAATGAGTTCATAAAAGGTGGAGGGTGAGAGAGGTCAAAAATCTCATGGTGGTGCAAAAGGATGAATAATGGGAAAAGGAAAGATAGGGGAGAGAAAGGAAATTGAGAGCTGAGGTGGAAAGGGGAAGGGAAAAATGTACTAATGGAGGTGAGTAGAAATGGTGAGGGAGGGCATAGGACTAAAAAGAGATAACATCTATGATTAAAATAAAGCATTTAATATGAGGAACTGGACTGAAAAAGAAATCATGGTAAATAATAGGAAGGTAAGATAGATATAAGAAACAGTGGAGGATGAACATGTGCCAAAGCTGTATCCAAATCAAAATGAAGTCAGGAAAAAAAAAAGCCCCACTAGGAATGTAGAACACTTCAGAGGTACAAAAAAGACCTCTGTTAAAAAAGTTAATTTCAGTAAGGTTAAAATCTGTGTAAACCTGGCCCCTGCACAGAATTTGTAGAGTCATATTGGAGATAAAACATAACACCTACTCTAGGATTTTGCTTTGTGCTACTGCCTGCAGTTTGCCTCATGTTTTTTTTTCCTTGTGAAGCAAACCTGATTAGCCAGTTCAGTTCACCAGTGGCTTGTGGGTCACTGTACTGCTGATGCTCTGTGGTTCCTAGACAGACACAGATTTTACCCTTTCTGCCAAAGACTGAGCCAAGGAGTTTTCTCTGACAAACACACCATAGTTTGTCCTGTTTATTGGATCTAAACAAACATCCATGAATGTGGGGGATTTAGCTGTAGAATTCCATGTGGGGAATTGAGGTGGGGGAAAATAAATAATTCACATCATGTTTTGGTTTCATTATGGTTTGGAGATGTTTGGTTTCATGTTGGCATTCTTTTATTACGTGTGGATGACTTGTTGTTATAAGCATAGCATTTTACATTTAAATTTGATGGTTTTTTGATTTGATGATTTTTGCAGCCTGTGTGAAGGGAAGAACTTAACCTGTGTGGACTGTGAGCCAATGGAGAGCACCCTAACTCTGACAACACCTATTCCAGAGGAGGACATTGAGCTACCAGCCACTGCATACTCATGCAGCAAGATGATGGACTTGGCCTTCCTAATTGATGGCTCCAATAAACTCTCAGAGGAGGACTTTGAACTGCTGAAGGCTTTCATAATTGGCATGATGAAAAAACTCCACATCTCCCAGAAGAAAATCCGTGTGTCAATTCTAGTGTATAGGGCTGGTCCTACCATCTATCTTAACCTTAAAGATATCAAAACAAATTCCCAGATCAGAAGAATCGTCCAGAACATAAAATACTCAGGTGATAAAGAAGCATCTACCTATGAAGTCTTTAAATACACTGCATTGCATGTGTTTGGAAAAGCAGAAAGGACCAATGCCGCCAAAATTGCAGTGATATTTATAGCAAGCAAGTCCCAGAAAAAAATCCGTGACATGCTTGGGTTTTTGAAGAATAGAGATATCACAGTAATACCCGTGGGGATTGGGCCACATATCAACGTGGAGCAAGTCAAGTTCATTGCAAGGATGTTTCCAGGTAGCAGAGCTTTCCTAGTGAGCAATGTGTTGGAGCTAATGGACAATAGGGATTTCCTCATTGATCACCTGTGTGACCTTGGGCCTGAAGAAAGTCCTCTGTTACCAGCTACATCTGCACCAACCATGTCCAGTGTCATGTATCCCCCTTTGGGACTCAAAGCTCCACCACTTCTTTCTGAAAAGTCCCATCCCAACAGGCTGGATATTGCTTTTATTGTGGAAGGATCTGACAATGTCGGGGAGGAAAACTTCAATAAAGTCAAGAAGTTCATTGAGAAGGTGATCACAGGAATGAATGTCGGACAGGAAAATATACACGTTACAGTCATGCAGTATTCAGATAATGTCAGTCTGGAGTATTCCTTTAGGGAAATACAGTCAAAGGAAAGAATTATTGAGAAAGTGAGGGGTATACCCTACCAGGGAGGAAGGGCTACCAACACTGGCAATGCCCTCGATTATATTTCCAAACACACATTTACGTCAGTGAATGGTGGCAGGCAAGATGTTCCTCACTTGGTATATATGGTGTCATCCAGTCCTTCCACTGATGTTATCACACGACCTCCCAAGAGCATAAATGTCATTCCCATAGGCATAACCCCCAGTGCCAATATCCAAGAGCTCAGAAATATCAGTCAGCCTAATGACCCAATTATCTTGAATAGTTTCACCAGACTTATTGAAGAGGCACCTGAATTAGTGCTGCAGTCATGCTGCTCTCGTGGGATGAGATTTTGGACTGAAATTACAGGTAAGACTAGATGACTTTTTTGAGTGATTTCTTCTTTCCTTTGTTGCGTCTCCATCATTTACCCTGTGCATCACTGAAATTTGAAGGGTTCCCTTATCTGGTTTGATATCTTTCTGTCCAAATACCAAGGATGGACTATTTATCTTCCCTGGAGGCTGAGGATGCTACAGAACTGAGCCTAACCCTGCAGTCTGTCTTCTGTAGGCTCAAAATCCTTGTGTCTTTCTGTCAGCAAAGTACAGCAACTTTCAGACAGGTTGGAGAGTGCCAGAAGAAAAACATTCTCCTGTCTTTATTCTTATTAGTCTTCTCTGCTTAGAATAATATAAAATTAGACTTCCTCTTTTGTGAAGAGACTTTATTGGGTTTTTCATAAACTTTTTTTTTCTTTTGTTTGCTGGAAGGGGGCAGGTTGAGGAGAGTGTTGTGGTTTTATATTTTTAAATTTATTTTTATTTCTTTTTTTTTGTTGTTGGTTTGGATTGGGTTTTTTTGTTGTTGTCAGCTGCTGTTGGTTTTTGTTTTAACCCGAGAGTAAAACAAAATCAGTAGAAAACAGGAATTGAAATATCCATGTATCCCACTGAATATGAATCTCAAGGCTTTCATTAAAACAGTTACTGTTTCAAATGGTCATTATCCTGCTTTGTTTTCCTAAAATGCAACTGGACCTACCCTTTCTGTTCTTACCACATTAGCAGATGCTACTTTTTTAGATGATTATATATAAAATAACTTTTTTCCCCTCCCCCTCTCACCATCAGAGTTGTGCAACAAACCCATGGATATCATGTTTCTTCTGGATGGAAGTTCCAATATTGGAGCATCAGAGTTTGAGGAAATGAAAAGCTTTGTGCGAGCATTTATTGAAAGTGTTGTGATTGGTATGTATCTGCCTTTCAGCTCAAACACAGAAAGATGTTTTGTATTCTTTTTCTTGTAGGGGACAAAACAGCTTCTCAGTGGAGGTTTCATATTCTTAATTTTCAATTACTCGTTTCAGTCCCTCAAAATACTGCTCAGTGTTTATTTCCTGACCCGTGTGGGATGGCTGCTGCTTTCTGGGAGTGCTAAGCTCACTGAACTTGCAGAATGTGTACTGATAGGGGGATACACCTCTGATTAGGCCATTCCTTATCTTTCACTATTAGTGCAATAGAATGCCTTGTATCCTGCACATACATGAAGGGATCACATGGCACCAGGAGCAGGTTAGGACATTATGTGGGATGTACGATATCTATCTGCATAGCAGAGGTTACACAGTTTTCCCAGTAACATTTAACAAATATTGATTTTTTTAAAAAATCAGAATTGTATTTTTTTGATCCAGCCTTAAACAATTTCCGTGGAACAACTGCTGTTATTGGTGGTGTTAACAAATGTTTTACAAAATATTGATAAAGACTCATTGTGCTCTGTACATAAATACCTTCAGTAGGAGGCCATGAAGAGAAGTACAGCCAATAATTATAAACAACATATTGTCTGGTTCAGTTTTGCAAATCTGATATTTTTAACTATCTATATAAATTCTCTGTTAATACTTTTATTTGTACTTCTTACATAGTGTATAATCAGGATGTCAGAGAGGAGCATAGTTTGGAATTTCTCTTCATTCCACTTAGCAGGTCAAGCTCCCTGGATTCACTTTATTCCATGCATGTCATTCCAGTGCTGTATGAGAGAGGGAATTGGGCATGAAATGCTCCAGGGAGCTTGACCCATCTGACAAATGGGGCATCAATCTGCTGCTTGTGCAAAACAAGGTGCACATTAAAAAATAAGGGCATGTTTAGACAATTTTTAAGTGGAAAAAGAATAATACTGGAAGGAGATCAATAAAATGAAATTCTCTAGTGATTACTGGCATATTGATCTGGGCTAAAATACTTCATGTTGACTCCCAATAGAAAAGTTACTGTTTCTAGCAGTACTTGCGTATTTTTTCACCAGTGAGTAATTCAGTTTTGATCTTTTGATTGAAAATGCAGTTTTCACACTCTGATGGGAAAACCACCGTCCAGTTGTGCCTAATGTAAATCACAACCACAACATCTTCTTTAGATTTATTTTAAGACATTCACATGCACCGCTTAAAGTGTTTATTTTCTGCTGCAGGCAGTTCTTCAATTCATGTGTCAGTTCTCCAGTATGCCAGGGAAAATAATCTAGAAATTTCATGGACCATGCTTCAAGAGACTGACAGGCTTGTAGAGATGGTGCAGTCCATCCAACAAAGGGAGCAAGGTCCTACCAGACTAGGTGAGTGATTTTGTGAATATTGATGTTTAAACAAGAGGGGGAACAAGACCCCAAGGAATGCTATATACAGGCTGGCCCAGAGCACCAATTTATGTCATCATGGTGGCATTTCTTGTTAAGGTTCAACCTATTGTTATGGTCAAATATTCACTATTAAAATGTATTCATAGTTTGCACAAATTATGGTTTATCTTTAATGTATCTTGGAAAGAAGCCTTGAAATAATGCTCAGGATTTGCATTCATTATCTTTCAAGGAAGTAAAGCATAATTAAGAAGTAAAGACTTATCATTAACTTCTCAGTGCTGGTTAGTTAATTAGACATTTAGTCAGTTCAGGCTGACTTCAGGAGCTGCCCTTGCCAGATGTTTGTGCTGAGCCAGTAGTTGAAAAACAGCAAAACAAGAATTATACTCTATGTGGTTCACTTCCCTCATCCAAGTAGTTGAAAAACAGCAAAACAAGAATTATACTCTATGTGGTTCACTTCCCTCATCCAAATTGCCCTGCAGGTTCCACAGGGACTTGGACTGGCACAAGGCTGGGGATCGTGCCAGGAAGCAGGGAACAAAGATTGCCTAAGGCAGCACCTCAGCTGAAGAGTTACTTGTGAAATGCTATCTTCTGTTCCAGACAGATAGGTCCTCTTCAATTTTCATGTGCTAAAATAGGAGAGATTTCCTGCTGGGTCTGTGGAAACTTGGTGCACACACAAATATCAGTGGCAGGGTTCAGCAAAAAAATTATACTCCTACATCACCTTTCACCAGATACCCCAAGAATTTTGTTCCTCTGGATTGGAACCACATTTACTCTGGCAGCCACCTCGTATCAAAGTCGTATAAGAGTTGAGGAATACACAGATTTTTGGGGACTGTAAATAGGTATTTGTACAGAAAAGTGTGAAATAAAACCTGACTTCCATAGTTCGCAGGAGTTTTAGCTCTGATTGCTTTCTCAGCCTGGAGAAATAAAAATACCAGATGGCTGATGAGACTTCTATAGGCTGGTTGTAGGATGAATTGTTGCATACAAATATATAAGTTTTATGAAGCCTTCCATGTAATGTGTGGAGAAAGCCACACTGAACTTCAGGATGAACGGAGCAAACATGGCATTTGGGAAACGAAATGGGAGAGGCAGCCATGTGACAACCTTGTTAGTGATTTGTTTATGTCTCATTGGAAAATGCTTAGTGACTGTGATTGTGGTTGTGGTATAATGAACCAAAGTGGAATAGAGTAGAAGTAGTTCCTCCCAAATGAAGTAATGAAAATAAGTGACTGTGCACCTTGCAATGTGTGTGAATGTGGCTGCTGGGCAGGAGATAGCATTTCCAGGAAGTGCACAGTCACTCTGGCCTTTCTCTCTGTGCTCCTTTCTGTCTGTGCTCGGGCCTCTGGAAATGCAGGAGCTGCTTGACAAGTGTAGATGGCCCAGTCTGGATGCTGCTAGATCTGAATTGACCTATCAAAAATAACATTGCTATAAGTCCAGAGCTGTTTCTTCTTATTTGCACTGGCTGCTCTATGGTAGAAGATTCAGTGAAATCTTCATTCCATCTTTTGTTGATCCAAATTGTGCTATTTTGGTCCAAAAAAGCTTTATGTGCTGAGAGCAATTGTTGCTGCTACTGTAGAAGTCTTACTGTAGAAACATTCCCTTTCCTGCATAATTCAGCCAGAAGGAAACTCCAGGAGATGTGAGATTATAATAGTAAGAAATAATGAAAAGCTACTGATTATTTAAGGGCATAGAAAGAACAAGAAAGAGCAGCTTCTACCACAAATCTTTCTCATGCTTGTGCAGTGGGGCCATTCAATAACATCAAGCAAATTTTGGCTCAAGTAACCTATCAAGAAGCAGCTCTGGGGCTATTCAGACATCATGAAATCATGTGTAACTTCACATAAGAAACAACTGGAAAAAAAAATAAGAAGGAAACTAACTAACACTGAAGTGATGTGTGCAAGAGAACTGAGAATCACATAAATGTGTCTCTATTTTGCATTTGTGGAAGTTAGGAGAGTCACAGGGAGCAGATTAAACAATTCCTACAGTAAATACTGCTTAACGCTTTATAAAAACATTATTTTGCTTCCTTATAGCTATAGTAAAAGTTGCTCATTTAGGCTGACATTTTCCTGCCTCAGCCTCAAAATGTGGAGGAAGTTTGTACTATGTGGCTCAGCTGTATGAAAGCATTATTGGGGAAAGAAATATTCCTTCCCACCCCCTCCAAGAAAAAAAAAAGTAAATTTATATTTTTCCTCCAACTTTCCATCATTATTAACGTATTTGATTAACATCATTCAGGATTAAGAAGGTATAAATGTATCCTAATGTGGCTTAAAATGTGGTTTTGGAAGCAATGGTCCCCCCACAGCACTTTCGCTTATGTGGATCTCTCTCTCTTCGGTATGGTGCACTCTATACCGAATTTCCAAAATCTTGGCCCCCATCACTCAAGGCTGTCCTGATCAGACAGCTCCCACCCACTGACAGAGACTTTCACTTGTTCCCCAGATATTTCTGAACTGGTGGTGCCAGCTCCTTTAAGCCAGTTTTGGGTGGCACTAATATCTTCCCTGACCTGTTTTAATTCACCGCCCTTTGAAATTTTTTCTTTGGTTGTTTTTCCTAGTTTGTTTCTTACAAGGTTTGTGAGTTGAATGAGCTTATGGTGGAGCCTGGGTTCATCAGAAGCCCTTGGTGGTAAGAGAAATGCAGGATTTGTGTCCTGCAGAGACAGGAAAGCAGAGGAGAAGTTTTTAGGGCCTGTTTCATTTGGTGGTGTTGGACTGACAGGTTTGTGCTGCTCATGAAAAGTTCAGCCATTCTGTTAATCAATGCATGTTAATGCCAAAATATCAGTGTGCCAAGAACTGACTGCTTAAAACACAGTGGGATCAGTTTTCAATAATTGATTTGTTTCAAAATTAAAATAATTTTCTCTTTCCAGTTAAAAAAGTCAATTCAATGCCAAGTGAAGACACTAAATTAAGATACAAAGACCAGCTTCAGGATTATGGACCTGGTCTAGAGGAAGGTGTCCCTGCCCATTGCAGGGGAGTTGAAATGAGATGATCTTGAAGGTCTTTCCAAACCAAACTGTTCTGTGATTTTATGATTTTGTGATTAACACCGTGGAGAGTTGTTCCTAGTTAGACAAGTCCCTGGTTAAATAGTTGCATTCTGGAATACCCACCATCAAGGCGGTGTTGGCTGCTTCTATATAATTTCCCGTTCTGAGGAACCATTATTTTTTGTTTCTTTCCCAGGCACATTTCAGGACTTGTGGGTGATTAGGATCTCTTGTAGTACTTTTTCGTGTGAAGATGTTGCAGAAATGTTAGAGAAACTACTGAGGCCATTTAAGGCACTGATTTACAAGTTCCCAGCAGGAACTTCCATCTAATTGGAATCCCTTGTCTATGACAACTCCACAGACCCTCAAGGGGCTTTACATTTGATTCCTTGTTTCAGAAAAAATAAAAAGCAAAATAATTGCAAAGGTTGCACTTAGCAAGTTTTTGCTTTCCCTGAGGAATCCACCAAAACATTAAATGTCTGTGGCTTCCAGATTGGCTGATTCTGGGATGAATCTTCATTTTTATTTCTTGGATTCAATTCAAATATTTCTAGGGCACCTTGTGCTCATTCACTTAATTCCATGATGTCCATAATTGCTCCCTATCAAATATTTGTGATTCAGATTAATGTGCCTTTTTACACATTTTAACTCTTCCATCCAAATCATTAACGTAACTATTCAATAAGGCAGAACCTACTGTAATTCCCTGTAGACTCCCAGTAAACACCTCCAAGCCTATTCAACAGATTTTCTTTTTTCCTTGAAACTTGTTTATGTCCATTTAATCAACTTGCAGTCCTTGCAGGAACCTCTATGTGAACTATTCTGAGTTGTTTTTCCAGAATACTAGTCTAATATCCATCAGGTCTCAAGTCTATATCAGGAAAGGGTTCTTAAAAAAGCCTTTTCCAACTCTCAGAATTTCAGCATCAAATGTTCATAGTCATTAATTAACGATTATTCTAAACATGGGCACTGAAGTATGGGGAGAACGTGCTGTTCTGTGCTGGCAGCCATTGGAATGACTGACCTGTCCTTTCTAAAGCAGCCTGTATGGTTCATGTAGGTTTTGTTTTCCCTTTTTTATTTATTTGCATTTTTTTCTCTGGACATGCTCAAAGTGTGGCAGTCATGCCCTACTGACTGAGCTGAAAGGCTGCTGGGGGCTCACCACCTTCAGCAGCCTGAAAGGAGTTCTAAAATGGTTGAAAACAACCTGGGTTAGAGGAAGGTGTTCCTGTCCATGGCAGGGGGTCAGAACTGGGTGATATTTAAGGTCCTTTCCTACCCAAACCATTCTGGGAATCTTTTTATGTTTCCGTGCTGTGAACACTCTTTCCAATCTTAATATATTCTTTTTCTCAGTGTTGTATAATTCAACACTTATTTTTCCTTTATTGGTATGAAAATGTCTGTTGTGTTGCAGTCTCACAGTATGAAAATGTTCAAGTTGGTTGACTTTAGCAGTCAATAGTTTTTATTGTGGCTTTGGAGGGATTGGTATTTCCCTCCAAGGTGAGTTGGAGAGACGAAGAGCTGAGAAATGTTTGCTTCCATCTTGGGACGGGGACTTTCTAAATCCCTTTAGCAGGACAAAAATACTCATTTGATCATATCTTCAGACACCTGGCTCTTTTCTTTGGAGCTGTCTTCAAAATAAAGGGAGAAATCCAAAGAGCTTTTACTATGCTAAACCAAATTTTCTGTGCATTAAATTTTCTGTGCCTTTGAAGTAGTCACTGGTTCTACTACAATGGTACTTGATTTCTTTATGACAAGTTGCAAAAATAATGAATTTTTTTTCAGTTTGCAAATATGTATGGAGTTTTTGAACATTTTCAGAATTAATGCAAGAAAAAAAATGGGGCCTGGAGTGGCTGCTGACCACACCAACCACACCAACCACACAAAAGTCAAAATGTCATTAAAGAAAACAAATTCAGAAATTTCACATACTTTTCACAAATGAAGGAAAAATAATTTCTAATTCTTACTGTGCAAAAGTTTAACCTCTAATATATTTGAAAGTTGAAAATTGAAATGCTTTTTTTTGTAATTATTTGTAGGACCAAAGGGAAATGAGTTAAACTTCTGGCACAGTGACCATCCTAGAGCAATCTCAGGGATTTTGATAGTAGTCAGATTTGCTGTATTTTGTTTTATCCTTCATTATTTCTAGCTAATGTACTATTCTGTATCTATATTTACCTTGACAGACACACCACCATTTCAGAAAGGATTGTGGGAGAGCTGTGTAGGACATGAGTTAATACCAGAGGTTAGTTATTTTTTGTGCTCAGGAATAGTAGTTTGTGAAAGGCAGTCATCATCACCCAGCCAATAATGGTGTTCTACCTGTGTTCCATTGCAAGTAGAAAAACTTCAAGGTTTTCACTGAATATCCAGCAACTGTTGTCATGGTATAGAATCACTGAATGGTTTGGGTTGGAAGGGACCTCAAAGATCATCTTGTTCCAACCCCCTGCCATAGGCAGGGACACCTTTCACTATCCCAGGTTGCTCAAAGCCCCATCCAACCTGGCACTGAAATTTCCAGGGATGAGACAGCTGCAATTTCCCAGGGCAGCATGTTCCACTGGTGCCTCAGTACCCTCTGAGTAAAAAATTCGTTCATCACATTAAATCTAAAGATCTCCTCTTTTAGTTTAAAACTGTTCCCCTTGTCCTATCACTACCTGCCACTGTGAAAAGTTGGTCTCTCTTTTTTATAAACTCCCTTTAAGTCCTGTAAGGCTGCAGTGAACTCTCTCAGGAGCCTTTTCCAAGCTGAATAATCCCAGCTCTCCAAGCATGATCTATAGTCAGTGTGCTGAGTGAGATTCCTAAAGGTTGTCCAAGCCTGCAGCAGCTTGGTAAAAGGGTTTTTGTTTCTATCACTGAAAAGACGTGGGTGACATGGTGCCTTTTAAGAAGGCATCTAGTACAAAGTGTTGAGGTGTGTTAAGCAGTACACTGCTGGTAAATTATCTACAGGCTGACTTCCAGTGTTTTATAAATGCATTCGTTATTATAAATTGTACTGTGAATTCCTCAGGTGAACCTATTTTTCCTCCACAGCTATTGCAGATTACTCAGAGGAAATATCTTTCAAGTGTTTATTTTTCACCAAGTCACTATTTGCCCCAAATGTCATATCAGTCGCCCGGTTTCTTTTCTACTTCCTGACCTGATAACTTCCAAGCCCAAAGGAGCTTTTAAGAAAGCTGCATATCATGATTCCCAGTGTAAATATTTGTGCAAATACATGTCTAAATACAAGTACTAACAAAGTGCTCTCTTGCTGAGGTCATAATTATCAACAAAACTTTGCCTGAGTGTTCACAGATGTTAAATGAAGGGACAGCACCTTCTCTTTTAAGCTAGTTTGTGATTTGGTAGCTCAGGTAGAATTCATTTGCAAGTTTTATGGAGTTTAGTGTGGGTTGTTTTTTTTTTTGTTTTGTTTTGTTTTTATTTAATTATGGATCACCCAGTTGTACCATGGAGTACACAGTGTTTAAATTTCAGAGAGGTTGTGGAGGCAAGGTAGGCTTTTCACATCCGTAGGGGAAGTCGATAAAATTAGGGAAGCATTAGATTTTCTCTAGGAGGAAGAGCAACTTGTGTGAATAGCTCAGGATGATGCCAAGCTGTGGATCAGTTCGCCACTGGATGTCAGTGCTGCTCAGCAGTTGGAAGCAGGAATGTAATCTCTACAATATCTTATCTTCTTTAGTGATGGCAATACTTCTGGGAAAGATAACTACAAAAGTGAGGAGAGTAACTTTGTAATCGTGCCTAAGGAAAGGGAAGAAAATTCCTATCAGTGCAGAGACTGGGATGGTCTAGGGATTGTCCTCCTGTGTTGGATAAATAATAAGTCCTCCTGTCTTAATAAATACTGGAAGGCTTTTAATAGCTGAGATCTTTCACGTAGCTGCAGTAAATCAGACATTAAGAGTCCTTCAAGAATAAATGTTTTTCACTACCTACTAAAATAACACATTAAAGCAACATAAGATTTAGTTTTATAGTCTCCTGTGACTTTTCCATTATATCTCTCATTTCTCTCTTAATTTTTTCGTAGGAAATGCCATTGATTTTGTGGTCCAGAATGCGATGTCAGAATCCCATGGGAGCAGACCCAGTGCATCGAAGGTCATGATTGTCATTGTGTCAGGGAGCTCACAAGACGCTGTGGAGGCTGCTGCACTTTCTGCAAGACTGAACAGTAAACCTTATTTCACTGTTGCTATTTTTAAGTAGAGTTGTCGCTTTTTAAGTAATAAGCTAGAACAAAAGGTGGAAAATTAAGAAACCAGTGTGTTCATGTAAGTTCTGGAGTTACTGTTCGTAGTGTTGTGGTAAGAAACAGACCTGAACAAAATGTGCCCTGTGAAGATGCCTTTGAGATACTGGGAAAATCAGGAACAATTAAGGCTGACATCTTCCACAGGGTTCACAAATCAGTAGCATTTCATTTTCCAAGATCCTCTGGGTAGACAGAGATAACAGAAAAGTCTAGTATTAAAAATTCAATGCTGTTGCAGTACAGTGAAACTTAAAAGTGCTCACTCTAATAACAACAACAATAGCAATAAATAATCACAATAATCATAAATAATCAGATTCTGCACTGACCTCTACAGGAATATACTTTTGCTATCAAAGTATGCTGCATAATGATTTTTCAAGTTTTCTGGCTCATGTTTCTGTACTTCAGCTTCCTCAGGTGTTCAGCTGAGGAACTTTGACTTTGTTTGAAGGTTGTCTGGGAGTTATTGAATAAGGCGTGGACTCTATAATAACTATCAACTGTTATTTTTAATGAAATGGTTTGAAATAATCCAGTTGCTGTGTAACTGAAGAAAGAAAACAGCATATTGAGATTTTTTTTTCACTTAAAAAGAGTGAAGATGTTGCCATTAAGCCTACAGCTGTGTTTTGTGGCCCATGAATGATCTTATTATGCTTGGACTAATAGAGCTCATCTCAGCTAACAGTGTGATTAGAGCAGCACCATTTCATCCCTTAATTGCCTTTAGCCAATGTGGGGTGAATGATGCAAGTAACATATGAAAATTAAGTGTTAAAGAAAAACTTGTTGAAGTTTTTTAAAAATTTTTTTTTAGGAAGCAAATGAAAAAAATAGAAATAATATAATTTTTGGGATGGAAAGGACAGTTAAGATGGTCATGTCCAACCATTAACGCAGCACTGTGAAGTGCCACATCCTTTAAATACTTCCAGGGATGGATGCTCCACATCCATGAGCAATGATCTTCTCCTGTGCCTTGCCTATTTAAAACCCTTCCTTCTCTTTTAATAGGGGTATCCCTGTTCCCAATTGGTGTTGGGAACCAATATGATGAAGGGCAGCTGAGGATTTTGGCTGGGCCATCTGCTGCTAACAGAATCATGAAGCTCCAGAATTTTGAAGATTTATCCACTCTGATCACATTGAACAGTGAATTTATCAAAAAAGTGTGCATGGGTAAGTCCAATAGTTGTGGCCTCATGTCTGGAGCAAAACACAAAATTCAAAGTGCAAAGCCAGGCTGATTTTCTTGATTTTAGAAGGCAATCAGATGCTCCATTGTTAGTGTTCCACTGACAACCATTGCAAATGATGACCTAGACCACCATCATCACTTAGGTGTGAAACCAAATTTGTGCCTTTTAAATATGTATAAAGCTGCTCTTCCAAATATCCCAATTCCTGCAAGGTTTTAAAACTGCTTAGGCCTGAATTTTCAAGCTACCACCTTGTTAAAAATCAATCTTGATAAAAATCTTGATAATCAGTAGTCAGGACTAGTCAATAACTGAAGGACACCAGGAAAATTAAAGCTGTCATGAATGAATGGGGCATGTTTCAGAAATCTTGTGAGAAAAGATTTCAAGTTATGTGTTTTTCAGACATTGTTATGTGTATGTCTATGGAAAATTCAGCCAAAATAGAAGGCTAAAAGAAAAATAATAAAGAATTAGCTTTCCCAGGGAAACAGATACTGGGAAAAAATGTGTAAAATGTTTTAAACAAGCATACATTTATTTGTAGATGACAACAGTCCTCCTCTAAGGAAACTTGCTTCAACAATGACCTGGATTTTGCATCTTTTGCCTCCTTGGTCTGGATATAAATATGTATCCCTCATCTTGCTGTTGTTATTCCTATTCCAATACCATCCACACATTCTCACCACAAGCCACTGCCTCATGATGTTAGTCATTTCACAAGTTTTTGCCAGCATTATGAGGGCTTAGTTGCATCTCCACTACAATAAATGGACTTTGTTTTGTGGAGCCAAGGACCTCTGAGAATGAGGAAGTTACAGTGTTCACAGCCCAGCTTGGAGATACCTGATCAGCCGCTGCTGGAGCACTTCTGGTCTTTTAAAATCTCTCCAGAGCATCAAACAGTTGCCATTTTCTAGGTTTAAACAGCTGCCATTTTTTTCCCTCTCTTTTAAAATAAGTTTTAAAGATGCATTTCCTCTCTTCACACTGTGATTTTTCTTCCTGTAAATTACATTGATCCAAGATATAGGATGGGGAGCAGGAATTTGGAACCAGTATCTACTTTCTTATTGCAATTTGTGCTATAACCTATCAGTACTAGAGGTGAAAGCTTTGTATTTTTTATGAAAGCTTTCCCAACAGCTCAAAAAGCCTTGAACTATATGAATCTTCAACGCCTAAAATCTGAGAAATTTAGCTCTTCCTTTGCTGATGGTAAAGACTTTGCTAGGGGGTGAAAAACTGTAATTTTTTTGTTGTTGGGGATTTATCTTTTGTTTGGGTTTTTTCCTGTCTGTTTTGTTTTATATAAATTTCATACAATCTGTAAAGTGTAGGTTTCCCCTCTAGACTCATACAGTTGGATTTCTCATGCAGAGAATCTTACCTTTTGAATGGAAGTGTATCAAAAATTATATAGTTTAAAAAAGGTTTAAAAGAGTTCCTAAATGATTTCAAAACACATTACTTTTCCTGGAAAAGACAGAGCAGAGACTGCATATAGGATAGCACAGTCTAGAATTTTACAAGTGTTTTAATTTTACAACAGTGTTTTAATTTCCTAGTGTTTAATTTCCAGTATTTAATTTTGTTATGCCATAGTACAATAATGAAATTGCTTCCAAAATATCTTTAGGTGTGCAGTGAGAGCCCACAAACATAGAAACTGCAATTCTGTGGGCAGCCTGTGACCATATAACTGATATGAAAAAAATGCTCATCAGTCATGACTGAGTGAAAGGAAACTGAATTTGAGTGTTCTTATTGCAGCTATTTGCATAGACTTGCTGTATTGATCTTCCTGCATTTAATAAATATGGGTGTGGAAATTCTCATTACCTGCTAATTCCCAGGAATATTCTCAGTGGCTCACAAGATTCTGATGTGAGGCTGGACTCAGTCTCAGGGCCAAAGCCATATTCATCCTTTAAGCACCATCTGGGTAGAGCTGTGTCTGTATAAGGAGTGCTGTAGAATTGTAGCCCAGTTATTTCTCATGGAGTATTTTGGGACCACTGTTATTGTTTATGCCTTTTGTGGCTTATTCTTGCACTCTTAGGACAAATGCCTGCAGACTTCGGGTAGGGATTCACACACACTAGCACAAAACCCCCTGAACTTCCCATAGCTTAAATCAAGTTTTTAAGTAAGCAATCTGTACTTTGGTGACTACCACTTAAAAGGCTGGATAAGGGAGTGGGATGACAAAAAGATGTCTGCTTCTCTTTCAGATCCCGTCAGAGAATGCATAGATGAGGATGGAAACAAAAAGAGAGTAAGTGCATTGGCTGGGTTGGCCATCTGGCTTTTAAGTTGCAAAGTTTGTACAAGAACACTAATATCTTCACAGATAACCTGAAACAAAAAGTGTGAGACAATATTAAGAATTATCTTGGATGAGGAAAATGTTGGCTTTTGAACTGGTGGGATAACTTTGCACACAGAGGAGGCTTCTTCTAACATCACCTCATCTTTCGGTGTTGCATGTTACTGAAGCTAGTGCAGAACCAAAAGCTGTGACACTGTTTGTCTTCCCTGACAACAAAAATTGCATCTCCATTTCCTGGTGAGAGGACTTCTGGGACAGATATACATGGACAAAATAATGGTTCATGTGCAGAGGCAACGTCATTGTCCAGCCTGTCCTTCTGTTAAATTTACAAATATCTTAATCCTATGTCAATTTTACAGGAAGATAATTATTTTGTGATTGTTCTGTCTCTAGGGAAAATTGTCTCTTTAGCAATGGAATAAAATTTCTTGGAGTTTGTTTGCGCAAAAGTCCTTATTAGTCCTGAGAAAATGCTCAGACGTTAGTGAACTTGTCTGATCTCTCAAAAGTGATCCCGCTCTAAGAAAACGATGTTCCAGATGTTAAAAATGGTTCAGGTTCTTCATCTCAGATGAAATGCCAAGGTTTTGCTGAATATATGATATTTCATGCATTTAAAAATATTATTATAAACCTGTGCTGAATTTTCTAAAAGGGATCAGTTATGAATTCTGCTCTAGGATTTAACATGAATTTCCAGTACATAAAAAATATTCCTTTTATTTTTCCCTTGTGAAGACATGGCTGTGAGGAAGGATGTGGCTAATAAATGAATATGTATTATCTAAGCGCAGGAAATATATCAAAGCTGCCTACATGGTTGGCATCAATCAGCTGGTCAGAAAACAAAGGCTTTGGCTAAAATAGACACTAAGTATAATCTGATTGCTTTGAGGCTGACAGCTTAATTAAGAAGAAAAACCCCAAACAAATAAAAACTGAACTCGAAAAACTTCTTTGTTAAGATTAGAAAGAAAAATTCAGATTTTTGATTGACCAGCATGTGTCCAGGCCTCTGGGCTCCTAGCAGCAGCCACAGGTACATGTAGATAAGTGCTGGGAAGGCTAAACTTGAATTTCAGACATGTCAAGTTTCATTTTTGGGGGTGGTAAACTTAAGGCACAATTCCAATTCTGGCTGAAGTCCTTTAGGAGGAAACAGGTTGGGCTCCAGTGCGTATAAAAATGAACCACACTTTCAAATGGCAGCCTTTAGGGGGATTTTAAATTGCCTCTTTTGTCAGCCAGGAAAAATAGGTGTTAGAAGACACTGTGAGGCCACAGCCTTCTGGAGCATCCCATGGAGCCTGCAGGACACTGTGAAGTTCCTGCCTCTGTGGTGCAGCATCCTCTGCTGTGCCTCACTATCTCCAAGATGCCACTGTTCTGTTCCCCTCTTCGAACCCAGCCCACAAATCTACAGGGAGGAAGAATCAAGGCTCTTCCTTCCCTTATTCAGAAAACACAAGCTTTTATATCCGATTCATAATCTTTCAGGCATTGCTCAGAGAATTCTTGCAGGAGGCTCAGCTCCCCAAGCGGGATGTCTGTCATGCACCTGGAGATTGTGGAAACTGATCTCTTGCAGTTTGCAAGGAAATCGAGTTCTCAGCATCAAAAATCTCAGCCTAAATCCTATCAATATCAGAAATATTATAAATTGTTCTTTTCTTCTTTGTTTGTTTTGTTATTGCTCCTGCTCTGCAAGTTACTGTAAAAGGAATATTCGTGATTAAGGTCATGGTTAGTAGCAGAAGGACAGCACATCAAATGTGCAGGGTCAGGCCAAAAATTCATCCAGCCCCTATATTGTATGGCTAAAAACAGGAGCCAGGGAAGGAATGTTAATAAATACGTATAAAAGTTCCCTAACTGTCCTAGCCATGAATAGTTTGTTACTCAGGGACACCCTGAGCTGCAACTTTTTTGTATTTGATAGTTCTTGATAGTTTTCTGCTCTGTGAGTTAGTTCAGACATTTTTTGAATACTTGGAAATTTTTAGTACTTATCAGATCCAGTGGCAAGGAGTTGCAGGAGTGCCAAACACACTGGTTTCATGTTTTAATTTTTCAGCTGACAGAATATCAGTACAATTATGGTAAATTAGTTTGTTTTTTTTAATGTAGTCACTTTTTATTGTTAGTCTTGTTTGGAAGTTTATAAGCAGGCATAAAGGTGATAATAGCAGGTTTTTGTCTTACAATAGTAATATTTCTTCATTAAGTGATCTGTAGAGCAATCTGCATTTCTAGGCTGTTTAAGGTGGCAAAACCCACATTCCTAAACGATTACCGTATCTTTTCTAGTAATGTTCAGCTCTTGGCTTAAAGAACAGACAAACAAATAACCTAATCTAAACTGAGAGATAGACAAGGGAGCTGTTGAACTAGGAGGATCTCTCTCCTGCAGATGCAGAGCAAGACACAGAGTGTGCACGTCGACATCTCTAGGTTCAGAGCTCCCTCAGAGAGGAAGTCTGAGGCTTCCTGCTGTGTCCTGGCAGCCTTATCCTTCACAACTTAGAAACTCTGATTTTGCTTTCCTTTCTGTCCTGCTTTTGCTCCTAAAGTTTCATATCAACTGGGATTTAGGCTTTCTTTGTCTTCAGAGTCCCTGTGTTTTCCTCTGCACCAGGATTCTTGGGTTTTTTTGTTTGTTTTAAAGTCTTATGCTTTGCTTTTCTTGCCCAGCTCTTAGATGTTTTCGAATAAATTTCCTGTTAAAGAGTGAAACAAAACCAATTAAATCTGTCTGGAAACCAGCCTTGCACAGCTGTATATGTACCCTTTCAGGTGTTCCAATTTCAGTGAGTTGTAGGAGAAAAAACTGTAATTAAAAAACATTCAAACTCTTCCTATATAAATACTTTTGCCGTCCTTAAAGCTCCTCTTGTTACTTTTTCACAGCCTTCCTTAGGTGTGGCCAGTGGCATGGGCCAGACAGCTGACCACAGGGACGGCCGGCGGCTCGGCGGCTTGTTCTGAGAGCTTCCTTTTCGTTAAGTCAGCTTCAGCTAGGGACTTCTTTTCCCCTCGCCATGAGCCGGGCTTCCCTGGGATGGTGGCCGCTGTCCTAAAATCCGGAGAGCTGCTGAGAGAGAGAGTGTTCCTTTGCCCGGAGCCACAAATCAGACACAAGACACGAGGGTCCGCTCTGCTTGGGCTCAGGGGCAAAAGACCCGGAATAGCCCAATATTCAGACTTTTATTCTGAGGGTTACAACTTATCTCATAACGGTACAGGGGAGGACACGGAGAAGGATCGAAGGTCAGGATGCAGTCAGGAAGGAGAAAGGGAGGAAAGAGTGAGGCACAAGATACTATTGTTAACTGAGGGGCAAGCGGGGGGAGTTTGACTCCCTTTCCAAGGCCAAACTTAACTCTACCTTCCGAGGGGCCTCACTTTCTAGGCCCCATGAAATTCTTCAGGGGATCTGTCATTCTCTGAGCTTGAACCACCACTACACTTAGGCTCACAAACCTGAAAAAATATTAAACAAGTTCCAATTGCCTTCTCAAAGTCCTGACATATATAAAAAAATCCAGTAAATTAGCCTGTATTTAATATGTAATTTTTTGTGTCTGCAAATCTGGCAGCTCTTGTTTTGACTTGATGGCATCCTGTGGCTCAGAGATACAGAGAAATACTTTAATGATGACAGGAATCATCTGTGAGTTATACTGTTACCTAGGTATTTTATCCCTTTTTTCGTCTCTTTATTGGGAATGATTGGTTAAACTGAGAAGGACAAGATGGGAGATGGCCATGCCCAGTATTAATTCTCTTTTCTTCCCCTTGTTTCTGCTTGTGAATATCAGGAAATGTTACCCAACTCACAGAAGCACCATCTCACTTGTGCTGGTTTTTCTGGACTCACTTCTGCAGGAAGAGCTCTGGGAAGTGGAGTTTCCCACATTTGGGGATATTCCTGGGAATGCACACCTCAGGGATGAACACTGTTTTAAAACTCATTCAGCCTTATTATGGACTTTAGAGCTCTGCAGGATTGGACCGGAGAGCTCAGTTTTTGCAGATAGGAATCTTGAGACATTCCATGTCTATTTCTCTGTCATTTATTAGTACATAATCCTGGTGTCTTGAATTTCAGACTGTCCTTTAGAAAACAGGAATGTATTTTATATTTAATACTTTAATATAATACTTTGCTCTAGAAATCCACTATGTACATCTAACTCTGGTAAATTGTTCCTTTGAACAATTGATCTAACACTGATCTGGTAAAGGAACAATTTCCTTTTGGGAAGAAAGGAGCTGCTTTGAAGTTTCAGAGTTGTTGATATAAAAACTACAATATTCCACGCTTCCCTAGTTAGGAACAAATATTAATTCCTGCTGTACTCTGACCATCTGTGGCTTATGAAAATTAAAGGATTTGAAATTTAAAGTAAATCTGGGGGCAATTTTTTGTTGACTCTGCTTTTCATGCATGTTCTAGTATGACTAAACTAACTAGGTGGTTGGGACAAAATATCTCCTTTTGTAGACTGTTATCTTTAGCTTGGAATTTCAGCCTGCTTCTGACTGTTGCCAGTTTAAGCTTTTTCATCCTCATGAAGTCCTTAATGCACTGCAGTCCGTTATTTATTTTTCCAAGGCTAATGTGAGTAGCACTGCTATCTGGGTCACTTCACTTGCTGGCTGTAGTTCTGTAACACCAACGAATCTTTGCGTTTTTGGTTTTAATTGTTGCATATCCATGTTTGCCTCCCTAGCCTGGTGACAAATGGACATTACCAGACCAGTGCCACACTGTGACCTGCTTCCCAGGAGATTACACAGTTCTGGAAAGCCACCACATCAACTGTGAGAAGATGCCAAAGCCTGTGTGTCATAGCAACCTTCCTGCTGTTAAGGTGTTGGAAACTTGTGGCTGTCGGTGGATGTGCCCATGTGAGTATCTGTCCTTGTGTGCCTCTGCCTCCCCATCACCTGAAATGCTTGACCCCAAATGCAATGCTGAGTGGAGCTTCTCTGCCATTGAACCCTTCAAAGGTGACCAGGGTGGGAGGAATTGCTCTTTAATAGTTATACAGTGATTTAAACAAATAGTTAGGAGTGTGAGTTCTGGAATGCCTAATGCTACTTGCGAATTCAGGGCCACTCTGAGCTCTTAGTGTTTTATCAGGGAATCTCACACTCAGTTTCCAATGCTGTGTGAGCTGGGAAGGAGGATGTATGGAAGAAACAGGAATCTATCTCAGGAAGCTGTGAGCAAGCAATTATTCTTGGTCCATCTCGGGGCTTGAGGGTTTGGTCTGCACTCAGTTGAGCAGGTGTAGTACAGAAATATCAACAAGAAGTTCTCCCTGCCACCAGATAACCTCACACTGTCTGAACAAAACAGCTGAACACTGTGTGATTAGTGCCGTGGCTGGTATGACAGGAACAGGAATTAAGTGCATCCAGTCTCGTTTACAGAGTTAGAGGGATGCAGCCCTGAGGCTGGTGATCCATTTATTAAAAAATTAGTGGGTTTAAATCTAAATTCATGTGCTTACTTCTTAAAAGTAATCAGAACCCTCTATCTATCTGTCTATCTATCTATCTATCTATCTATCTATCTATCTATCTATCTATCTATCTAT
>JAHLSL010013142.1:407132-523251 GCA_025920805.1 Petroica traversi
TATCTATCTATCTATCTATCTATCTATCTATCTATCTATCTATCTATACCTCTTCACAACAAATAATCTCAGTTTTAAAAGTCCTCTGCTGAGATGGCTGATTTAAGAACAATTCCTTCTAGCCACTGATTGAAATACCAAATCTTGTAGCTGAATTTTGGTCCCTGAACTCTTAGACATACAGAATTTTTTACACCTCGAGTTTTGGTCTTTCCTAAAAGTGATTTTAACCATCGAAACACTTTATGCCTAACATTCTGCTTTGCTACAAGCATTTTGAAAGGTAGAAATAATTTAGATGGATAGTCATAAATATTTTATAATGTTGAAAAGATAGTCTAAGTGATACTACCTGTAAGAAGTGCATCTTTATTAAATTTCTTGATCCTAAACCCATAGATAGTGACATGAGGGCTTTACTTTTGGCATGCAAGACACACCTTCATAAAACACTTTCTGAAAGATTGAAATTAAAATAACCTTTCATACCATTGACTGATTATCATGAAAAGCCCTATAGTTCACTGGAGTTAAGATGAGCTAAGAACTGTTTATCTCTTTATGAATTTAATGAGACATGATACCAAATTTATTTTTTTTTTCCTTAAGGTGGTACAACCTGTGCGGGAAAAGTAGAAAGTTTTCATATTGTAGAAAGAGGGAACAAAAAAATCCCCAACCACCCCCCCCCTCCCCCCCAGCTGATTAAAAAAACCCCATAGGTCAAGTCCTTTTATTTTAATGACTTCTCAGTGCAACCAGGGTGATTCTGTGCCGACTAAAGCAACATCTGTAGCAGCTAAAAAGGTTGATTCTGATGCTGTGTGACAAAACTCACAGCAATCAGAAAAGCGGAGATGGGCATAGCAGAGGATATGCTGAGTAGGAGCTCAGTGCGAGGCAGGATCTCTGATGTTATGAAAAGAGATGGGCATAGCAGAGGATATGCTGAGTAGGAACTCAGTGCGAGGCAGGATCTCTGATGTTATGAAAAGAGCAGCATTTTCACAAGTGGTTGGGCCACTTGTGAAAATGCTGCTAATTGACTAATGATTCACTCATTTAGAAAGCTAAAATGCAATTTCCAGCCATGACTTGACAGTGTGGGTGATGTGACAAATGCTTCTGCAAAGAGGAAGCCCTTGTAAAAGTATTCTTCCGTCATCTGAGTTCAGAGGATGGCTCAGGAGTTACACTGTAAAGGTGCTTACTTGCTGAACTAGTTAACAGGTTTTACAGCAGCATGATTTAAAATGTGATTCATTTGTTCTGTTTGTATTCTTGGACTACTTTGAAATGGATCACATTAGTGCATTTTGTGCTACAGAAACCCATGAGAAATTCAAAAGGATTCCATTATCCTTAAATTTTTTTTTCTAGATGTCCATGAATAAGGAAAGATTGAAAAACACGGTTTTATTGCTAACTTAATTTTTATTTATACATGAACTTTATAAACAGATACAGTAAAATATCTGAAGATGCTCCGGCACTCCAAAAGGAGCTCTCTCTTCCTCCCTCTCTCTGGTTGCTGTTTTTCCTGGGAAATTAAATTTGAAAGTCGTTGAATAAGAAAAAAATTATTCTCAGCTCCCAGCTAGAAGCAAAGCACTGAATTATTAACAATGGTAGTTTTCCTCCTTACATGTTTTGCTGGCACTGCACTTATTGTCCTTATTATCCTTTTAGCAAGACATTTGAAAATATGTGAGCCAGAAGCATCAGGCTGTGTTTTAGTTTCTGGGATTATAATCTTCCTTGTTTTCCAGTTTTTGAAGATGAGGAAGTGTTTATAACACAGTGACAGGACACTGAGCTGTCAGCTGGCCTGTGCATATTATTTCTCTACAGTTTTCCTGTTTCCTTTCAGAAAAACAAAGTCCCTGGGTATCAAGTTGTGATGTGTTTCATAAGAGTGTAATAGTGTTATTTGGAATCTAATATAACAGTGTACAGGATATAACATAATGCAAAGATTGAACAGTCGGTTACAGTCTTTTTACGAACAGGAAAGAGATTTTCCCTTTTTTACATAAAATCTATTACTAAATCATATTCAATGTGAATAAGTTTCAGGCAAAGGGATTCTCTACAAGTTTATCCAAATCTTCTATATTGCTTATTGTTCCTAGACAAAGATATTGCAAAAAGCTCCACATGTAATGAAGTATTTACCAAAAATTCTTGTCAATGAGTTGCTGCAGCATTTGGAATTCATTACCTTCTTCTCTTTCCCAACTAATTACTTCCCTATGCCCACAACAATTGTGAACAAATAGTAAAATTTAAAAGCAGATTCCTACATGGTTTTTCTCGTTGTTATTTTCAGGTGTCTGTATAGGAAGTTCATCTCAACATATTGTCACTTTTGATGGGCTGAACTTTAAGCTGATTGGCAATTGCTCCTACACCTTGTTTCAAGACTTGCAGCATGATGTTGACATCCTGCTCCATGAAGTGCCATGCAGAGCAGCACCCAGGATGAACTGCATGGACTCCATCAAAGTGAAGCATCATGGTGTGGCAGTGCAGCTCTTCAGTGACATGGCAGTAAGCAAACACCATGAATTAATCTGTGCATTGTCTGCTCATGCTGCAGAATTCAGGTTATGGGGACAAATTTCTTCCCTTGATCCACTTCCAGCCTGTTTTTAACATCTCTTCTCTATTTCATGATACAATCACAGTTCACATAATGAGCCAGACATGTTTCTCCTCTCATTCTCCTGGTTGTGCTGGTGTGTCAAGGTCAAGACTTGGGATTTGGCAGTGTCTCCCTGACACTTCTGCTAGTAGGTCAGGATTACAGACAGGACATACTGCACTCTGATTCTCCTCTTTTAGTAGACGTCCTTCACTCTTTGTTTGGTCCATGGGAGAGCAGTCTGTTCCTCACAGAACTGTGGCTGACTGGCCAGCTGAAGGGCTAGGGAGTCGCTTCTTACCTTGTGTGCAACTGTACCTTAACATTGGAAGAAAGGGCAGCTTCGTATTCATTACATTTATTTTATAGGCAGAGAATATTCAAACTCAACCCATTTTTCAACCTCTGGGTGCTCAGACATACAGCAGTTGGCCAACCTGCCAAAATGTTCCCTTCTAACTCATATAACAAAATAGAGTGGATCAAAACACCTGCACCTAGTTCTGCAGGGTGCTGGACAGCCTTGAGTTCCACTGAGGCAACATTTGAACCTTATATCATGAGGTTGTTTGAGCATCACATGTTTACAGACTAAGAGTACACTTATATAGCAAAAAGTTGGAAGAGTTGTTCGTGTGATTCACAGGATGAAGATCAAGTACTTTTGTATGTTTTTAGTCTCAATAGAAAGCTTCAGCTGGCAAAATCTTTATGTCCAGATTCAGTGGGATTTCCAAGTATTTGTCAAGTTAAACTGTAAAATTGGCTTGCTAGAACTGATGTGCTGACCTCACTTTTTTTTTTTTTTTTTTTTTTTAAACAGGTGTCTGTTAATGGTGAAAGGGTTCCTATCCCCTATTCCAGCAGCTTGTTTGAAATCACTGCCTATGGAGAAATAATGCATGAAATCAATTTCTCCCTTCTTGGACATAATCTCACATTTACTCCAAGAAACAATGAATTTATTCTTAGACTTAATTCAAAGAGCTTTTCTTCGGGGACAAAAGGACTTTGTGGTAAGTTTGAAAGTTAGTACTTTTAACAGCATCCTACTTGGGCTTGAACTTCTCTTTATTCTTCTATTTATTTTATTTCTATTTGTGAATGTCTAAATCTGTAAACTCTCTGGGTGAACTGATGCCACATTTTTGAGGGAATATTGCAAATCTTTGTTGGTTTTTCTACTCTGACTACCCATACAACAGCTCACAGATACCCACTAATGCCTTAGAAAGAACAAAAGAATCAGCTGTCCAGTTTTTCTTGCTTCAAATCATCTTTCCAAGGAGATTTGTGCTTTTTTATGGATGAGAGTTTAATTTTAGATTCTTACAAATACACTTATGTGAGAAATTTGCTTGCACTGAAGGTGAAAAATTTGAGAGGGGAAGTCCTATCTGGGCAAGTTATTTCTGCAATATCCTCAGTGGTGTAATCTATTCAGAGATTGTACCTCTTGTGGCATAACCTGTACATCCTTTAGTGAGGAAATGAGAAGACCCCAGGGTATTTATGCTTGTATTGGCAACTGATTGGCAATTGGCAATTGATATGGAATCATGAATTCCTCAAGATGCCCCAACTAGCATCATCCATCCCATCCCTGGTTTTGTCTAGGTTTATCTTACTGCTGATTATTCAGAGATTTTTCTTTTCTCTTTGCTCACCCTGCCAGGGCTGTGTGACCAGAACCACATCAATGACTTCACGCTGCGCAATGGCTCTGTCACTGCTGACAGCAGTGTGTTTATCCAGGACTGGACAGTGGCAGAGCCGGGCAAGGCCTGTGAAAGTCGGAGGGAGGACAGGTGCTCGGAGCACACCCACAGCCACTGCCACCTCCTGATCTCAGACCAGTTTGCAGAGTGCCACAGGATCATCACCCCCAACATGTTCTATGAGGCCTGCATGGAGAGCAGCTGCTATGAGGAGGAGGCCTGTGAGATGATCACTTCCTACGCTCACATCTGCAGGGAGTACGGTGTCTGTGTAGACTGGAGAACACCCGAGCTTTGCCGTAAGAGTTTTATCCTGTGCTAGAACTGATACAGAAATTGCCCTACTTTGGGACATCTCAGCAGCATAATATTAATTTTTTTGAATGCTGTTTAATAGGGCGGAAGTTCTGGATCAAGTTTATTGTACAAGTGGTATTGCAGATCTCATAACTGGTTGGTCATCCACCAAGCTGAATGTTATGAAAGAAGCGTTTCTTGGTAAACTGCTAACTGGTAAAATTCCAGGCTACAGAGAAATAAAGGTACTGTGAACAGGAACTCACATCTGTGTGACAGTACCTGGCTCTGCATCCCCTGACCTTTGTGGCACCAGGGTTGGGCTGAGAGTCTGCCAGGCTCTTTTAACAGCAGATACCATTGCTTTGATACAGACTTTGGAGGATGTGGGGTGTACAAAGAAACTCATATTTTGCACTGGTGGAACTGATTCTCAGCCTGTTAGTGTCATATCTGGCACAAAATAAGAGTTTTCTTCATAACAGTTTCACAAAATCCTCCTATTTCCATCAAAGCTGAAACTTTTGAGAATGTGGTGGAAGAGCCAGCATGATTTTAAGTTCCTGCCATAGGGAAAAACAGGGAAATGTTCTATCTCTGTGATGTCATTTCTTGCCTGGACACGGCAGCTGGGCTGACTGAAGCAGCTGTAATTTGCTTTGCAATTCTAGTTCTCCTTCTGTCTGGGTTTTGCTTGTGTTTTGGAGGTGAAAAGTTTGTGCTGTGGGAAAGCAGTGTAGCAGGATGAGAGTATTGCACATTACCAGAACCCAACCAAGGCAAGAAAGGCACCCATGCTAGAGCCAAATTCAGACAGCTGTTGCTTTGTATACCTTCTCTCCTAAATTCTCATGGACAAGTAGTTCTTCTTTCTCTTCCTGTATTTTATTCCCTTTTTTGGTTTTGTTCCTGTTTCTCCTGAAATCCTTATTAGGCCGCATACCTAAAGATCTGCCAAAAATGCAAGGTATCATTAAGCACAAATAAATAACTCTTGAGGTGGCTTATTCTCCACCTTCTCTTCTTAAACTTTCTGCAGTTATGGTTGCAGAAGTACAGATATTCCCTCAGTGTGTCTGGTTTAGTCAAGTGCCTTAGATGTGGACGTCTGTAGGCATTTTCTTTCCCAGCTACCTCCTCACAGAGCGTCTTGATGTCCCATTTGGTTTTCTCACACTTTCCTCTCTAGCTGAGTTGTTTCTTATTACTTTGCTTTCTTTCCTGGTTACTTTTCATTTCAGAATTAGAGAGCTAGCATTCTAAAGGCATGATAAAAAAAAAAAGTAAAATAAATGCTTTCTTTCATGTTTTAAACTCAGCATGAAGGAATGATGGGATAGGAAGTCGGGAATGTCAATGTGAATTTGGTCTGAGGCTTCAGTTAATGTCTGAAATATCTTTCCAGGATCATAGGTTATTGAACACAGTCAGTTTGGAGTCTAGTCCTAGAAAGCAGAGCGAGAACATTGCCAGCCAAATTGCAAATTCAGTGCCTCAGTCAGACTTTGCAAATTGTAATGTCCAAAGCCAGATGTCAGCAGATTTCCTTAATAACTTTGTACAGTTTTGAAATTCCTATCTGGTTTCATGGCCTGTACAAAGATTGACAAAGAGTTACTCATTTTAATACTAATAGCATGAAAGTCATAAGTGACCTTACAATAACATGATCATCTTATTATTCTTATTATTATTCCAGGAGGGGCCTGTGTGCAACTGCCAAAAATAAAATTGCCAACATTTGATTTATCCAAGTTGCATTAATGACTAAATAGACAGTAGAGCTTAATAATCACTCTTCTCCAACGTGTTTAAAGTGCCGTGGCACAGTTTTGGATTACCTTGCTTCCCTCCTGCCAGTCCACTGAATCCCTGTCATTCTTACAGAATTTTGTCTGGGGTTTTGTCATATCATATTGGAGCATTCCAAGCAGTACAAGTCATTCCTGATTGCTCTTCGAGGTTAGGTGAATATACTCTCTGGAATTCAGATATATTCAGCCTGGAAAAGAGAAGCCTTCAGGGTGACCTTGCAGTGCCTAAAGGTAGCTCAGAGGAAAGATGGAGAGAGACTCTTGACAAGGGCCTGGAGTGTCAGGACAAGGGGCAATGGCTTCAGACTGACAGAGAGCAGGTTTATATTGGATATCAGGAAGGAATTGTTCCCTGTGAGGGTTGTGGGGCCCTGGCACAGGTTTCCCAGAGAAGCTGTGGCTGCCCCATTCCTGGCAGTGTTCCAGGCCAGGCTGGATGGGGCTCTGAGCAATCTGGGATAGTGGAAGGTGTCCCTACCCATGGCAGGGGCTTGGAACAAGATGGTCTTTAAGGCCCTTCCAGGTCAGGCTGTTTTATGATTCTATGAAATAATTGGCTTTAACATGAAAAAGGTTAATGTTAAAGACATTTCTGTCTCTGTTGTCTGCTAGAAGAGTGTTGTAGATGGTTTAGCAGATGAATGTTTTTGTTTTTTGTTTGTTTGGGAGCTCAGGTTTTCTTTCAAATTTTTCTTTTTTTTTTTTTTTTTGTCAGGCGATTGAAAGGAAGTTTAATAAAGCTCACAGCAATCACAGACTGGGAAATAAAAACACTTTTTCTAATTGAAGCTGTAAAAAATAATAGACTTAAGGGAATACACAGTATGGAAGCTGTGTCCATAGTTTTTTTGAATAGCTGTAGCCATAATTTTGTGTTTGCTTTTAGAGACAATATCCTCAGGTTCATGAACACATCATTAAAAAGTTTCTGTTGGCTTATAAGGCTATGCAACTTTATTTGATTCAGTTAATTCTATTAATAAGGCAAATCAGTTAAAAAGTTGCAGAAATCCAGCAGGTTCAGTTTTGAAGTACCAAAATGTTCTGTTTGTTAGCTTTCTTTAGTTGTATGGGAACACTCCAGCCAATCAAGTTAAAAACAAACAAACAAACAAACCATTAAACAAACAAAATCAACAAAAAAACAAACAAAAAATTACCTTTCTTCAATGCTTTAGTTTGTGTGGGCTATCTCTTAATTATGCACTGTTACCATACTCAAAAGGTTCTAAATTCTTATGTCTGTGGCCCAGTCTTGGAAACAAAATTTGACAAGTGAACACTCACTTAAACTACTGTATCATTCTGGGGTGAGTCATATGTTGCTGCTGGTTCATGTGGCCTGGGAATATGGTTTGCTGGTTGGTGCTGCAAGGGACGAGATCTATTCATTGTGTGATGGTTTTCTAAAATTTAAAGTATTCTAAAGAAAGCTTGAGAGGAAAGAATAATCTGCATTTCTTTAGATCTCTTAAATAAAGGTGGTGTTTTCTTCTCTGTCTTGCTCAGCAATGAAATGTGCTTCACATCTGACATACGACCACTGCCACACAGCCTGCGTGAAGAGCTGTGAGAATAATACTAGAGTCAGTGTCTGCAAGGATTATCCCATGGAAGGCTGCTTCTGCCCAGAGGGAAAGGTGATTTTTGGTGACAGCTGTGTCAGTGAAGAAGTCTGCACTCAGTGTGTCAGTGAGGATGGCACACACCATCAGGTAACTACAGTAACAGCAACCTCTGGCAGTGGTTAGAGTTTATACCTTTGCAAGTAAATCTCTTTTCCTTTTGGATACTTTATTTTCTAGCTCAGTTCCTCATAATCTGCTGGCTGTCAGCCCCATTTAGCTCCCCTAGTGTGAAAATGGCTGATACTGGATATAAAGATCACAGCTGGGACAGTACAGACCTGGCAAGGCATGACAATTCCATGTGGAGGGAGGTCTAGAGGAAAGGGAGGAGGAGTGATGGCATAAGTGAATATGTTCCAAGATAAACATCTCTATTCAGCAGACTTTTATGAGTAATGACAATTTAATGATAAATCTGCATCCTTTACTTGTAATGTGTGGTACTGTGCTTGCAAAGCTCACTGAAATGCTCATCAGGGGCCGTGGAGGGAAGGGCATCAAACTCTTCTCCATGTTACCAAGGACAGGACCCGAGGGAATGGCTGGAGCTGTGTCAGGCAAGGGTTAGGTTGGATATCAGGAAAAGGTTCTTTCCCCAGAGGGTGGTGGGGCTCTGAACAGGCTTCCCAGGGATGGTCACAGCGTGAAGGCTGCTGGAGCTCCAGGAGCATTTGAACAACGCTGTCGGGGATGCACAGCGTGGGATTGTTGGGGTGTCTGTGCAAGGCCAGGAGTTGGGCTGGGTGATCCTTGTGGGTTTTTTGCAACTCATGTATGAAATATTGCCAGTGGTTGGTGAGGAGTGGTGAGACCAAGTCAACTTTATGTCAAGTGGTGTTTGTCTATATAGATTTTTTTTTTAGTAGAATTATTCCTTTGATGAAATTAATCCTTTTAGTTTTACTGAAAAAACTTTTCTCAGTTAGGGCGTCTTCTCTGTGGCAGTTTGGGATTGGGAAAAGCTGTGGATGCTGGGTACCAGACTGCAGTGAAAGACACTATTGATTCCAGCATCACACTATGGGTGTGTCCCCTGTTCCAGACCCTTCTCTGTGTTCCCTTTTCCAATTAGCAGGGGTGGCTCCTCTTTCCCCCCCGGCTACTCAGCTCTTAGAGTTTGCACCTACATCAGTCAGTCCTCTTCAATCCCCATTTTTGTTATAGGATTAGAAGGAGAAGAGACTTTAGTTGCAGTGTCTTATGGGCTTAGATTCTTAATGAGATTTTTGGAGAGGTGAAGGACAGGGGAGGATCAGCTCACAAAAGTGTTTTTCCTCTCCACCATTGCAGGCTTTCCTTTGTGAGCAATACACCAGGCACTTGGGGTAGGATTTTCTTAACCTCCTTCTCTTCCTCTGGTGTTCATTCCTCTGTTGTTTTCTACCATAGATTGTGTTTGGATTTATGGGATTTTAGTCACAACACTCACACAGATTGGCTTAATACATGTAACTATCTTTGAGTTTAGGTGCAGTAAGCTTAGATTTGTCCTCTTTTTTTTTTTCTTCTTCTTATCTCTAAAGGGCTCAGCAGACTGATAGTTTTAAACCATGTTCCAGAGTTTTCCAGATGACAGCATTTTTTTTTACCTGCTCTACATGTTCTCACCCAGAACCTGGATTGGTTGTGCAAATTAAAATGTCCGAAAATGCATCTTTCCACTCTTACCTCACTATTCATATTGGTGTTAAATTTGTGGGTAACTGCAGCTTTAATATCAATAATTTCCTCACTCATGGGAAGGAACAGTGATTGAAAAATTATTCTCTTTACTGGTGGTTTCTGAATGTGCTCATTATTCCCAGGTAGTCACTACAGTGATGGTTTAAGTTTTGGAGTTGCTGTAGTGCTTTTCCAGTTTTCAGTCCACTGGAGACTCAAGTGATGACACTCCAGATATTCTTAACATAAAAATATGCACTATTTATTTCTCTGTGTTTAAATCCTATCAATTTGGGAAAGCAGACACTTCTCTGCATTTCTCTCAGCAAAATAATGCTGTTTCCCTTTTTACCACTCAACCCGCAATCATGGCATGTAGTTACACCAGTCCACTGTTACTCACAATAGCTTGCAATTGCATTTATATCTGGGGATTTTTCAAGTAATTCCTCATCCCCTCCACACATTCTTTACATCTGCTAAATTGGCACACTACAGTAATTTCAGAATTGTATGTCTCTGTAGTTTCTTATCGTTAACAGAGAAACCAACCCTTCACAGATAAATCTTCATGAATTTTTTGTTTTTTCAGCTTAATGTTACCCTCACCCACTCCCATCATCCCACCCAACATCTGGTCACATAACAGTGACCAGAAAACGGAATGTCTTCTAACAGTGTGTTGGGGTTTTTTCCTGCAGCACATGGAAACATGGGTTCCCGAGAATGAGCCCTGCGAGATCTGCACATGTCTTGATAACAAGAAGATAAACTGCACGGTCCGACCCTGCCCGACCGTCAAAGGTAAATTTATTTAGCTCTGTGATTTGGCTTGAATCATGTTTTGGTTCCTGGTTTCCTAGTTCTTATCCCATCTTGTTTTATGGATGTTTTCTTCAGCTGTCCAGTGTGGTCTGTGTGAAGTTGCACGACGGCGCAGGGGCCCTGGCCAGTGCTGTCCTGAGTACGAGTGTGGTAGGTTCTTGTTAACTCAGTCTGTACTTTGACCAAATATTTCTAAGGTACACAGTCCCTTTTAAAAAAATTATTTAATTCAGTGCTGCATTTTTGATACCTCTGTATGGCTGTACAGTCATCCATGTGGAAAACCAAACAGCTCCTAAGGATATGAGTCTCTATTCACTTCCAACTTTGTACCTCTTTCTCTAGTAGATAAGGAAGGGAATAGAGCAATTTGTTTTTGTCTAAATGACATTAGAATGTTTTTTATCCCTTCAGGCATTTATTTTTGCATTGCCTATATTTGCCCATTAAATATAACTTTAGAAACTTAATCCCCCTAGCCCGAGCTTGAACTCTTCTCTAAGCTATTTTGAAAACAAACTCTTACCTGTTGAACTCTAATATACTTCATATTTTAAGACATCAATTGAGTGTGAGTTTAATGAGGATGTGCATATGTGTGTGTGTCTTTTCTTGAGGATTAACTAGGTGTGGTTTTGACCACTCTCTGAATTTCTGTCCTTAGTGTGTGATCTGGTTTCCTGTGATTTGCCTCCTGCCCCTATCTGTGAGTTTGGCCTGCAGCTTGCCCTGACCAACCCTGGAGAATGTAGACCAAATTACACATGTGGTAAGATCATTTTTCCTAGCAGGGAGTGACCCTGGAACACTGCATTTGAGCAACACTGACAACTTCCTTTAGGCATTATTTTTCCCCCTGTGAAAGGTTTAATTTTTGTGCCAACGGATGTATAATGATTTCCCAGGCTTGGCAGAAGTATATTGTTGGCACTTTAAGTACACTTTCGAATTAGGGACAAGAGAAACACTTTACTCTTGGACAAGTGTTCTCTGACCCTGATGCTTATTTTATAAATCTTCTTGTTTGTGTATGAGACAAGATTTTTTTTTTTGCCAGGGCAGGATCTTTTCTGAGTTCCTGAACCTGAGCCTTTTATATCTGCATTACTCCTCAGGCATAAAGAAGATTTATAACAGTTTGAGGTGGTGATTTATGCTTAGCTGCCAGAGAACTGTACTCTTCACTGGTAGCACTCTGAAAATTCATGAGCTTGACGCAGTGCCCACTTTTTCTTGCCAGCCTGCAACAGGGAAATGTGCAGCTCTATCCCATCCTGCCCATCGCATCGGACGCTGATTGTTGTCAAGACTGAGTGCTGTGATAAGTATGAGTGTGCTTGCAGCTGTAGGAACTCCACAGTGAGCTGCCCTCTGGGGTATCTCTCCCAGTCTCTCACCAATGACTGTGGCTGTGTATCCACCACCTGCATTCCAGACCAGGTAAGGGAAGTGAAATATCTTTTCCATGGACTGAGAGTGTCTTTTCCACATGGAGTGGCAGCACCAGAGCAAGCAGGCAGCCAGCTAGATATTAATAAACCCCCAATGAACCTGCTGGAAAATGATGCCAGGGCATTTTTAATTTATAAGTGCATGAAAAAAACCACACTATTACTTAGTGCTGCTGCTTCTTTTATGACAGTAGTTTATTGTGACATAACCACTCAATTTTTTGTAACTTTGAGATAATATTTTAAAAAAGCATTTGAAACTTAAAGGACACTCCAACATCTGGGTTTTCAGAGGTGATTTTTAATTTGTTTACAGATAACAGATATACATACTTTGGGACCACTGCAATTACTATCTAGTCTTCCAATCCCATACTAAATTTATTAACAAATTTGGCACGCCTTAGATGTAAAATTGCTTGTTCTCATTGATCACCTTCATCTCTGCCTGAGAAGGTGTTGTATCTTATAAGGACTATATTGACACTTTTAAGTTTTTGCCAAAGTATGACTCTGCAAAAGCTTCACTAGGGTATATTTTTCTTATTTTGCCAACCTTTTATTAAGTTGTTATATTATGTTAACCTTTAAGATAAAGCTGCTTAGAGGAGAGGTTGCAGGGCAATGTAACTTTTTCATTAAACCTGAACATAGGGTTACATTGTCTTGCAGCTGAGGAGATCTATTGTCTATTTCTAATAATTGTCTGTTTCTAATAATTCATTTTATGTCTCTGGGACTTACTTGCTGTATCTATAAAAATAAATGATGTTCTCTCTTTAATACCAAGCTATAACATTTACTTATAGAGAGTTCAAAGTAAGGGATGGCTCTGCTTTTTAGGGGTGGCTGTGATGGCCTGAGGGTACAAGAGGATAAAAGCTCTTAGCTCCAAGTAGGATCTCTTTGGATCAGATAGTTTAGCTGGATAAAGTTTTGCATGCAAGGCTCCTTCTACAGGACTTATTGTTTATTTTCCCTAAATATTGTGTCACATTAGACTTTCAGGGAAACTCAGTCAGACCCTGGGCACCTCCACCGACTGCAGATAAAACTCTCCAATTTATTCTGTGTAAAGCAGTAGCTTTGGTTGCACTTATTTTTCCTTTCCTCAACAGAAAGGCCACAATTTTAAGACTTACAGCATTTCTAAGGAGTTCAAAATATTCCATAAAATTTATGATTGGTTTCACACCTTAAAGTGCAGCCTTTTGGAGCCAGCAGTATGCTTGTTTATGTATTATTTATTGCATTTAATAGGTGTGTGTGCACAACAACATAATCTATCCTATTGGGACGACCTGGGAAGATGGATGCAGAGAATGCTCTTGCACTGGTGTGAGGGATGATGTTACAGGACTTCAGATGACTGAATGCCGTGACAAAGAATGTGACACTTTCTGCTCTCGGGTGAGTAACACTTAAACCAGAGCGATAACCAGCAGAACCCTGGTGGGGTCCTGCAACAATCCCTTTCAAGCTTCCTTGTTTAGAGAGAAACCAGAGAAAAATAGAAACATAAATGTTACAGCAATGGATTATCTTGGGAGCAGAATCTAAGAGCATTAGTCTAAGTATTATTGAATTTATTCTAGGGTTATTGTTTTAGGATCACATTCTGCTTCCCAGAAAATCCATGACAAATTTATTTTGAAGAAAAACTGCATCCTGAAGTGTCTGTCATTTCCACCACTTGCACAATAAGTTTTCATGATGTCTAAAGTTCAATTGCAGATGTCTGTTCTAGCTCAAGTTCACTTTCTGAAGTTCCCATTTCAACTCAGTCTGTTGCTCAGCTCTGCTCATTGTAGCAGTAATAACACCTCATGTTGGGACCTTTATTGTGCTCAGACATCTGCTGCATCCTAGAAAACCCCATGGTTTACTTTTGGAAGCCTGCAAAGGAAGTGAGCCACTTTGTTATATTGATTTAGGTGGGCAAACATGAATAGAAAGTTAATTGGTACAAAGAGTTGGTAGAGGAATATTATTTAAGCCAGATATTAGGAAAAGGTTCTTCCCCAAGAGGGTGGTTGGGAACTGGAACAGCTCCCCAGGCAATAGTCACGGCCCCAAGACTGACAGAGCTTAAAAAATATTTGGACAACGCTCTCAGGGACAGGATGGGATTATTGGGGTGTCCTATGCAGAGCCAGGAGTTGGACTTGATGATGCTTGTGGATCTTAAATGTTGCATCCATAAAACCCCAATCCCTTAGGAAAAAACCAACAAAGGACGTACAGAGTTTGATGAGAAAGTTTGAGGATGCCAAATGCAATAAAAAACATGAGAGTAGGTGTAGGAGTTTTTAACTCTTGCAAGAGAATCCCTTCAGTGTCCATGTGTAGAAAAGACTTGTCGCTATTTTGGCAATTTTTATGAAATATTAGATCTAAAGTATCTGGCTGAGTTTCAGCTCATAGCAATAATTTATCAATAATTTGTTATTCCAATAAACTCTCATTAATGCAGAGCTACAGTCCCTTGACACTGCAGCATCAAAAAAGTCTGGTTAAAAGGACTTGGTGGAAACTATGCCAATTCTTTATGGGAATTTGTAATTTCTTCAGCTCCTTTAATAGTTATCAAGGCCATGCAATGAAAACTGTAACTGTTAGACTACCTGGATAGCTCAGATTTCTTTTTCCTTTGCTTATTCCTGATTCATTGGACACACATATCAAGAACATCAGCAGTGCTGTCATCCAGTTTGTATTGACCTCAAACTTACTTTTCAGTTCAGATTAGATGGTATTGAAAATTCTATTGATATCAAATACATCCATTAATCATGCATCATTGCTAGGATGATATTTAGACTCTCTACTGCTCCTGATTATTAATTTCATCGTCAGGTGTTAAAGTTGTGCAGTATCATTTTTGACTCTGTCATCTGACTTCTGTGAAAACAGCTTGGAGTTTTTTTATCTTGCTACACAAAAAGAGGAAAAAAACCCCTAAAACTCCCACAACATGTACTAGCTCCTTTATGATGATGAATGAAATATGCTGCTATAGTCTTTAGCATGGCAAAACTAAACTCAAATCATATCTGTAGTTTTAGAATGTAAACAAATGCTATGGATAAAGTGGATCTTTCATTTAAATAAACCAATGTCTCAGTTCTGTGAGGAACTAAGCAACAAATATTGACTTCTCACTTGCAAACTACATGTGGATATGCCTTGTTATGTGTCAGAGTCCCCTGGCTGCTTCTGTCCTCTTTCATTTTTACAAAGTTCTGAGAAAACAATCAGATGATGCCTGCAGAAATTGCACTTGCTGCCCTGAACACCTTAGGGTGTGCGATTGGGATGATCTTTCAGGTCCCTTCCAACCCAAGCCTTTCTGTGATTCTGTAATCTTTGTCAGTGTGTTAGAGGTGCAAATCACCTCTGGAGTCTGCTCTGTAACACCTCTTTGCACTTTAGATGCCTCTGTTCTCACCAACTTAGTGAAAAGTAGGTCCTGCAGCTTTTTTTTCTGGGCACGAACAGCTCACGGATTTTTACTCAAGTTTGCCACACAAAAAAATGTATCTGATACTTCAGATGCTTCAGGCATTTAGCAATTAAAAGTAATGTAAAACCAAATGCTCAACAGTACAAGTTTTCTCACAAAGCTGGGTCAAGGTCTGGCATCACATTTTATGGCATTATATGAAATAAACTTCCATATAATAGTCCATTGATTATCAAGGTTTGCTAATATGCTCCATATTGCAAATCAGGGTCAGTTCATGAAGGGAGGGAGCATTTGGGGATCCCTCAATAATTCGGTTTGACCAAAATAAAATAATGCTTATTTTACTGGCATTTTTACATGAACAATGTTATCTGTGATAGAATATCTTTCCTTCAACTCTCTATTGAGACCAGAGTTATGTTTTGAAGAATGCCTAGCTACTACATATAGAATATTTTATTTTTAGTTAGATTAAAGCTTTTTGCTTTCTTGCACTTAGATATTTCACTGTTTCAGTACTTGGCTGCTTGTTTTAGGAGATTAATATTTATTAAAAGCGAGAATTTGGGTTCCTGTTGTTTCTGTGGTTTGGGTTTGGGTTTTTTTTACCTATTTTGCAGCGTTTATAAGATTTTTCTTTAGTTACAGAGGGCCTACTGTTCAATTTTCATGCTGGTTATTTTGTTTTCCATAATTAAGTGTTAGACTTTGATAAGATTCATAATCTCTAGTGTTGCCTAGTAGTTTCATTTTGTTATCTTAATTTCTGGATTTTTTTTAAATGCCTTTTGCAGATAAACTGTTGGCTTAAAGTGTGTTGGACTTGGCAGTGCTGGGTTAATGGTTCAACTTGATGGTCCTAAAGGTGTTTTTAAACCTAAATTCTATGAAAAGATGAAGTGATCAGTCAAAACTGCTCCCTTGATTACATGTCTGAGCAATGTGCATCCTCCCACTTCTTAAACATAGGACAGTCAGATGTCTGAATGTGCTCAGACTGAATCTTACCCTTAAATTCTCTGCAAAAGGAAGGGCAGTTCTGAATGCTGATTAACCTCCAAGATGCCACAAGAGCAATTTTTACCTTTAATTTGCCTTTGTAAAATACTATTATAGATTTAAAAAATTTTAAAAATCCTCATAATTATATCTGTCCTTTTTCAAATTCTCCTTTTCATGAAATGTTGCTAACCTTAAATATTGATACTAAAAGAAAACACTGGGATTGATGTTCTTGTTTGCCTCCCCTTCCTGGATCAGTCAGTCCTTTTATTTTCTTTCCCCCTCTAGGGCTACAGATATGTTGTGCCAGAAGGGGAGTGCTGTGGGAGATGCCAGAAAACTGCCTGTGAGGAGCAGCACTTTTGGCCTCAGGGTGATGAAGATCCTCCTCTGCATGAGGTGAGGTGCCAGTGGGATGCAGCCTTCCCCTCCTAGCAAAAACCTCCTGGAATTATTTTGTGTTCCATGAAAGGAAATAAAGATGATATCAGCTTTTTCTTCTACACATCAAGCAGCACTGAGAGACAATGTTTTGGGTGTCAATTCTCGCATGAGAATCCTCTCCACCTTTTTCTGGGCCAGATATTTTATGTTCAATTACTAATTTGAGCCATGGTCACTTGAAAGAATGTTCATCGGGTGTAATGAACCTCTCTAGCTGTCAGCTATTTGTTGAAATAATCTCAGTTAATTTTGCAATCTGCCGCTGTCTTAAAAAAAAAGCTTGTTAAAGTGTCATTTTGCAACCTGCCTTTTTCCTGGTTTTAACAAGGGCTTTTCTTAATGTGGATCACTCTTCTTCTCTGCTTTATCAAACAAGCTTCAGAAGACCTATTTTTGTGTCCCATTGTCTCTCACTGATATTTTTTTTGTCCTAATACAGTAATAATTATACTTTGCAATCTCTTTCTTGCTATAACCTCTTGTAACTCTTCTGTAATTAGTGAAGAATTAAGTATTTAATCCACTAGAGGAATGTATTTCCTAAATTTCTGAGCAAAGATGTTTGAATTGACTGCACCTGTGGATCTGATATTTAGTTTCACTGTTCTTGAAGTGTATTCAGATTGGTAACAGTGAAGGAATAAAACTGCAAAGCAGTGACCAAAACCTCCCAGCATTGAACTGTTGCAGCATCTTCCTCCTGGCCTGTGGTGATGTCTCTTCCCATAAATAGAACTTGAAGTTCCTCCTGGCCTATGGATGATGTTAATAATAGAATTGTCCACAGGATCTGGTCTTTTCTACATTTGAAAGTGTTTCAGGTCTAGAGCCCATTGCCAAAGCCTCCTTTGTGGAGCTGATTTGAAGCAGGTTGCAGCAGAAAGAGGGGCTGCTCAGCTGCAGTGCAGCCAGTCACCAGGGAATAAATGCGGATTTAACTCCAGTTAGGAGTGCTTTTCTTCTTCACACGTTTTTGACCTGTCCATTTTGAAGGCTACTCCTGTAATTCTTGTTCTCTACAACTCAGCATGTGCTGTAAACTGATTGTCATGGTAATGGTTTGTGGAGAGCTGTTGAGCGACCCTGTTCCTGATGCAGTAAATGTGCTTTTGGCAAGCCAGCATCTGGCTGTGGTGGTCTTCTCTCTATCCAAGGGCACAAATACTGCTGCCTATGTTTAATCCCCTTATAACTTCTCCTCAGGTCGGCACGGAGTGGCGATCCCGCTGGAACCGCTGCATTGTCAATGAGTGTGTCCGGGTAAACAATGAGGTTTTTGTGCAGCAAAAGAATGTTTCTTGTTCCCAAATGGATGTGCCTGACTGTCCAGAGGGAACTGAGCTGCGCTGCGACCAAGTGATAGACTGCTGTCCTTCCTGCAGATGTGGTAAGGTTTGGGGGGTTACAAAGGCTATCACTCCAGCATGAGTCCATATCATAGGGTGATTTTCTGTTTGTCAATGACAATTTTAAAAGGGTGTTTTGGAAGCATAGCCCCACTTTGAAAGGCTCCTGTGTAATTTAGACATGGAATACAGAAGCACCTTCTGCTGCATCCAAAGCCTCTTGGGAAAAAGGGGTGGGGAGCATTCTGCCTTCCAATGCCTGAGGGGAGTCCACAGGAAAGAAGGAGAGAGACTCTTGATGAGGGCCTGGAGTGACAGGACAAGGGGCAGTGGCTTCACACTGACAGAGAGGAGCTTTAGATTGATATAAGGAAATAAAATCTTTACTTATGAGGGTGGTGAGGCCCTGGCACAGGTTTCTCAGAGAAGCTGTGGCTGCCCCATTCCTGGCAGTGTTCCAGGACAGGTTGGCTGGGGCTTTGAGCAGCATGATCTGGTAGAAAGTATCCCTGCCCATGGCAAGGAGTTGGAACAAGATAATCTTTAGGGTTCCTTCCAAGCCAAGTCTATGATTCTGTGGCTCCTAATATAGTCTTGGCTCAAAAGTCTAAACCAAAAGATTTGGGTAGTTGGCCTCAGTCTGAGAAGACTGACAGTGATGTTTAGTTGACAAGTGTGTGTGTGCAACCAGAAGATGAGGAGAGAGTAGAGGGAGGTTGAGAGGAACTAACAGAACTAACTTAACTTGAGTGCATCTGCTTAGAGTGTGATGCTTGAACTGGAGGGGGAAGTTTGTTCTGTCATGTCTTTGTTCAAAAATAGCTCAGCCAGAGATATTTTTATTCAACATCAAGAATAGCTCTGACAAATTGTTGCCTTTCAAGGTACAATGTTATACCTCAGTTATGCCTCTTTACAGATGCAGATACAAGTTTCTTCAAGCTGGAACTGTACTAAGTCAAAAAACATAACCATGGTTGATTAAATCTTGGAATTGTCATTATAATGGTAATGTTAAATTGAATATTTTGTTATTTTTCAGCACCCCTGAATGGTTGTCCTTTGAATGGCACTGTTATTGGGGTAAGATACAAATTTGTTTTACTTGTTGGGATGGCAAGATATTTAAATATAAGAATGAGCTTTTGAAGGACACACGTCAGAATACACACATAGAGTTCAGGGGAGCTTTTTTTCCAGACAGAAACTCTGCAAGTAAGACCTTGGAGTAAAAGCAGTACCAGGGGGCTCAGCACATCTATGTACATCTCCTAACTTTGCCAGGGTCTTGCTATGTGACAATGTGCATCTCTGCAAAATGGGGACAGCAATGTTTCCTTATCTTGAAGGACGCTTGAAAAGAGTGCTTAGAAACTGTGGTTTCATAATGTTTTGCAGATGTACCTACACAGGGAACTGCAAGGGTTAATCTCCCAAGTGATCCTTGCCTACTTTGGGGAAGCAAAACCTTCCCATATTCTGATTAGAGGATAAGGCAGATTAAAGCAAGGATGGGGACTCTCTCCACCTGTATGGAAGGAGAGGTATCCCTCGGCTATCAGCAGGAACAGGAAAGCTGAGCTTCCTCCCTGTTTGACCTCTTTTCCCTTTCAAGATCCCTGCTGATAGGCCCTGTGAGGAATTTTTTTCTCAATTGTGTATTTAATGGATAGATTAAGATGTATTTAACCCAGCCCATCAGAGTGGGAATGATTGGAGTTAAGCATCTGATCTCATTTATGCCGAATTTATCTTTGGAGAGCTCTGTCAATTGTCCATTGTTTCCCTAAATCCACATTCTGGAAGCACCTCTGGTGTCAAAGAGCTCTAAATATTCTCACCATCCCCCAGGGTAACAGGTTCTCTTTAGTCATTTAACCTAACTTTAACCTACTCATTCCTGCTTTGTCAATGTGTGTCTTCCTTTTAAATTTATTTAAAGGTAAATTTACTCAAATAAATTTATATTTTAGTGATGTGGTAGAGAGAACATTTCCCACCTATTTCTTGTGGATGGGATATTTTTTTTCATACAGCATGAGTTTATCAGTTTGTTAGAGCTAAAGCCATGTCATCAAGCATCCATCATTCTGTGTAGAGATGATTTCCCTGTAGAATTAAGTCCAAGGAAAAGCTCTGACTTTCTCGTCAGAACACTGGTTTAAAAGTGATAAATTCTGGAATAATCGACTTTCTCTTTGATCCCTTTAATTGTTTCCTCTATAGTGTGTTGTCAAAACTAATTGTGGCATCCTGTTTTGTAGAGAAAGTCAAGCAGGACAGTAATTAGCAGCTCCTGCCACCTAATTATAGAGGACTCTCTATATATATATATTTAATTTTTTTTTTGTACTGCAAACCAAAGCTCTTTCAAGTTGTGTGCTGTTCTTTCATGACCAACTAATTTCTTTTCTTCTCCAACAAAATGTTCACTTGATCACTTGATCTGTTGGGTAAAGTATTTTTCTCTCTTCAAGCATTTCAAAATATTTACAAATAATTTAAAATTAAGCATAAGCAAATTTTGAAACAAAATGTCACATTGAAGACAAAATAAGAAGTGTCTGTGTTTTGAAGACATAAAAATAAAATCTCAGCTTCTGCAAAATTGAAAAAAATCCTAAAATTTCTTAAACTAGCTTCATTTAGTGACTTAGTATAAGTTAATTAGCTTTATGTCTGAAATATTTTGAGCACCTGGCATCACTACAGCTTTGTATTGTACTGTTCTCTGCTTCAGTGACTGGTTCTAGAGTCCTGGTCAGGAAGAAAGATGTGATGTCCACAGAAGTTTATCCTTCCTGGATTTCAAACACTTTATGCTGGGTCATTTAAGAATAGGCTTCAAATTTCATTTGATATCAAGGAGTTCATTTGATATCAAGTTTTCATTTGATATCAAGTTTATGCTACATAAACTCCTTCACTGAATAGTTCCAAGTTTTGAGTCTTTTACTGCATTTCTGGTAATCGACTGTGTCCTTAATTTCTTTACATTTTTGTCTTGTATCTGGTTACCAATATTATATTCCAGTAATTTGGTATATTGCATCCACCCTGCTGCTCTTAACAATGTTGTGGGTTTTAACTGCAACCTTCCAAGCCGGTGGCTGTGTTTACCAGAAGTATTATCTGTATCTCTCATCTGTTTTCCCAGGCTTTTACTGAGTGGTGGTTTTGAAAGTGATCTGAGCAGATGTGAGTTTTATGCAGGTTATTTTGGTAGCACTGGGTAAGCAGGTGTTGGCATTTCATTCCAAGCTAGCAAGGAAAGCACGTTATAGGTGTGTTACATAAAGGGAAAAATCTGGAATGATCCATTATGTCTGATAAGTAAATTTTGGATCAAGGCAAGATCTTCCCCCAGAAGTTCAAGGCACTTGTGAGTGAAGATTTAATTTCAACATGTCTCTAGTAATCTCTGTGTTCCTGCCTGACACAATGATTGTCATATGAATTCAACTTTATCTATTTTGTGCTTAATTGAAATGTTAGAAAATACCATGAAGATATCAGTGATATTCGTCATGACTTTGTAGACACTTTCTTTATGATGTTAAATCCTGGAGTTACTGAGGCATTCTTGGATAAACCATGCCACTGGTCTGCACTGGAACTGTCACTCTGATGTCTGAGTGCTTTCCAGTGCTGAGATCAAGCAAGAGATCTGGGGTTTCGTAGGGTATTTGCTCTCCATCTGTGGTGGTGTAACCCAAGCCAGCAGCCACTTCCTCATTCCCCACTGGCAGGATTAAGGAGAGAATGGGAAGGGTAAGAGTGAGAAAACTCATGGGTTGGAATAAAGACAAGCAAAAGCCATGCAAGCAAATGAGAACAGGAATTTATTCTCTGCTTGCCATGGTTATGCAGATATTCAGCATTCCCAGACAAGCAGAATGGTGACTTGGGAAGACAAATGCCATCACTCCAAACATCCCTCCTTCCTCCTCCCCACTTTATAATCTAATCATGATGCCATAAGGTCTGGAATGTTCCCTTGGTCACTTGGGGTCACCTGTCCCAGCTGTGTCTCCTCCCAGCCTCCTACGTACCCCCAGTCTCCTCAGCAGCCTGGCAGCTGGAAAAGCAGAAAGGCCTTGACTCTGTGCAATTTCAGCTCAGCAATAACAACAACATCTCTGTTATCACCCCTGTATCCGACACAAATCGAAACCACAGCCCCATTCCATCCACTGGGAAGGAAATTACCTGTACCCCAGCCAAAACCAGCACACTCTCCCTCTCCTGCGGCAAAATTTTGGATATATCCTCATGCCTGCATCCACTGAGGTTTTTAATCCTCCAGATAAAGATACTCTCTACGGAAGGTTAAACCTGGGAAGCTGAAGAGACCCAAGTTCAGGTCTCAAAGTGAGCTGATAAGACAGGGTTCTCCCCCTTGGTATTTCCTCTTTCATCATGTTTTATGTGGAGTATCCTTCTTCTAGACCTCAGGAGAGAGTCATTATTTACTCGTTATAGAGTCCTGAGGACCTCTGTTGTTCTGGGGCACAGAATGAGAATGGAGTTAAAGTTCTGTGCTCAGAACATTTGTCCTTCAGAGTATTGGCTCTAAACTACCCATAAATGCATTATTTTTACCCTGTTACTGTGGCCAGCTTCTTGTTTTTGCTTCATTTGTTTCATGACTGTTTAATAATTCAAAAAGGAATCTGAGGATATGCACAGTATATACCGTGGGAAATGCCCATTCCAAGTGAAATCAATGGTGGCATTCCATTATTATCTGAAACACAATTCAAACCTTTCATAATATAGTGAAGCTGTCTGTTTACCTTATTTATTTACCTTATTTGTTAGTTTTTAGAAGTTTGTAAAAATCTTAAGTAGGCTGCTCCCACTTCGTCCCTTCAATCATTGTGGTTTGTTATTTTTGGGTTGAATTTAAGGGCTTTGCACTTGAGAAGAAGAAAGACTTTGTCTTTAGATTTCCTTTCAGTGCAGGGTAAACAATTACTGACTCTGCATATTTTTGTTTCCCACTTTGGTTTGGCATTTTTGCTCTGCATTTTAAATGTCATTTTTGCTTGCTTTAAAAAGGTGATGAATTCAAAAAACAAGGTGCTGGGGAAGAGATCAGGAAATTTGAATTGTGCTCAGCCTGATTTGCTTATAACTATGGATAAGTAGAGTCCTTCAGTCATTCTGTTTTTTCTTCTATTGGTCTTTTCTCAATTTTAAGCTTTTAGGCCTTTAGAGATTCCAAGCAGTGCTGTTACAAAAAAACCCAAAAAAACCAGAACAAGCAATTTCTCAATTTCTGCCCATAATCTGTGGGTTGTGATGACTCTAGAATAAAAACTTGGTGCCAAATCAATTCATTACACTCCAAAATGAACTTGTGGCAACAACGTTGTCAGAATAATAATAATAAAAAAAGTCTTCCTCATGACTTTCAAGGATGCCTTTCTTGTTTGCTAGATTTGTAAGCAACAAAGAAATGGCAATGCCATTTCTCAGATTAAGGACTTTATTGAAAAATAGTCCCATGCCATGCTGCTTGTTCTGGAATTACAGATACAAAAAATTGGTATCTGGAAACTGGGAGCATGGGTTTCTTGCTTCTTTAGAAAAGAATTACAATGCAAGATTGAACGAAAGATATTTAACCTGAAGTACTTGTTTATCTGAGTTTTGCCGGCGAGATGGTCACTGACTGATGAACTGGTTCTGATGTTTCAGCACGAGAGGCGCCTGATGGTGGATCAGTGCACAACATGTGACTGCTTCCAGTCAGCACCTCGGAAGTACACCCTGAGATGCACCAAACTGAAATGCCAGGCCTGCCCAGCGGTGAGTGTGAGCACTCTGGGGGTTCTGCCTAGGAATGTGTCTGAGGAGAGTCATGTTCTTCACTGTTTACATCTGGAACAACTCTGGGGCCTTTGACCTTTCTTCAGGTTCTTCTGAGAAGTCTTGACTGTGTGTTCTTTCCATGAATTAGATGAAATGCACCAAATCTGATCTAAATCATCAGTGTAGCAATGATAACTTTACATGGTACTCAGCTACACAGGCGCATTTTATTGTTGATTTTTGATTACTTACCCTCAGGGCAGTATAAAGTCTGGCAAATCATTTGTAACAGGAACAGCTGAGTCCTTTTTCCTACAGTGTTATATGTCCCCCCAGGGACTAGCCGCTCAGCCAGATCTCCCTGCTTCAGGCCTTTCCTATGACTCTTCCAAAATGTCTAAAAGCTGGGCACAGTAGCATTTTTTGTTTCCCAGCTCATGCCTTTGGTGATTTGAAGTGATTGTCCCCATCAGTTCCCACTGGTTTTTGAAGTCTTCGCTGCTACTTTCCTACCATCACTTGCAAGAAATGACTTTGGCTGAGAAAGCCAGAGGGATATGGCTCCCATTTTCACTCCACTGACGAAAAGTGTGACAGGAGTGCCTGATTAGCTCTGCTCAGTCCTGTAGTTTTCTCTCTTAACACCTCGAGTAGCAGGAGACCTAAATGAGTTCCAGAGGCTGATTTAATCTCCCTGTGTCCAAAGAGGACAGACCAGCAGTGAAGTTTCACAGAAAAAAGTTTAAATGCCTCTTCATAATTCTTTCCTTGGATATTGGATGTAGCCTAGGAACCGAATCAAACCCAGGACCTGAGCAAGTGGTGGCTGTGGCACTCAAAATTCACATCTCTAACATGATCATGTAGGATTCCTGGCTGATGTTCAGGAGAGGCATTGATAAAGTCCCTGGGAAAGAGATGAGCAGAGTTTTGGATGAGTCCGATCTCCCATCCTGAATTATAGCTGGAAAAGACTGGAAATAGAGTTAAATTTTCTGTAGAGAGTAATCTCTACCGATAAAAAAACAGAGAAAGACTGCAGGCTCATATTATTTCCTGCAACACCTTTTCTTGAAGAATTGTCAACAGTGTCCCAGCTGGCCTATTGTGAGTAGAAAAATTATGTTGTGACTTCCACATGACCTCCAGGGACAGGTTAGTGGTTAGGACAACCCAAGGCTAGCCAGTTTCACATGGAGAGTGCAGATCAGATAATTCATAAGTGTTCCTCTTGTCCAGTGGGCCATCAAATGGGTCTTGACCCCTTTTATTAGGTGGTATGGATGCAGTCTTTAACAAAAAGGACAGTCTGAAATACTTTTTGTGATTCTAGACCCTAATATCACTCCTCCTGTAAGGCTGGATTACAGACATAGGCTTCTGAAGGGAAAATAAATGGCCAAGCTCAGTGCTGAGCATCTTTCTCACTTCCACAATATATAACCTGGCAGATCCATGAAAAAACCCAAACATATACACCAGATTTAATTTGTGTCAGAGACATGTGTCCATGTGTATGTTCCCACACAAAGATACACAAACATCCATTCTTGCTGCTCAATGCAAGGAGCCAGCTGTAGAAATTAAAGGTAGAGGAATCAATATAATACATGGTAAAAAAAAAAGGGGGAACATTCCTCTCCTGCTTCTTCACCACTCGTACATTTCCCAAACAGCTCCTTTTCCCTACATGACTCAAAAGTACAGACTAGACAGAAAACCCTGAAGAATAGGCCATTTCCAGTTGGGCTTATTAAGGGCTGTGAACTTTTTTTTGGGAGATGTACAACTACCCAAGGGAAGTTTCAGTTCTAGGAATATATATCCCTTTGTAGACCTTATAATGAATTTGTGGAGCTTGAGGGGAAAAAAACCCAACAAGATGCAGAGTGCCTTCATCCCCCTAAGGCCAGTGAAATTCACACACTTCACAGGATCTTCCCTGTCTCAAAGCCTTTGACTTCATGGTATACCCAGATTAAAAGCCTTTCTTTGCTAATGGATAAAATTTAAGAGTACAAATGGGTTAAAAGTTCCAATTCTCTCAGGAGCACTTGCTTTCCCCTGGATGCTGAAGTTGTGTAAGCAAAATCATGGGCAATTGAAGTGCAGCCAACTCCAGCATATTCTGCCCAAAAGAGTAATTTTTTTAGTCATTTTATGACCTGCTTTAGATAGTTATATTTTCGCTAGTAGGGCAAGTTCACCTAAATAACAATGATAAGTTATTTCAATAAGTTTTCTCCCAATGATTTAATAGTAATGCCTCCTCTCCAAATTCCCTTTCTATAAAAAACATATGGATAACATTCATGCCTTCACTGAACCAGAAAGTGTTTGTTTTCTTAAAAATGTTCATCTCGTCATAAGCAGCTGTTGGTTATCTGGAGCAGCTGGGGACATTATTGTGAGACACTTCATGTGTTAGCTCAGCTCCTTGCTGCTTGGCTTGGTTTTTTCTTTTCCATTATCCACTCTATACCTTTCTTCCTCTCCACCTGGTGCTGCTCATTCTCCCATGTTCTTTTCCCTGCCACTGTTTTTTCCCTTCAATGCTCTTTGGGGGGCTCCATTATTCCCCTTTTCTTTTTTCCTTTCCTTTTCCCTTTTATTATATTTTACTTTCTCTGATGCTCTTTTCCTCTCTTGTATTATCAAGCTATTTTTTTTCTTTCCATACTCCAAATTTTCCAGCTTAGTCTTGCTCTCCCCTTCCCCTGCCCACTGCTTACTTGATATCTTGCCCTTTTCTCACCAGTTTCAGCACTTCCAACTACTTTTCCACGTTGCACTGTGTAGAATTAATTCTCTTTACTGAGAAACATTTTGCTTGCTATCATTTTTTCCACTAAATCTTATTCTTTTAAAAAAACCTTCTTAAAATAAATATAGGATGCATGCTTGAAAGAAAATAAAGCCAGAAAAATGTCCTTTACCTTCTAGAACTACAGAAGGCAGGAAATCCCTGGTTCTTGCTGTGGAAAATGTGTGCCAACTTCATGTAGCATCAGGCTGAGAGATGGAAGGGTTCAGTATCTTCAGGTAAGTTTTAAGAACTCTTTCTTTTATTTATAAGTAAATGTAAATTTATTATCAGCTTCTGTTGAATCCCAGGGAAACACATTTGTTCTCCTTTCTGATTAGGTAGTGTGGTATTACCAGTACTTTCTGTATCTCAGAATGATTGCTCAAGAAAGTTAATTTGTTTGGAAATGAAACAGGTGCAAAATTTTAGAGGGTATTCTAGATTCAGGAATGTTATCAAGGAACTTGAACTGAAATATGACCTCAAACAGATACTTAGAAGAAATGAAAACCCTCATTTTAAATGTGAAATAGTTAAGTTGAAAATGTGAATCTTGAAAAACTTCTCCAGCATAGAATCATCGAATGGATTGCGTTGGAAGAGACCTTAAAGATCATCTTGTCCCAATGCCCTGCCATGGGTAGAGATACCTTCCATTAGAGCAGACTGCTCAGAATCACATCCAGTCTGGCCTTAATGCATATGTTCTTCAATAGGAGTGGATATTTTTCTGGTTAAATCACATCCTCTGTCACAAGAGACAGTATCTGAATTTTTCTTTTATTCAATTCCTGTTAGAAGTTTTAGATGTATGGGAAGAGCCATGAATCTGGAGAAGGGTCTGGAGCACCTGGAACAGCTGAGAGAGCTGGGGGGGCTCAGCCTGGAGAAAAGGCGACCAGGGGGGCACCTCTGACTCTCCACAACTCCCTGACAGGAGAGGGCAGCGAGATGGGGGTCAGGCTCTGCTCCCAGGGAACAAGGGACAGGACAAGAGGAAACAGCCTCAGGTTCCACCGGGGGAGGTTTAGATTGGATATTAAATTTTTTCTTCACTGGAAGGATTGTCCAGCTTTGGCACAAGCTGCCTAGTACAGTGGTTGAGTCACCAGTCCTGGAGGGATTTAAAAAAAATTGTGGATGCGGCTCTTAGGGATGCGGTTTCATGGTGGACTTGGCTGGCAGTGGGAGGTTAATGGCTGGACTCATTCTTAAGGGTTTATGTCAACCTAAATGATTCTGTGTGGGGGTAGTTTTATTTATATATTTTAAAGAAGTTACTGACTCATCCAGAAGGTAAATAATTTGATATATGTATCTTTAAAAGACAGATCATAGGCCAGACCCCCAAATGTCTCACTTAGAGATTTTTTTCCCTAAGTGAATGGAATTTTCTTACCTGTTAAGAGTGGAAAAAGATCAGATTTTGGCAATCTGGGCAGAGCTGAGATGAATATGACCATGGAATTAAACAGAAGATGATTACTTTGTTTATAAACAATGCTGTTTACTAAAGGTTTCCATGTTTTATAAATGTCACTATCATGGTATTTTGAGACACCAGCAAAGGAATATCCTGAAAACTTCCTGTTGATTCTGTGTAAAGCTAACAGGCCTTCAATCTTTCCAGGCAAATGCATCCCTTCAGGATGGCTGTGACAGTCACTCCTGTAGAGTAAACGAGAGAGGGGAATTTATCTGGGAAAGGAGAATCACTGGCTGTCCTCCAATTGATGCCAGAAGATGCTTGACTGAAGGAGTAAGTAGTGAAATGGGTCATGTTTCCATGTTTCCTAATGGGCTCTGTCATGTTTATGATACCTTCTGTGTTCTGGGGTAAGAAACCCCAACCCTCTCCCAACAGCTTAGTTAAACTGAATTTGAACTTCCTCTGAAATTCAGAAAGATGTAGGTTTTCTCACCTTTAAAATATATGCTGAATCTTTGTGGGACTGTCCTGACTGTTGACCATAATTCTGTTATGAATATGAAGCAGAATATTTGAAGTACCAAACATTTTAAAGCGGTTCTTCTGATAATATTCTTACTTTGGGACCCAGAGCAAAATTGTGTGGACAATGACACAAACTGAGAAATATGCATAAGAAATGCTAAGGTACTTTCTCTCTGCCATTCTGTGAGGTAAGGGAAAATAATTTCCACACTACTGCAACTTCCACAAGTGCAGCTGTTTAGCAGGATAAAAACACCTGCACTAAGTATCCACATATCTTCCTTGTGATTTGAGGTTAATTAGACACTGAGTGAGGAGGGAGTGTAGCACATGGGGCCTAGCTTTTGCTCATCTGTCAGGTATTACACATCTTAAAGGTGTTTATATCCACCTGTTCCCATTTTCTTGGGCATAGCAGGAAACCTTTACAAAAAGCTTGTGGCCAAACAGCTCTGCTCATGCACACGAAACAAATGGGGGATTTGTTATGTATAACGCAGGAAAAATAAAGCTTCTATAGGGCTTTTCTCACTTTGAGAAATTATAACACACAGTTTTGTTATATAAACAAATATTTAGAAAAAATGCTGTATTATATTACAGGCTTGAGGTTATTATAATATTTAAGTAGTCTTCACAGAAAATCAGAGAAAAACACTTTACTTTTTAACCAGAATTTCTCAAAATGCATTTATTAGTCTTCTATTCCCCCCCAAACAGAACTATTTCAGCTATAAAATTAGTTGTTTTCATCTAGTTGCAGATTAAAATTTTAGGGTTTTGAATTTAAAAAGCCTCCAAACTTTTTGCATGTAAGCTCAGGGGTTTAATGCAACAATGACGTCACCCTGCAGTACAAATATTTTTCCCTTTTTCCTTTCACTGGGGATTTTCAGTAATTTTGACCATACATATATTTATGAGAATTATTTTCTGGGTGATAGCAATGAGACAAGAAAGAAAGTTTTCTGACTTTAAAAACTTGACAGATGTGATATTTCTTAAACAGATATGAGACTTGAATGCTACTGGTTTTATCCTTCCGGTTTCCAGGAATTTATTAGTATTTAATGTCTTTATTTTAGAAAGCTCCTAATAGATGGCGAGAACAATATTTTCAGGTGTTATACTTGCTAATATTTCAATTATTCCCAATTAGCTACTAGCAAATACCATCATAAATTCAAAATCTTAGAATGGATAAAGAGAAGATTACGAATGTAATTTATGATTTTGTACAATATAGAAATTCAGGGGGTTTTTATGGTTTTTTTGCTTGTACCCTTCTTTACACATCATCTTTCAGCAGGACAAGAGTGTATTACTTCTGCCAAAATTAGAATTTTCTCTTTTTTTATTATTTTAGGGCAGAATTGCAAAAATTGGCAACACTTGCTGTGACACATGTAAGTAAATAATCCAGAAATCTTGTATGGAAATGACAGAGTGTGTAAATACCTACATTTTCCATAATATGCAGTGTAATGAAATAGAGCTTAGCAATGTGGTCATAATAAATCCTCAGAGAAGCCCACCCTCTGTCTGAGATGCTGCTGTTGTGTTTTGTCGTCTAGAACAAGTGTTTTGACAGTATTCCCAAGTGCTTAGAAAGAAATAGATACTTTCCACCTTCCATTTTATGCAGATGTTAATTATGAATGTTTTATTTTATTGTTCAGCTGGTGATAACAGGAGCAGTCCTACACAGACAGTCTGACAAGTCAAATAACCTGATACTTCTGAATATGTGACGAAAACACTTCATCAATAATCAATCAACTTAAAATTAATTAATCAAAAAAGCCAAACCCTGGTGGCAGTAATGTTTTTGATAATAGAATAACTAAAAAGTGGTAGGGGAAATGCATTCCTATGGAACAGTCTGATTGCTTCCTAAATTTGTCAGTTTAGGTGTCAATCCTGCAACTTGTAATTTCATGCATGATTATGTGGATAATCCAAATGTCACTCAGGCTGTGAGAGAATGAAGGGTTTGCTTACATAAGGAAGGATTGCAGCATTGAGTTCTCATTTCTAAAATGAATCTCTAATCCTTTTGTGAGCCGATAACCTGGCAGTTTTCTGCTCTGTAAGTACAAAATAATACTGTAGCTTATATAAAAATAATAAAAGAAAAGATAACAAAAGATTGGAATTCTCCTTCAAGGTCAGAATATCAACATCTTACCTGTGTTATGTCTTTTAATTTTCTGATTTTTGCTATGCATGTCCTCATAAATAAAATATGGACAGCATAGCAGCCCATCACCACACTGGCACAGGAGCTGCTGCAGTAATACCCCTGATGAAGGATGATAACTCCTAGAGAGTTTGTAGCCTTTGCTTCTGTGGATAATCACTGGGCTCTGGCTTGAGAGATAGAAGTCAGAAAGCTATTGAGAGACTGTCATCAAATGTATCAACCAGGTAATTTGGTTAAGGGAGCTTTAATCTACCAGGCTACAAGTAAGGAATACTGAAAATTATTTATTGACAAAAACAGATTTTGATATTTAAAAGACAGGGTGGTGGGTAGGCTCTACTAATAGTGAGTGTCAATTACTGTAATTGAGAGGAAAGTAGCTCCAAATGAGCACAGATCAATGCATAGATTTATTTAACAGTTACAGTCATTTAGAAGTGATACCTCTTTGCAAAAGCAAATTGATCTAAGTGAAGTACTGCATGTCTAAGAACTCCCATATTGAATGGACCTTCAAATCCTTATTCTCATTGATATTTTGCCTGGATGTAGCTCAGTTTCTCATGGACATAGATTACATTATTTTCCAAGGTCTTGAGAGAGTCTGTCTTTCAAATGTCTCAGTGGCTTAAAGAATTGGGCAAAGAACTTCTTCCCCCAAGTCCAGACTGATGCCTGTGGCTCAGCAGAGTCCTACATGTCCTTGGACAAAAGAGTTGGTTGAGGAGCCAGTTTCCCTTTCTATGTTATGCCTTCACAACTGGAGTTTTTTAGTGTGTCTGAGGGTATTGTTCCAGCTTTTAAGTTTGTAGGAGCACGAGTGAACAGGTCTTACTTTCTCATTAGATTTTTGTGGTACAGGACTTGATAATTGGAAAAGAATATTCCTTGTTTTCCCATTTAAGAAAGAAGTTGCGTCTCTGCTTCTCACCTCTTTTCTCTGTTTATCTCAATCTCATGTGTCTTGTTAAGTTACAAGCACTTGTCTTTGCAGAGAAGGAACAGTCAACAAAAAAACCGTAAATAATAGAGGTAAAGTAACTAGAAGATGAGTTGATAAGTCAGGATCAATAAGTGGATGAAGCTGTGTTGAGGCAGATGAGAATTTTATTTTTTGTGATTTTCAATTGTGTGGACACAACTGGCTTTTCAGGTGGACAATTTTTATCATATGAGGTGACAAAATCATTAAAAGAGAAAGGGCATTTCTAGCCCTAGAGCCAGAAGTGAGCTGCATTTTTTTTTAGAATGAAATGTAAGGTTTTAGCGAGGCACAGAGTCAACTTGGTACCAACATTCTGATGGAAAGCCGTGTTTGCTGGTAGGAAGATGGATAAGTTTCTCTTCCATTTGAGTGTGTACTTAGTTGTGCAGTTGCCCTGCTGAATTCCTTCAACTTTCTGAAATGCTGGCGAGTAGTACCTAAAAATCAGTCCAGCATTCTGTTAAACACAAAAATGTCGTTGGTTAGCTAGAAATGGGTACGAGGAGGAGCCTGTATTTTCACAGAGACATAAAACTATAGTAACACTACACAGAGCTGCTGGTGTCTGTGCATGAAATAACCACTGAAAAAAGCATTGGCTACTTCAGAGGTCTCTACATGCAGACTAAAACACACAAGAGTTCAGGAGAAAATATTCTGGATTAATTTTATATTTGAGCATAATAATGATGAGGTTCTCTCTGAAAGTGAGGGAACAGAGTCCCTATTGGTTACCTGCGTTAACAGCTCATAGCAATCTATCCTCACTTCACAGAGAAGGATCAACCAATTCCCTGACCTTCCACCTTCCAGACAGAACAAATTCATACCTACTGCCTCTTGTGTGGGTTTCTTATAAAATGGAAAAACCCCAGCACAACAGGAAGAATTTACCTAACACTGAGCAAGAAGTATTGGAAAACAGATATAAGGAATCCCCACAGTCCAGAAGGCAGTGGCTCACCTCTGCATGTGGGGTGATCTGGAGAGCTGCCCCCACTGACTCACCTTGAAAGACATCTTCCCAAAACAATGGCATCTCTTTCTTGTACCAGCCCCGGGAGTAGCCTGGTCAGGGTGCTCTGTTTGTTTGATCAGGATGTTTGGGTTCCCATATGTATCTTCTGTTTCCTGAGCTCCTGCTTTACCATTGAACTTAAAAGCAAAGTTGTCTAAGACAGAAGCCAACAGGTAAGAGACTGATGTTAGGCAGCCAAGGGCACTTCAAAACAACGCAGTCAAGTGAAAAGAAACATGAGGAAAACACTCCTGTGGTGGAATTTTAGGGCTGTAGTGTGAAATAATCATAGAACTCTACATGAATTACTCTAAGGAGACTCCCAACTAGGGATCTTACCGGGAATAACATCTCACTAACAGCAGTTTCAGGAATAAAGGGAAGTGACTTACAAAAAGCAATTGTCAGAATTGTCAAACACTTTTTTCTTTTTCTTTTTTTTTTTTTTTTTTTTTTTTTAATGTGGTAGGTGTGGAAGTGGAATGTCATCCAGTAAGTACCAGACTGCAGTATGGGAATATCAATGGATGTGTGGCTGAAAAGGAGGTGCCCATTTCTCACTGTGAGGTAAATAAAAAACAATCAACCCCCCTCTGCCCCAAGGCCTCCCTTTTCTCTTTCCCAAAAGGAAACCTTTTCTTCCACTATGGTTACACTTCAGCAACTGGAGTCTCAGTTTCTGTCCTCATTGATTAACTTGGTGTTAACCTCATTGGCACTTATTTCCTAAAGTAATTTGGTGATGCTGAATTTTTTCAGTCAAGCCAGCATGAAAAAAGGCATGTATATTAAAGACAAAGGCTTCAGTCTCTCTTGCTTCCATCAGAAATTATTGACTCTGAAGTAGCTCTGTTCGAACTTTCTACATAAAAAACAAAGAAATATTTTTCTTCACATTTGTGAAGCTGATTTTCAGCTCTGTGTCTGTAGTTAAGCACTGAGTCTCTGGGTTGATTAGGGAAATTTAAATGGTTATTTAGATAAATGTCGCTTTAAAAGACCTTTAAACCTGGGTGCCAAGATTTGACTTGCATGCCCTATAAGCTCTGGGATTCCTCCAGAGCCTTGGCACCAAGCTGTTGTGTTCTACATGTCTTGTGTCTTTCATAATCAGATTAAAAGTTTAATTTCCAGCCCATCACTGCTTATAGGGCGACTTCCTTTTAAAACAGAAGCTTAACTTCCCTTCTGGGTGTTTCCATCTCTGCTCTTTCCAAGATAACCAAGCCCCCTACAAGGATTTTAATCAACCCTTGTGTGCAATCCAAGTTATGGCATAACTAATAATTCTGAACCTCTTGTCCTGTCTACAAAGTAAATGGTCCTTAACCATAAAGTCATCAGTATCAATGTTTCTCCTGCAGTAGTCCAGATTTTATATTGGGAATAAATAGTATTAAGTACCTTTTTTCTAGAGTCCTCCCTGATAATGATATGATAATTTAATTAGACTAGGAAAAAAGAGCACAGAGCCACCAAAGGAAATAGACTCTGTCAGAGTGTGATGTGGGGCCACTTGTTTTTACATCATGAAGGCTTATAGTTACAGACACTGACAGCTTGGTCTAAATTAGTTAAGTGGCCAGACAAGGAAAAATAGCACCAGCAGGACAATAGTGAATGTATGGCTTGCAGCTTTTGGGCTAAAGCGCTTACTGAATGTATGATAACCGCATTTGTTCAGAAGCCAACACCATAGCTCTGGACATCCCTTAGAGATTTTAAATTCTGGGCTTTTTTTGTGTGTGTGTGAGCAGTTTCTTCACCTCTCCCTTCCTCTGGTTGTGCTCATTAGAGGTTACTTTTTCAGCAGCATCTGACACCCTGGAGTCAGGTACCTGTTTCTGAGTTCATATTTTACAGCAGAGTACAGAAGCTGGACAAAGTCACCCACTGATATTTTGAAGGAAAGAGCCAGGATTCTGAGTGCGATGGAGCTCTGTTTAAACTTCAGCTCTCATTTTTTTCCATTTAGGGCAAGTGCAGAAGCACCACCAGGTACTCTGCTCAGGCAGGGCAGTGGGAAGACCACTGCAGCTGCTGCACAGCCACTCAGACCACCACAGTGACGATCCCACTGCAGTGTCCCAACGGGACCGTGGTGCAGCACTACATCCCCTCCGCCTCGCTGTGTGAATGCCGTGCTCGGAAATGCACGCCATGAATATTGCCCACATGCCCAGCTGCTTAATCTGAAGCTTTACGACGGAAGAACTTCACAATGCAAGCCTCATTTTCTCTGTACATTACTGTATCCCTTAGAATCCTGAATAATTGTATAGACACAGCAAACAATAAAGCTTACCAGCACATCAGAACACAGTCTGATTCGTTGTGGGGTAGATTGTAGGAGAGAGACTGCAGGTCGTATTGATTGCCTTTATTTCACTGTGGAAATTAACATTACATTATTGTAGTAAATTTACATAAATCTACATTAGTTAAAAAAAAACCAAAAAACCCAAAAGAATAACCACAAATAAATCAGGCTCAGAAACAGTTGCTTATACTTAAAGAATATATCCCAAATCATTCAGTATTGACTTCAGTCCTTAGTGACATATTATAGACTTTTAATTTTTTGCCCATTTTCCTCCTATTCTTCTCAGGGAGTACAGTAATTATGGGATAAGGCTTCAGAGTAAGAGTGGGGTGTTCCTGGTACACAAACAATACTGGTTGTTGCTCAGATAACCAAATATCTTTCTGCAATGCAAATACATGCTTCTCCTGAAGCTGAATGCAAAGAAACTGTGTTTTGAGGATCAGCTGTGTAAATTCTGCAAGTCCTCAGTACTTGTGTACAGGATTAATGACAACTCTTACTTGCTTCAGTCATTCCCCAGACCAACTTGAAGAAAAAGCTCAGTGGTTATCTCCCTTATTTCCTGGTGCCAAAACTTCACCTGTTGCATTTGTTCCAAAACCTGGAATTAATTTAGATGCAGAATTTGCAGTGGCAGGTCTAATTTAGTTACTGCTGCCAGGCCTAAATTTACCAGGATTTAAATTCTACTTTATCTGGTTAGGCCATGGAACACAAAAGATTTTCCAGAGTGTTGTTGGTCCTGGAGGAATCTTGCATCAGTGAGGCAGTTTCACTGGGAAGTACTAATTTCTCAAAAATAGGAGAGAGGGAGGACTGTTATTTCAGAGGACTGTTACTTCCTTTTGCATTTTTGAAAGACAAGAATTATTTAAGCTTCTCATTTAATTAGCAATTTTTGAAGAATGAATAGGACTGTGACATGATTAAATGGGTCAAAACGTCTCCCCATCTGCATGGAAGGCTCCCTTTGGGAGCAAAAACTCCTGTGCTTTCAACTAAAAAGGTAATTTATATTCCTGTTTTAGAGGAACCAGGCAGATCTCTGCTGCTTCTCTCTTGCCATTCAACTGTGGATTCAACACACTCTGAATTGGAAGCCCTTTCTGTTTTTATTATACTTTCAAAACACCTTTATAGCTGCATAGTGCTAGAAGTGCCGGCCTTCCATGCATCTCTATTTCTTCTGCTATAGGGCCACAATAAGACCAGAGAGAGAAACCCATTTTAATGGTCACCAGCCTCACTTGCTGCAGTAGATCTATCACCGGTTTACCTCCATCCTCACACCAGTTCCTTCCTGTAGCTGCCTTTGGATATTAAGCTCCCTGACAGATGGATTTGGGTCACCCAGGTAATCAACAGTCCATGTGAAACTGAAGATCAGCAATTCCTGGAGCAGCAGCTTGCAAGATCAGAGACAAGCAGAGACAAGGGATGGATTGGGAGTAATAGGCAAATGTTATCCTCTCCCACTTACCATGGCTGGGACATCCCTTTGTTTCCACCTATGCCCTCACCCAGACTGACCCTTCTCAGCTTGTGAAAGCTGACAGGGTTGGCGCCTAAGGCTTTGTGGATGCAGACAGGTCTTCTAATTAGAGAATGAATTGTATGAGTCAGTGCAATGCAGCCCATGAGAAGAGCACTGTCTGGCTTTACATACAGCAGGGATTTTTGGGGACTTTTGGGGACTTCTTGATGTTGTTACTCAGGCCTGGATAGACCCTATGTATTCCAAGACCCTGTTGTGTATGTGGCCAGAAGGATCTTCCTTGAAAATCCTGACTTAGAAACAGACTGGCAGGAAAGAAAAAGCAGAAGGGAATATTATAACATCTCCCTAAGCAGGCTGAGGAGGTAAATACATTTTTGATTTGCTGGCATGAGAAAATTTTTCAGGCAGTCTGCCCCTAAAGACCTGTCTGTCTTTTGCCTCAGGGTGCAGTGGGCTCAGACCTGCTCTGTGAAGCCTTTCATTGCCCTTCGTTGCCTTTCATTGCCTTTCACACAGGCAGCTGCAGTTAGTGCAATTCCAATACTTTCAGCAGGATTCCTTGCTGGCAGCAGTGAAGAGCATAGTCCTGCCTACCGCCAAGTGTGCCAGCACATCACCCAGCACTGTACATCTCACTGCTCCACTGGCATTCTCTGGCAGAAGCCAGGCTTTGAGGAATGCTGTGTCCCAAGTCATACATGTTTGTGAGCCTTGATGGTTTGAACGACCCTAGTCTTTACCTTTCCACCAATGATTAGGAGCACATTCCACCTCTTCAGAACATCAGCTGGATCGCCGAGTGTGCCACAGGATAGATTTACTGGAATGCTGAATGGATATGGGGAGGAGTCTTACATAACTCCTTAATAATTAAAAGCATCTAATCTCTCTGCTAACTTTTACAGACTTGCAAGCACCACTCCTCTACAGCAGGTAAAACATGATCGGGTATATTTTTATTATTTGTCACAGCTCTGCATTATCAATTAACTCCATACTCAGATACATCAGGAAAGATACGTGATTCTAAGATATGATTTTCTCCTTTGAAAAATCTTTAAAATAGATTCCATTCTAAGCAGCTGGATATTGATTCCTCTCATATTGCTGTCTATATTATTTATTACCTGAGCTTAGTGTATTATCTATAACACACCCATCCTTATGGCTTATAGGAGCTGCTAATTGGAACCTGTGTAGGCAGAGCTATAAGTCCACAGGATCCCAGCAGAACCTGGCTCTGCATTCCTATACTATTCCAGAATTAGCAGATTTGCCTTTCTGGTTTTGAGCTTAGTTGGAGCAGCATAGATTGTGGATGAAAAATAGCAAAAGTTCCAGAAATTTTTTGTTTCCCTCTCCCTGAGGTAAGTGTAGAAAGCAAGAAATTTGTGCCCTGGCTAGGAAACAGATTGATTTTTTTTTAAACTCTGAAAGAAGTTCTGAGAGTAACATAAGATACTAGCAAGGTGAAAAGGACCAAGTGTTTGATATCTGTTGATATATTGGTTAGAATATAAGAAATGCCATTTCAAAGTAGGGACCAAGAAGAGTGGGGTGATTTAAAGAATTTAAAGCCACATATATTTCTTAGTCTTGCTGGGAAAAATTTACATCACCCAGCCCAGATTATGGGACACAACAACTGCACTGCTCCCTTTATGTACTCATCAGGTTTGATAGCACAGGTAGAGTGCATCAGCAATTCTCTCTGTGACAGAGACAACTTCTACTCTTGCCAGCTGTGACACAGTGCCCTACTCTGATTCACAAGGTCACAGAACCACTGGTCTTTATTCAGGCATGGATAAATCCCTTTCTCCCGATCACACTAGAGAAATAATCATAGTGTCATAGGTTAAAAGAAGAAAAAGATTTGGACTCGAATTAGTTACATCTTACTCCAGTTATCATTTTCATATAGAGTCCTTTCTCAGATAGCATTGGTCGTCAACATCTTTTCTTCCTTACACATTGCTTAAATTACAAGGTTGAAGGCTAAGCAGGATCCATCACCTGTTCTGATTAGATAGTTGATTACAAGATAATCCCCTGAATATTTCATGCAGGAATGACAGTGCATCCAGGCACTGAGGTAACTTGAGTACTGGAAACAAAGCCTTATAAAAAGCTTTCTGCACTTACCTCCTACCTGGAAGCACTGGGAAACTCTGTAGATAAGAAGACACTCTTCCCCACAGAAAGCATCTCCAAAACAATCTGATCCTCAAGTGCTGGTTTTATGGACAGAGCTGGCTCTGCTGTAGAGCCCTGGTTCTGTGTTAGCTTTTTTTCCTTCTCTTCACTGCCTTCTGGGCAAAATATGTCTGTTGATACCTTGCTTCTTGAGGTGTTAGGGAGTATGAAGGCAAGGTGCTGAAGTTCCAGCAGAGAATTGCCATGGCCTCTCAGGTCATGAGAGATTGGTCTTTCTTCCCCTCTCTTCCCTCCATGATGGTAATCACCAAACCAGAAGGTCTTGCTAATTAGCTTCAGTTTGTGGTTTGCTTAAAGCAGGATCAAGGCAGGATGGAAATAGCTGCTGGTGCTGTTCCTTCTTAAGCCAGTGCAGAAGCAGATTGTACACAGCATAGCCACATCCTATTTTAGCACTGATGCAACTTCCAGCCAAACCTCCAGGCAACATGGAAACACACATGCCCGGTAAGTTTATTCTCTGCTTCATTCCTAATTGCTGCCTATGAAGTGGGATAGGACAAAAGTGAGTGGAGAACAGAGAAAGGAGTACTTTGGAAGGAGTTCTCTGTCTTCTTTTAGGATGTTAAAAAGAAAAGAAAGAAAAGAAATCTGCAGCCCAGGTTACATACAGAGAGATAAAACATGCAGAGTTCATTTCTCCTCAAGCCTCAGAAGTGCAGCTGTGGATCAGTGTTGTGATCCATGTGGAAAAGACAATTACTAGGCAAATGTCTTGTGCTGGGCTTCTGCTGTTTCCACCTGCATTTACCTTTTTGCAGTGCAACTGTGGGGAGTAAGCAATATCCCTTTCTCGGAGAAAGTGTGCAGCCCTGAGCTCTCAATTCCCAGGCACCAGGAGCAAATCTGCTCTGTGCAGAAAACCTTAATGTTGGAGTTCCCAATGTAGAAGTTTAGGATAACTTCAAGCGCTTTTGTTGGGCCACTGTTCTTTTGCTGTCACAGTCAAAATCTCTGTGGTTGTTCCCACATTATCTCATTGTTTTTGGGGCTGTAACTCTCCTGTGAGCTTCAAACTTTCTATTTGAATAATAGAAGGATAGAATTTGACCATTAAATTTTAATTATCTGGTATTTCTGTCTTTAGAATGCTTCAATAACTATTTAGGTGTTTAGCTCCCTGCTGCTTAACTGCTTCTGTTAAAATCAGTCCCATAACTAAACTCAGAATTGGATGGTTCTCTTTATGAAGAGTATTTCTTCTGTGATCATATTCTGAAGGTGGGAAGGAAAAGGGAATCATTATTATGTATGGCCAAATGTACAGGAATACAACTGAAATACTGAGTCCTACCTAAGAGATTCTCCTCCCTGGTGTGCTGAAGGCTCAGGACATTTCAAACTGAGTTTTGGAATGGGGTTCAGACAGTCAGATGCATCCAGGCTATCCAGGTATTAGTCAGGATTTGTTGTTTTGTCCTTTCCACCTGCAGTCTGAAAGGTACTATGTGGGCACTGAACACACAGGGTGTGATTTAGATGGCATTAGAGACAACCCAAACAGCCTTGTCTGTCTTTAGCTCCTATGAATCTTAAAAGATGCTAAAATGATGGTTTTGAAGATGCAGGGGAGGAAATCACACTTTGCTGTAGTTGCGTTGAGTTTGGTGGAGATGTGCATAAGAAGTGATTTTGTCATGAGCTGTGCTTCTTCATCTACATAACTTTACAGACTTCCTTCTTTTTGGTGTGGGGTTTCTTGGGGGGGGTTTTTGCGTGTGTTTTTTTTTTAATTTTATTTTTTTTCTTGGTAGGGTGGTTGGTTGGTTGAAAACACCTGATTTTTCTGACAAGTGCATAGTAGGACTAACTAACCTAAGAAAGAAAAAGGGCACTAGAAGAACTCAGAAAACATAGATCAGCAGTAGACATTAAATCTTGTGCAGTGACATTAAATCTTGCACACTGTTGTCCACTGCAAAAATAATTTTAGGTAAGGGGCTGTGTGGAGAGCACAGAAATGGCAGGATTGGGTGAACTGCATGATAGTTTGGAGTTCACAGCAGAGATACAGCCCTCTGTATTGAAATCAGCAATTCTAGATGTGCATATTCAGAGTTGAGAGGCAGTTATTTAGTGAGGGCATAAGGAGCAGTTACGTTCCTTATAACCATGCTACATATTTATATATATATATATATCCTTTGAAAAAGATATGTCTGAGTAAAGCTAAAGGAAACAGGAAATTCAAGTAGGTTTTTCTTCATCCTTACTGTGGGGGGGAATGGGTGAAATTTGCCAAACTATGCTCCTAAAATGCAGATGTTTAGAACAGCCTTGCAAAGTAGCATCCTTCTATCTCTGGTGTCTTCCAGAAATGCAGATCCTTTCTGGTACTTACATGGAAAGAGAGGAAGATAATTGAAAGCTGTTCCCTGTCTGTGCCCGGGGTGGCCAAACCACTTGCATCATATTCTGCAAGTAGCTGTGCTGTGATAAGCTGATCATCTGGACCACTCAGCTCAGTTAATTGGCCGTTACTCAGGATTTAATACAGAGCTCCTAATTAGGCAGACTCCTTTATTGCCTCTTTCACAAGCAGCGCAGTCCTTTAACACACCTTCTCAGTCCTTCCACTTTTGATAGTCTGTGCCACTTCATGGTGGCACTTCAGACACAAACAGTGAGGGCCAATTTCTGCTCATGTGACCAACCTTTAAGTTTGCAAAAAGATGAGGCAAAGGAGTGCAGAGAGGCTGAGTGAGCAAGGTGGTGACTGGCTTTGAATTGGCACTGGAACTGGAGCTGGTCACTGACCTTTGTTCTGGAGGTATCTTGTCCTTGGAAGCTGTTTACAACTTGATGAAGTTTGACTGGAGGGATTGGTCCTCAGCTATTTCTGTAGAATGAGTATATTTCTTGAGTGTTTGTTTTCCAAGTTGAATTCAAAATTCACTGTACTGCTGTTCTCTGGGAATACATATAAATGTATATGTACATATACAACAACACTATGCATGTGTGCATATATTAGATTTTTTATATATATTTACATATATACAAGCACACAGAGCTTGTTTCTATCGATACTAATTCCTCCAGAATATTTACAGAATGAGAACATGAAAGGCCAGATGTCATAAAGGCTTACAGGGTGGAATGAGGTCAGGCTGCATCTGAAGCAGAAGCCCCTGAGACACTGCTGTACCATAGGCAAGAACCGTCCGAGTGTGGAATGCATTCAAAACAAAACATTTTGGTTCAAATGGTCTAATTTGGGAAGATGAAAAGGTTTTGGGAGAACAGAAGTCTTCCAATCCAGATACGGCAATTGCATTTCCATCAAAAAACTTATTCTGACTGGAGTCCCTGGCTGCCTCACCAGTTTACCAGTGTTAATCTCAGGTTCGTGACACAGTTTCTGGATGCTGGTAAGCATAACAGAAATGAAAGAATGTTATTATAAATGAACTGCAACTTTTTTCCTAGGCCTAGTTAAAAGGACTGGAAAGAAAAATAAGTCTTTAATTGACCTGTGTAAAGGTCTTGTGAGATATCCCAGACTCAGTCTGAAAACACTGGAGAAACATTGTGCGTGGCCTTTGGGAATGAAACCTTCACTTATTAATTATTTTCCTTGGAGTTTCCCTCGTGGCATCATTATGTGCTTCATTAAAATGAACCAAGCATGAGTCTACTCAGGAGATCAGACAGGGAAAACTGGTGAGTCAATCTGCGGGGCTGTTCAAGTGATGCTGGACCCTAATCTGGTGTTGATGGAAACAAGAATAATCATAACATTTAGGGGTCAGCCCCCCTTCTCCAAGCATTTCCTTCTTTAGCATTTCACTGTCTCCTCTTTCAGAACGTGGTGGTGGGGAAGCAGTTTCAGTCTGAGTATAGGGGATAGAATGAGGAGGAAATAAAACTTCCAAACTTTTGCAGTACACAATGAATGCAGTGTCTCCCTGGATAGGTGGGAGCTGCTATTTCTTCTTCCTGGTGAAAAGTCCTGACTGGACAGAGGCATTGGAGCTTTGTCTCTGTAATTTTGATGGTGCTGTCTATGTGGGCAGATGTGTACATGATGTCTTCTCCTGGGTACAAAACACTAATGCTGGAAGGACCAAGACATGGTTTCCCCCTCATAGTAAGAGCTTCTCCAAGATAATATGGATCAGTCAACCCCATTTCAGCTGTGGCACCACTAGAGGGGGAAAGAGTATGAAACATTTGTATGTTGAAGCAATTTCTGTACCCACTGGTTTTTATCAGCGTTTTCCACTGTGCTACTGCCTGTATGGAATTGACCTGTAGAAGAGAGTCCAGAGGAGGCCTCCAAGAGGATCTGAGCAATGGATCAGCTCTGCTATAAGAAAAGGCTGAGAGAATTGGGATTGTTCTGTCTGGAAAACAGAAGGCTTTTGGGTGATCTCCTTGTGGCCTTCCAGTGCCTGAAGGGAGCCCACAGGAAAGATGGAGAGAGACTCTTGACAAGGGCCTGGAGTGACAGGAAAGGGGCAGTGGCCTCACACTGACAAAGAGGAGGTTTAGATTGGATGTGAGGAAGAAATTATTCCCTGTGAGGGTTGTGAGGCCCTGGCACAGGTTTCCTGGAGAAGCTGTGGCTGCTCCATCCCTGGCAGTGTTCCAGGCCAGGTTGGATGGGGCTCTGAGCCAGCTGGGATAGTGGAAGGTGTCCCTACCCATGGCAGGTGATAGAAATGCAATGATCTTTCAGGTCTTTTCCAACCCATTATTCTGGACTGTGACCATGTAATTTGTCAAACACAAGAAATGGGGAACATGTCTAGAAATTCCAGACATTAGTCCCTGAGACCAGAACATGTAGGTATAAACTTAGATGCACTTCATGAGCATTTAACATACGTAAAGAGTTCTTTATGAAGAATGACCTTGATCCACAAGTTTGTCTCTGTACCTGATGCCACTGGATCTTTTCACATCCCTAGAAATGAATAATGTCTACTGGCAGCAGTATTTCCCATTCCATTAGGGAACCACCTGCACAAAACCTGCTTTATGTACTTATCTCTCTTTCTCAGACTTTGCTCTACCCTCCTTGCATCCAACCCTGAATGGGCAGAAGACAGCAAAATCAGCAAGGGACTCTTTTTCACCCTACAACAGCAAATACCTCACTGTTCCTCACAACCAGACTTACTGGCACAGAAGTGGGACCTGTGGAGCTCTTGAAGCATCAGCGGTGTCCTACAGAAATCCTGTAAGTAGAATTTCATGTTCCTGAGCCTACCTCAAGTGCCTTTGGGATAAGGAAGAGACTTGAAGCAGAGTGAGAAAAGCAGGGTATGCTCCTCCTGTGTGTTGGTTAAATTAGAACTGGGAGAAGTATCTTTATGAGGAAATTGATACCACAGCCTCAGGTGGTTCAGTCATCTCTCTGTGTACAGCAAGAATCAATTTCTGCAGTAGTAATCTCACCAAACTTTTCTTAATTGTTTACTTTAGCCAAAATCCTTCCGAGCAGGAATGGCAGAGGTTGTTATTACCCCCAGTGTCAGAAAAGATCTGCAGGTTGATCACTAAATCGGGTGTGCCTGTGCCAACTCTGAACCAGCTGTGCCAGGTGTTAGTGGGGGCTTGGATTGGGTTGGGTTGGATTGATTCCCAGTCAAGTGAAGTGTGGTGTGGCTGTGTTGTTCAGAAGAGAACCACTGGTAGAGAAGGCACCTTTAGGGGTGTATTAGTCATGATGTATTTGTTATCAGACCACTAGAATAAAATTATCCTGAAATGCTGATCCTACCTTCCCATTTTCTTATTCCTTGGTGTGATGGCTTCTTTTCTTAGAAACATCAAGAAGCAGTGACAGCAGGACCTAAGATAGTAATTATTTGTGACTTTCACAGTGGCTGTGAGAGGGGAGGAGAGAAAGATCTTGATAGTTCCTTCAGAGACATTTTTGAAATTGCAACTTTTTGTGTTCCTCTCATAAAAAGTCTTCTTGTGCCAGAATGTCACATGGTAAGGCAAGCAGTCCAAATTTATGGGCAGGAAATGTCTTTAGTGAAGCCTGTGGGAATTTGGATTAATTTTCTGTGAATTTTCCACCCATAATTATTGGGTGACACCTTGCTGCCAGGAGTGAGGTAAAGAGAAAACAGAGAGGGAGACACTGTTGGCTCTCCCCATCCCCTGTGTAGCTCCAACAAGCCCAAGAGTTGCCATGGTGCCCTCTCGGGTGGCTGGGATGTGGCAGGTGGCTCCACACAGTTACAAACAGGAAAGCCTCTGAGTGATTTTCACCTTCTCCAACCTCCTTGTTCCCTCTCCCGCTTTTTGTTTGTGCTTCTTTCTGCCCACACTCTTTAGTAAGGGAAGAGAGGATGCTCAGAGCTCATCTTCTCTAGAGCCAGATAATGCATTGCCTTGCACCAGTGACCTGGTGGTGGTGACATCATTCCTCCTGTGCTGTATAGCCTGAAACCCTCAAGGAGAGACACTAGGAATCTGCCACAGGTTTTTCCTCACTGGAGCAGAGATGGATCCAGGAGGTTTGCATGGACTGCCTGTGAGTATTACTTGAAAATGTATCTAATCAGGAAATGGGGAATTGCAATAAAATGCTGTCTTCACAAGCAGTTTTATATTCTGCCAGGATGTAGCGCTGAGTGTAATTTTGGATGTGCCTAAAGGGACTGTATATATATTTTATACATGAAGTGTGCGATAAGTGGGATATGCAGAACAGATTATTTGGTGGTAATTTTGTGAAAGGATGAAGGACATAGCATGCATGTAAACCCAAGATTTATTTAGTGATGTGATGACTGAAAGCTACTTTTTGGGAAACTAAGTGAAGCAAAACAGTGAAAAACAAGATTTTGGGAGGTGTTGATGTATATAATAATACGAACATTTATATAATGCATTCATAAATTTGTGTTGTGTTAACAAACAAGATAACTGCCATACAGCAAGTGGTTACACTTGCATTCAGCACTACCAGCACATGTAAGGAAGGCAAGCAAAAGAGAAGAAGAAACCTGTGCCTGATGCCTGTCAAGACTTTGCTTGTACAGCCACCTATGCAAACCATAAATGTCTGGAATTAGGTTATGGGATGATTGCTTTGGATCAGGATGACCCTTGCTTTTATCTTTTTACCCCATTGCTGGAAGGCTGGTGTCACTCCAGTGAATAACACTATAGAGAGCTCGGTGAAGAGCTTTACCCTGCAGCATTGTGCTGGAAATGGAGTTTGGAAAACTCACGGGCTCCCTTAGTGAGTGGGAAGTGCAAGTGAACATCCTGGTGCCAGAGTTCCACCTGGATGCTACAGAATTCCCATCCAGGCAGGGAAGTGATGGTGGGATTACTGATGGAGCTGCATCCCAGGAGGGTTCTGAGGGGATTATGATGAAGCAAGGGTAGTCTGAGGGGCTGACTGGGTGCAACATGGGTGGTTTGAAGGATTTTAGCAATGGATTCCCTTTTGCAGTGTTACTGGTCAGTCATGCAGTCTTTTCATGACATGTTAAAATACAAGCTAGCACCATTAGCCACTCATGCGACATATCCTTTCTAATTCCTGGTATTTTCCAAAGTGTTTCTGCCATTGAACTATACTGAAGATATTTCTCTTGTTCTAAGATCAATTTCTGCCCTTCCAACACTATTTTTCTTCCCTTCCCTGCCTGCTTTGTTCCACAGCACATGTGGATCCTTATTCTCACTTCTCTGTACCCTTTCAAAATGTGGGTGTCCTCTCCCCTTGGTGCCCATGTACAACAGGGTAACAGGCTTGGGCAGTGCCTCTGTACCTGCTCTACCACAGGGATCCCATGTGATGGGACAAGGCCACTATCTTTAGTTTATGGTCAGAGCAGGAATGAAGTGAGACTGGTGTGCAAGACGAGTGTGTGTAGGTTGTACGTGGATTCCTGTGGCTTCATATGCTCATGTGGAGATAGAACCCCACATCTATTTGGGCTTTTTGGCTTTCTTGTCTATGCAACTCCTATGTTTCTTCCCCAGATTATCAATAACTATGTGGAAGGGACCCAGGGAGGGGCCAGGGACGAGCCCTCCCCCAGTGGCCTGCACTTCAGGGACAGCAAGAGGAAGGTCGACTACGTCTTGGCATACCACTACCGCAGACGCCTGGCCCAGCATGTGCCTGGTGCAGCCTCCCTGGAGCCGCTACACGGATCTGCCTCCGTGGCCCTGGCTTCCAATGGAGGCACCGGGAAGGGCCATGCTGAGCCCCGACAGCAGCAGCAGGATGATGGCCAGTCTGCCCTGCGGGACTGGCCAGGGCTGCTGGGCCAGGAGGTGCTGGAGCTCAGCCCGCTGGATGCCCTGGAGGAGGAGAGGCGGCTGCAGCGGGAGGAGTACGAACGGAACCTGCTGGAAGCAGGGCTGGAGATCGAGAAAGACCCCGAGGTAAGAGGGGGAAACTTGCACCTCATACATGGCATCAGGTGTCCCAATGGATAATGGCCACTTTGGATGCCCAAACTATAATGTGAAGCTAAGTGTTTGTGTGGCTTGGTTCTTGCTGCCTGAGAAAGACGTGGTTTTTCTTGTTGTTCAATGTAGTGTTGAGTAGCAATTTCAATCTTACTTCAATCTTACTTCAGGTGAAAATATATTTCTTTACCTAAATGTTCTTATGGCATGCAGCAAACACACTTTTTGTACCAAAACCCCTCCTTAAGCATTGCTAAAATGAAGAAAGTATCTCTTCAGTAATTCCTTGGAACACACTAAGACATTTCGTATTTCCTCACAATATTTAAGTGTGACTCTCAGCTTTCTTCTCAGCCATATGTAAGTTTTTTGTCCTTTCTTCATTCCACCCAAGGAATGAACAGCTCCTGTGCTGTGACAGGAGAAGCTCCCAACCCATGAAGTTTTTATTCACAATACAGTATATGTTTGATATTGGAATGACACTATGCTTTATGTCAGCTGGGAGCTGTGATTCTTTCACTTGGCTGTTGCCAGTTATTCAGTTGAGCAAAGGTCTTTCAAATCCCATGTTTTTGCACTGAGCTCTGTGCTATACCTCTATGCCTCCTCTAAAGCCATGGATATTTCTATCCAATGAAGGGAAATCCCTGCTGCGTTCTGGTTTTATGTGCTCTGTTGTTCTTGAAATCAAATTTGAGAGATTTAGAGCTGCTTTTCATACGTGCTGAGAACTTACATCTCATGTTGCTTCCAGAGCAACCAGTCAACACTTCCAAAATGTGGAGCATATCACAGACTGAATCTAAAAATTTGGGACTGACTGGCTTAGTATACTGTTTACATGTTAAATCACTGGCAGGGGTAGAAAGAAATAGAACAGTCTTTTGACTCTTAACATTTTGCTTGCTTAATTTGCTGAGTTGCAGTTGGCTCTGGGTTGTATTTCACTGCACAGCCTGGCTGAGCCATCCTTGCACTGAGCAGAAAAAAAGTAATCTCACATCCTGATTCTTTTATGCTGTGCACTGGGGTTATGGTTCAGTATATTACCATCTCACTGCTAGGATTTTTATAACCAAATTGCATAAAACTCAGAAGAACAGTTGTTTTTGGAGACCCCTTTCAGTTCTGAATTTCTTCAAAACCCAAAAAGTCAAGCAGGAGATTTGGATTTGATTATTTGACTCATTACTTACCCTAAGTCCAGCTGGATACAAATTCTGTTTTGGCCTTCTTCCAAGTGATGACACATGCTTTTAAATAATATACAAAGTGATAAAGTGTTGATCAAAAAACCCTTTTTGTCTTCTCTATGAAGAGGAAAAGACTTTTAGTAAATGAACTGGGAACTTCCCAGGAAATTGTTTATCAGCTGTTTTATGGAAAAAAGAATTGATTTTGAAAATTACAAAACAAGCTATTCCATCACTTCTCTGCGTATGTACAGAGTCACTCCTGTCCCCCACCTCTGCTCCTGTTTTTCCCCAACACACAAGCTGCCTAATCAAAAGGGGAAGGTGTTTTTCCTTCCAGAATCTCCTAAGAAACTGGAAGGGACTTCAAGGACTAAGCACTACCCTTTTTCTTCCCTGCCCATGACCTGTGGCTTTTGCTTCCTTTCCTTTTTCTCACTTCACTGATGTTTAATTCTGTTAGTTAACTCCTGTTGAAACCTGCTGAAGGTTCTACCTATTATCTTGATGTGAATTTCGTAGAAAATGCTGATTAGGCACATGTGAAAGGCACAGCTGGCCTTATATGTGGATAATTGTGTGTAGAGCTGATATGAAAGCAACTCCTGCTTTTAGTCCTGGCAAAAAAATTTTTGTCTATAAATCCATTGAAATGAGAACAGTCTTAAAGTAGAATTTTTATTTTTGTATAGCACAGTGGACTTTACATTACATTTCCTTTGGATTATGCTGAACTGAATGTTAGTTTGGTGGAGGTTTTTTGTTTGCTGTTGTTAGTTTCAGTGCTAATATAAGAAATGGATTTTTTCATATAATACTATTGGAAGTTGAGATATATTCTCTAATATGTACTCTGGACCAGGTTTTAAGGTAAGTTTGATCTGGCTGCAAAGGCAAATATTTGAGGGATTCTGCTTTTGGACCCTTGGTTTAGAGTAGGCTTTGGTTTCTCTGCTTTCCATCATATTCAAATAGTTTAGTAAAAAAATCCACTAATTTAAGGAAGATAGGATACCCTGAATCAAAGGATCATGGAATGGTTTGGGTCTACCAACTTCACAGGACATGGGAATTCTTCTAGAAGCTTTTTTTGTAGGCTGGAAACTTTTAGATATCAGGAAAATAATCTCTAGGAACACAGGATAGAGTTATAACAATTTAAAAATCTTTGTTTATATATTTTTTGGAAAAGTGGGAATTTCCATGATGTTAATATGTTGGCTAACGTGGCATTATTATGATTGTTATATGATTGATAACTAGGGATAAACAACTCTCTCACTTGTATTAGCAAATGTGTAAAAGAACAGGACAAGAAAACAATGAAGATGTATAGGTTTTATGTGGAGAGAGGTGTGTTGCTCTTTTTGAATTTGTGAAAAATAGGCAAGACATTGGACTGTCTACATAACTACCCAGTTATTATTTGTGGCTTAAGAAATTTTTTTACTACATTTTTAACTTCCTAATAACTTCCTATCATTTATTGTTGATATCCTCCAGAGAAACTTTCATTTCTCTTATTACAACTTTCCTGTTTTGTTTTTTTGTCTGTTTTATTTTTGTTTGTTTGTTTATTTTTTTCCGTTTTCAAACTAAGACAATATTTCAATATTTTGCATGTCCCAGACAAAGTGCACAGTGACAGTCTTGGGCATGAAGTTGCCCAGGTAGGGCAATAAGTACCATGGACATTGCTGTTCTTGATTTTGGCTGTTTTGTTTGTTTTGGTTTTTTTTAACTTTTCCTTTGTCGTTGTTTCATTTTTCTTGGTCTCATTTTGTTTTTATTTGTTTGTGATTTGTTCCTAGGGAAACTGATTATTGTGTTTCACCTAACCTGAACCCAGTCATTCACTTAAATTTGAATTTTACTGTTGCTCTAATGACTGCAAATGCAACACACACCATTTTCAATCAGTATTATGTATGGTAAGGCGTAATAGGCATGGAATAAGAAGACACTGGAGATGTCCCTTGGCATTCTGACAAAGCTGGATCATTTTCAAGCACGTTGGAAGTGAAATGTACTTTGCTAAGTAGCAGTTGGGAGAGAAAACATTATTTCAAGGGAAGATGATGACAATTCTAAAACAAAGGGTAAATTACTTTCTAAGAAGCTCATCTAATCTGAATTTTTGAGCTTGTATTGTTTCAAAAATGTCTCACTAAACTCCCTTGATTACATTACACTTGAGGGGAAGGAAGTCCTTAAAGTCCTCAACGTTGATAATCCTCAACGTTGAGGATGGAGGTTGTGATTGGATTTTTCTGCTTGTTATTCCAAGGCATATTTTTGAATTTTTGTGGAGAAAAACCCACATAAAGGTAAAAAAACAACCAGCCAAACAAACCTCCCAATATCCCCCAACCTGAGCAAAAAAAAAAAAACCCTTATAGTGCTGCAGCAGATTTTAGTTATGGGGTTAAAATGCACTGTTTTGTTGCATTAAGGTGCTCCCTATTTGTCAGTGGGAGAAGGTTTTGTCTCCTGGCAGCTGTTAAGGACAAAGAGTAGCCAAAATGATATCATGCATATTGCTTAGTTTAGTAGCAATTCAAAGCATGAAAAAAGAAAAAAAACCATGTCTTTTTCAAAAATCTATCAATGTACTCTGTGGATAATCCTTGGAAAAACATGTCCTTAGTACATCTTGCAGGCATTCGGTGCCAATGTTGTAATTGCTTCAAAATATTAATTCATTCAAAGTGCAGTGGGAAGCTTAATAGTAGCTAAAATTAATTTTAAAAGGATATGGAAATTTAATATGAATCCTAGACCTTTATCCCTGTTAATGAATGCCTCCTGAAGCCAGTGAGACTGCAAACAGAGTAATGGAGCACTGGAAGCAGACTGGGGTCTTTTGTGCTCTTGGTCTTTGGACTTTGTATTTCAGTCTCTCAGCACTCAGAACGAGGCAATACTTCTTTGGGGAGCCAATTATATAAATATTTGATGCATATTTTTCAGCGACTCTGGTTACAGAAGCATTAATTAGCTAAAACACGTTCTGCTCCTGTATGTCACCTATATGGGGCTGAAATGTAATACACAGATCTTATAAAATTAAAGTTGAACAGACAAGGCAAGGTTTTCAGTGCTAGTGAAGGGAATGTGATGAAAATATTGACAAGCTGATTAACTATTTAAGAGGAAATTATGTCTCCATTTTGTACAGGATTTTGAATAGCCCCAAGGGATTTAAGTGTGATTAAATCAGCATTAAAATAATGATCCATAATAAAAGGTGGCTAAGTAGAATGGTTGTGCTGTCAAAGCTTAAAATCTTATGAGGTACCTTAGTCAAAACAACATCCAAGAGAAGTCGAGAAAATTGAAAAGATGCACAAAAATAATCTATGATTGGTCAATAATGTTTCTAAAAGCTCTGGGTAATGAGTGGTAAATGTCTGCAGACTGGGAAATAGAGTCATCCATATCTTGAATTTTACATGAAGGTAGAATAAGGCTGTACTTACTGGTGATTTTTACAGAGAGTTTTGGGCCAGAGGCATCCTAATTTTACCTATGTTTTTACATAATGCTGTTTCTAGTAGACTTGCCTGGTAGAAATGGCCAGTAGCTTCCTGAATTTGTTTTCATTTCTCTGTGTCCTGTGCTGAGTTCTGTCACCTGCTGGGAGAACTACTTCAATTCCTACAAACTGCTTGGCAGATGAGAAAGCCACAGGGAATGGCTTGTACATCCCTCCTGGGGCATGGCAGGGGGACAACTGGATGCTTGCAGAGTAGGACACGCACAGTCACAAAATCAGCTGCTTGCCTGTTCACAGATGATTCTCTGAAAACATATTTTAATTGTGAGTGCTCTCGTTTGCAGAAGTTTTAATATGCAAATTAAATCCCTGGGGAGGGTTTGAAGGGGGACACATGAAGCCCTGAGGGATGTGACGCTGCCACAGTGCCTGCAGAGGAGGCTTGGAGGCTGAATAGTAATAATTTCTCTAAGGCATTTAGGCCAGTGCAGCTTGAATAGTAGTTTCATGAAAATAAAGTAGTAAAATATTAGATTGAGGAATTTGGTCCTGGGATTTGTTGCTTTTGTGAGCTATTAAATGATAGAAGTCTCACTGCTGTTGTTGGGGTGAGGTGCTGTGTGAGGGCTGCCCCAACTGCAACACCTGTTGCCTGAGTCACCTCGACATACTCTTTGTCACAGCAAAAAAAATCCTCAATTTCAGAGTTCCTTTGGTAGGGGAAATGGGACCTTCTTTGCTTTCCTGTCCCAAGGCCACTGCTTACTCGGTCTCTAGCAGCCCTGCAGGTATCTCTGGTGCCAAAGTGCTCATTACTGAATTTCTGATGGTTAGATAATTATTCTATGATTTCACAATTTTTTTAGAGGAAATGCTGGTTAGCTGTGATTTCACACCTCATGAAAAATCCTTTGCCTAAATCAGAGCCACCGAGAATTCTACTTGGGAGCAGAAGCAACACCGTAGATAAGTGCCCCCATTTTTTAATATGTTGCTTTTATGCATACATATATTAATTTATGTACTGGTTTATGTTGTAGATATAAAGGATATGAACTACGACAGTGCCTCTCTCTCTTTTTTGCTTTTTTTTTCATGCCTGCAATAAAACAAATAAAAAGGCATTCCATAAGCTGTCATTCTGCCTTCTCAGGTTCAGGAATGGATTCCAGCAGGGTAAAGCCTGGTAGGTATCTGACAGTGGAAATTAGTCCTTGAAGGATAGGACTGTCTTACAGGAAAAAAACACAACTGTTTGTGTGTGGGTGAGTGAGGGAGTGGAATTTGCTATCTCTTGGCAGATCCGGGAAAAGATAATGTAAATAATGACTCAGGATTGTGGGATTCTTGTACATTTTGAACTCTTATTGCTTTACTGATGACTCTAATGGCTGTGTGTGTCATTCTGCCCAAATCTGAGTTACTATAATGTCATGTTGATCATGACATTTTACATTGTGTACACTTTCAAATGTTATATTGTACTTGAGAGAGAGGCATTTTGGAGTGAAAATTAGATTCAAGATTTTCAACATGAAGAGTGGAGGGGTCTTTTCAAGAAAAAACAAAGTAATTTACCCTTAGTAATCAGAACACCCTCTTCAGCTCAAACTGTTTCTTAAATCCTTTGCAGACCTAAGTTCTAGGTAGGAGCAGATTTCCAGCAGCTCAGTGCTAGTTCCTGTGGATGAGCACAGATTTAGTGGGGGGAAGCTGTCACAAAAGGCAAGATTCATTAAGTGTCCCATATGCCTACATCCTGAAAAAAAAGGAAACTGTGATGTAAAAGCCACAAGTTGTAATCAGATTGTATCCAAAGTGTCTTTCCTGGTCAATGCAAGGTCTATGAAGTCATAGGACAAGGCAAATCCATAAAAACTGTATCACTGACTTGCTTCCATCATTCCAGTGGCTCCAGGTCAGCAATTATTTTGTCCTGAATAGAACAAGGAGAAAAAAAATTATCAGAGTGGCATGGGGGTGCATGGTTCTCATTACCATTAATGAGAGGCTAACTCCCCGTGAACAGTATGGAAAATTTACCCTTCTGGGTGGGTTCTCTTGTTGGTACACAGTGCTGACAAATGAGTGCCCTCTATTGAACCTCTCTTTTGTATACAGCTTTGTTCATACAGTAATAGACCAAGGAAAAAAAATCATGTTAGAGCTTGATTTAGGTAATACTGTGCTGCATTCTGTAACATTCTGTAATTTCTGTGCAGTTATTCCAGGTCAGGCTAAATGTAAAAATAATTTCATCACCTGAAACCAAACAGTTTGACAAAATTTTTATTTTGAACAGGTGCATGGATTTTTATTTGTTGTTTTTGTTTGCTTTAAGCTCTGCCACCTAGGAATTAACTAATCACTTCTTTGCTAGCTTCTCACTTCAATTTCTGGATCCTGGAATTATTTTATAGCATTAGACGATCACTATAAGGATTGACACCTATATACAGAACTTCTAAGGAAATCCTGGAGGTGGAGTTAGGTAGATGATCTTGGAGTTTCATGAGATAACTCCTGGTAAAATAAATAATCAAAATATATTTGAGAAAGATACTTGCAGCTAGGGTAGGAAAATGACTGAACAGCTACGAGGACTAATATTCCTTCTCTTTTTTGGGAACAGCAACCTTTTCAGGGGGAACATAAAGACATCAATAGGAGCATTTTCCTGAAAGTGTAGAGATCTCCATTGCTTTCCGTAGGCTGGAACCAACACAGAGCTCTGGAAGTATGCCAACATCCTTCTCTTCCAAAGGAGCCCAGTTGCACTACCCTTAGTCATGTCCCAGTTGGGATATGGGGAATTTCTCTCCAGTCTTTGTCTACGTGTTCACTAAGTCAGTTGTGGTTTACCTAGAGTAATTTAGTAATACAAATAAAAATTAACATTTTAGTGATATAAAATATACATATTTAAGATCTTGCAAATACTTAAGCAGAACTCCAAGCTGACACCTCCAAAGTGCTAGCTCCAATGACTGTAATTTTTCCTTAATCCCTTCAAATGGGGAAGGATATCACTGTCCTTCCTATACTTAGGACTTTTCCTCAAGTCACTTGAAGCCTTAAGTCTGCTCCAATTTAAACTGGTTACAGAGTGTGAAGGATGACTTGAGTTTCCTAATGCTTTGAAAGTTTCCACTCCATGCATGTTCTGTAAGTCATAGGGTTCTGGATTTATGTGTAATTGTTTCTATCCCTTGCTTGCCTCATCCCATTATCCTCACTCACTTGTGAGTTTCCTGTCTTGGAAATCTCTGGCGTTCTTGCTCTTTTTCCAGCTCTTATATTCCATCTTCATTTTGCATGCTTTGATTGATCATTCTGTGCTTGCCTATGAAGATTCGCAAATGTTCAGCTGCCACTGAGTCCTGTTAGATCATCAAGACAAAGCAATATCCTAAAGATTGTGTCTGTAAGGAAGGTCACCGGAAGGCTCTTCCATCCTTTTACTGTGAACACTCTGGTTAGTGGGAACTAAGAAATTTCATCCCGTGTTTTTTGTTAAATTAGGGATACTTTCAGGCTTTTGCAGTGCAGTTAACCCTCTGTGGTGCCACATAACCCTGGCAAGCCTACCTACTTGTCTTAGGTCCTTGTGAGTTCACTGGATAATGTTTACTCTCTCCCTACAGTGGCACTGCTCAGCTTTCACAGGTCAATGAGTGGTACATGCTTCACCTCACCATTACTTGACCTGCTTACCTACCTCTGGTCTCTGCATATTCCCCTCTGTCCCTTCACACCAGTCTCCTGCAGGGCTGCTTGCCTGTTCACGACAGGGTGCAGCATTTCTGTCCACTATGCTCTTTCTCCATATCCTGTATCTACAGCAATCCTGTCACTTCTTGGTGTCACTGTATCTTGCTTTGGTCCATGTGAAGTCAGCCCTTCATCCTTCTCTGCTGCCCATCGGCTGCCATCAGTGGAAGGCCTATGTGAGGACATAATATTGAGGACATCTTGATGATCCCTTTCAACTCAGAATACTCCATTATCTGTGATCCTCTCTGCTGAGAAAGTTCACAGCTGGGACAGCTGGACATACAGACTTCATACTTCACAACTACTTCTCTCAAAAATGTCTGTGCAAAATTTCTCCCTTATTCTCTCCTGTTTCAAAGCTGTCCTTAAGAAAGTGCTCACCCAAAGCTGGCCAAGTTCAGCTTCAGTGAGGCACCCAAGTTTGCCCATTGAAGGACTTGCTTTACTTTTCAACAGATGCGTTGCAGGAGGCACTTGAGAACACCACAGTGACGACTTAAGGCACAGCTTGTACGACAAGGGACCCTGATTGTTTTTCACCTGTGAGCCACAGTTCACAAGAGACTCTCCTGGAAAGTATTTGTTGGTTTAGGGATGTTTTGTCACATCTAGCCACCAACTGGCAAGTCTCTTCACAGGAAAGTCAACACAAAGAATGCTTTTACCAAGATCCAGGTGTAAATTGTTGGTAATTTCCATGTCTTCATAATGCTCAGACTCTCTGGCAAGACAAACCCCACATATCAAGGGCCTTGCTAGATGATGTTATTAAAGACGGCTCATGTTACTATTTAAAAGTAGGTGTGGTTTTATAATATAGTGATTGGTAACCTTCCTGATATCAGTAGTGTAATTCTGCAGTCATGTACTATGCACCTAGCAATTCTCACTGCCATTCTTTCATAAAAAGATGCAAATGTAATAAGAATATAAAATCAATTTCGATAATTTTGGCCGATGGCGTGGGCCGGACAGCTGACCACAGGGACGGCCGGTGGCTCGGCGGCTTGTTCTGAGAGCTTCCTTTTCGTTAAGCCAGCTTCAGCTAGGGACTTCTTTTCCCCTCGCCATGAGCCGGGCTTCCCTGGGATGGTGGCCACTGTCCTAAAAACCGGAGAGCTGCTGAGAGAGAGAGTGTTCCTTTGCCCGGAGCCCCAAATCAGACACAAGACAGGAGGGTCCGCTCTGCTTGGGCTCAGGGGCAAAAGACCTGGAATAGCCCAATATTCAGACTTTTATTCTGAGGGTTACAGCTTATCTCATAACGGTACAGGGGAGGACACGGAGAAGGGTCGAAGGTCAGGATGCAGTCAGGAAGGAGAAAGGGAGGAAAGAGTGAGACACAAGATACTATTGTTAACTCAGGGGCAGGCGGGGGGAGTTCGACTCCCTTTCCAAGGCCAAACTTAACTCTACCTTCCGAGGGGCCTCACTTTCTAGGCCCCCAGAAATTCTTCAGGGGATATGTCATTCTCTGAGCTTGAACCACCGCTACATCTAATGTTGTAGAATTTTACTATGAAAGACTAATAGGTAGCTCTAAAATGTATTCCTTCACTTGAACCTGTCAGTGGTAATTACCAAAGACAATAATTGGCATATAATTACAGAGCACTCCAGTGTAATTAAAACCACAATAAAAAGTGTAGCCAAGGAATTATACATCAAAAGCTGTGAGCTGAATCAAGGAACTGAGGCACTGGGCATCCGTCTGCTACCTGGACCCTTGAAAACAGGTGGGAATGTAGAAGAAATGAAAGAGCCAGAATCAGAATCAAAGAATGGGTCAGACTGGAAGGGATCACAGGGGGCCATCTGGTCCCATCTCCTTGCTCAGTCGGGGCCATCCCAGAGCACAGGGCACAAGATTGTGTCCAGATAGTTCTGGAATATCTCCAGTGAGGAGACTCCACGCCTTCTCTGGTCTCTGTTCAGGGCTCAGTCCCTGCCCAGGGAAGAATTTCTGCCTCCTGTCCAGGTGGAACTTCCGTGGATCAGTTCCTGCCCGTTCCTCTAGTCCCGTTGCTGGGCCCTGGCGCAGAGCCTGGGCCTTGCTCTGAGCCCTCCCTACATCCAGGGACACCCAGGGATGAGGGCCCCTCTCAGCTGGGGCTTTTCTTGGGGCTGAACAGCCCCAGCTCCCTCAGCCTTTCCCTGTTTGAGATGCTCCAGGCCCTAAATCAACTCTGCAGCCTCCACTGGCCCTGCTCCAGAAGCTCCATGTCCCTCCTGTCCTGAGGAGCCAAAAGCTGGACACAGCACTGCAGATGTGCCCCACAGGGCTGAGCAGAGGGGCAGGATCACTCCCTGACCTGCTGGCATTTCCTTAGTACAAACCTAAGGGCTCTTTCAGGTATTAACAGGACAAGGTAAACTCCTATTGCCCAGTAGTCTCCATATCCAAGTGTCTGCATCCAGATATATTTTCATACAATCATATGAAGAGGTAGGTGCCTTTGAAGAGAAAATTTCACCCTGACTCTAAGCTGCCTATTCAGAGGTATGACAGGAACGTGAGGAGATGCTGTTACCTCCTGCAGTTCCTGAAGTGTTACCTGGAAGTCTGACAGGACTCATACCTGTTTCTTTCTCTGTGTCAATGCCAGAAGCATTGTGAAATTACTTTTAAAAGGAGTAACTGCTGTTAAATTTAAAATATTGTTAAATACATGAGGGCAGAGACAGGAATTAAACCTAACTAGCCAAAAACTATCGTGGGACTGATAGTATTTTTGGGCACAGGATCTCCTGTTCGTGTGTTCCCTGGCTTCCTATCTGGGTTCCTTACAGTTCTGGTTTCATGTTTTCATCTCCTTTATTGTTGAATAAAGGAGATGAAAACATCTGAACAGCAGAAAAGTGGAGGTGAAAACCAAGTGAATGGTAAGTTCTTTCAATGAAAAATGGGTTTTCAAATCCTACAATTCCAGAATGATATAGGTTCGAAGGGACCTTATAGATCACTTCATTTCACCCCCCTGCCATGGGCAGGTCTACCTTCCACTATTCCAAGTTGCTCAGAGCCCCATCCAGCCTGACTTTGAATATTCCCTAGGGATGGGACAGCCACAGCTTCTTTGGGCAACAAATGTGTGAAAGCATTTGTGTGAAGAGGAATGGAAATGAAAAATGGGTAGTTTCCCCATGGCAGCAAGTCCGTATTCATCTTCACACTTATTCCCCGCAACCGAAAATGTGCTTCCCACAGCTTCTGTTCTTAGAATGCTTTTCTTTTGCCTGCAAACACCTGAAGTAAATCTTCAGCCTTTCTTCCCCTGAAAAAGTTTGTGTCTTTATTCTGTGACTTGCCTTTAACACTGACAACTGTATTAATTATAGACCACTTTTTATAAAGTATAAAACTTAAGCTACTAATAATATATAAATACCAATTAAATTTTGTCGGATTTTGTAGTTGTTAAATATTACTTAACAACCTAACAATCATTCAGTAGGTGGCAAGAGATTACTGCCATGAATTTGCTGTTATTTTTCTCCAGAAGTCTGTATTCCACAAATGAACCATGATGAGACATTGACATACTGATATATTAATTACAGGCAGGCAAAGTGTACTGGAAATGTGAAAAGCCCAAAAGATGTTTATTCCTTTGGTGGGGGCAAAAGGAGTAGCTTTGAATACCAGAACAGTTTCCCTGAAAGGGAATTGTTCAAGTAGGGGTTTTTAACTTAGTTATATATAACCGTGTGTATATATCTTTATCTTTACATATATATCTATACTAACATGTGGACTTAGGGGGAATTAAAGCATTTTTAGACTTTCAGAGTTATGCAAACTTGTGTGTGTTTGTGCTTTTAGTCCAGAAGGAGCATTACAAATAACTGCATTTTTTTTGGTAAGCCATCTCTATAAATATTTGAAAAGAGCTAACACATGCTGCAAATATTTAGTTAAGAGTCTTTGTTAAAGCAAAACTCGAGAAAGCTCTAAAATAATAATATTTTACCAGTATTAGAGGTCATTTTTTATATGTCCCAGTTGAAGCCTGCTTCAGCCAAACATCTGTTCAGTTATCTGCAATTGATGTGTGAACTTCTTGGCAAAAGACCCACTCAATATTTTTTAATAGTGAATTCTAAACTTAAAATTATATTTTTAATATTTTCCCATCATGTGCACTGGTTATATAACCAGATCTGGATCTGTGTGGTTACTGCTATTTATTTTACTGTTGGAGTGTACAACTGATCCGGATCCAGCTCAGTTATTCAGTAATCCAGTTTTTCAATTATCCAGTTATTCAGTTCTGAATAAACATAGAAAAAAAAGATGGAATCTGTATTACCAAGACTGTAATTTGTGTATAAGAAAATAGAACAGAGTAACCAAGATAAATTGAAATAAGAGTATATGGTGATGTGTGCTGTCCTCTCAAACTTGTGCAAATGAGACTTTGAGCTGACCAAAGAACTTTAGGTTAGGATATCACAACGCATTTAAATTATTCTTGACCACAGGTGCAATATTTGTGTAATAGAAGTGCCAGTATGTAGAAATGAAAGTCAAAAGCACAATTTTCTGTATTGTTCCTTTAGCAAGCTAAAATATGCATCTAATTTTTCATGTCTTAGTCTCCTCACCTCTGTTTGCTTGCCAGCTGCTGCTTAAATCTTCTAATTCTTTTTCCTTGTTTGTTTTTCTCACTCCTAGTTTTGCAGACTAACTATAAATCTCTCATCTCTGAATAATCTCCCTACTGCATGCCAAGAACCAAAAGCATATTATGATCAGTATTCAACAGATAGAGTTGGTCATGCCCCCTGTAAATAGACCCAAGATTTGCTTGATACATCTTTGTTTACTGAAGACTGACTAAACAAGTGTGTGTGGGGGGAAATAAAAAGGCAAAATTCCCCCTCCCACTTTTTCCTTTTGTTCTCAGTCCTGATATATCCTTGGTTATAAACTTAATGATGTCACTTGAAGTATGATCACACTGAATAGTTCATGTATGCATCACTTCTCAGGTGATGTTAGGCCAGAGGACAGTGAATGCTGTGGCAGTTTGTTATGAGAATGTGTCCTGAGGTTCTTTCTCAAGCATGAAGTCTCTTAAGTCCTCAGGAGAACATCCTCCTGAACCACTCAAAGCTTGGCACTAGAGTTTTTACTCAAAAAATCACTTCCTGTATGTTCTATTTGTAAATGCACTTGAAGTACCCTCTGAATGTGTGAGGTTAAGTTTGTGACTCCATCAGACCTTTAAAAGTGATGGCTACATTCTGCAGGCCTTAATAACAATAGTATAAAGAGATTTCTGTTTTTTCCACTGGTTTCTGGAAGCTTTGACTTGGCACTCATGAGCTACTCTCACGATGTATAGAAGGAACCACACTGGAGAGTAAATGGATTATGGGCCATCAAGAGAAGGCTATGGGATGTCCTCATTGTGGCCTCTCAGTGCCTGAAGGAAACCAACAGGAAAGATGGAGAGAGACTCTTGACAAGGGCCTGGAGTGACAGGCCAAGGGGGAATGACTTCACACTGACAGAGAGCAAGATTAGATGGGAAATCAGGAAGAAATTTTTCCTGTGAGGGTGCTGAGGCCCTGGCACAGGTTTCCCAGAGAAGCTGTGGCTGCCCCATCCCTGGAAGTGTTCCAGGCCAGGTTGGACGGGACTTGGAGCAACCTGGGATAGTGGAAGGTGTCCCTGCCCATGGCAGGGGAGTTGGAATAAGGTGATCTTTAAGGTTGCTTCCAACACAAAACATTCTGTGATTCTATGATTTAGGTGCTCTGTTGCTGGGCATATCTTCCTGTTACTAAGTCAAAGCCTAGCATAGTGTGCTTGTGTCTCTATTGCTTGGTCTCCCTTATGTAAACTTCTAATATTTAGCAGAATATCATTATGGTAGAAGTAGAGGAAAAATATGACAGAGCCATGCCAAAACAAAAGCTCAGAAATATTCTCTGCAATGTAATATATGTATTTTTTAAAGGCATGACTCTAGACAGTGTTACTGTATGATTTTCTTAGAGTGAGCTGATATGAAACAAGCAAAAAGATTTATGAAAATGACAAAATGCAGAGACATATAATGGATTTTAAGATGTGGAAGATGGAAGGTACTTACTGCTATCAGTATATAGAACCACATTTATTACAAAACCTGGTAGTGATTTCCTGTAAATTTCAATTTGTGTGATACCTCCATTATTGGAATAACAAATCTTATATTTTTTCCTTTGCTAATTCATTTCCTTCATGGCATGAAACACTTTGGCAGCATAAAAGGTTAATATTAATATTCTGCATTCTATCTGCTGATTATCTTTTTAATAACGGAAAGCTATTGGCCCACTTGACCCTTAAATCTCTAGAATTGATTTGTTCAGCTTTCCACATAAATAATTGTATTTCAATGCCAAGCTAAAAGTAAAATCTCACTAAAATATGTTTTTGTTGCATGCTGTTGTGAAATGTATTGGAGAACCTACAACTTTATGAGATGTCAAGCTTTAGCAAACATCGGTATTTTGGTGTTTGCTGACAGTCTTTTCTTAGAATTGTAATAGAAAATGAAATTCATATTTCATTTATAATGATTTGACAGATTACTTTTTAATAATCCTCCTTTAATTTTAGTGTTACAAAGGAGAAAACTGGCATTTGTATATTCTGTCTGGCTGGTGTCTCCTTTTTGACTCTGCAGAGTGACTTTATGGTGATGGAGATGAGAGGTAAATCTGGCCATCAGAGTTTATGACATGTAGAGAGCAGTACCGCCAGAATGGATGAAAAAAATTATGTGCTGTAATAGTTATTGTACTGATATCTACTGAATGATTCCCTTTGGACCATATTTTTGGGGAACAGAGTGTACTGAGGCCTGGTTTTCAAGAGTGTTGATAATTCAGCACATTCTGCAGAGATCACTAGAATGTCCTGGCTAATTAACATTCCTGAAAATCCTATATTGTCCGTTTACTGATTTCAATGATTACTATGCTCTGTGGGACAATCCTAATTTGAGCCGTGGTATCACATTAATTGAGGGTGCTGCGGGTCCCCTAGAGCTCCAGGAATATTTTTAATACTGCAATTTCTATCTATGAGAGAGGTATCTCTTGGAAAGTGAGTCCCAGCCTGTTTGCCACGCTTCTCATGCTTGTCTCAGCTGCAACATTTCAAGCAACTATTTATCACTGCTTGATGATTTGCTCAGATTTCAGGGCTGCTGTTGCTGCTCTTGTTGCCTTCTAATCATCTGCAGAGCCAGCAAGCACCCAGCAGAACTTCTCAGCTCCATTTAATCCAGACCAGGCTTGTACTTCACTGGCTGGGAACTGCTTCTCCATAAAATCATCCTGTGGTGTGAGAGATTCCCTCAGTGTTGTGCAGGGTCTCCAAGAGCTGCAGTGGTAAAATGTTTAGGAAATGGCAGGAATGGCACAAACTTTTTGTGATGCTTTTACTCTGACGTTCTCCTGGTGACAACTGCATTCAGTTCAGGCACTTTCCTCCACGTGATGTCGTTTGCCCACCTAGGTACCTTCTGGGGATCCCTATTCTGAAGTCTGGTATAGTTTCTTCTTAAAATGTTATTCGGTTTTTGCACCCACAAGGCAGATACTTCCCTGCTGCATTGATATCTATGACCTTTTGTTGATTTTTAATTGGGCTTTTTCTGAGGCCCTATAGTGCTTGCACTGAAAGAGACTCTAAGCAGTCCATCCACCTCATCTCCTTATCATTATAGACATCCACAATAACTGCCTCAAGTTTCCAGAACAAAAGGTCTCTGTCTCCTCAGGGATTCCTGTATAGATGCCACAACAAGGCTTTTATGTGTCCTCTGAACCCATTTTTGGTCCAACTCCTCTCTTCGGAGGTAAGGAGCAGAGAGTGCGCATTGAATTCAAGATGTGGATACAACAATGTTTGAATGATTTATTTTTCATAGTCTTTGTACCTTTCCTAAAAAAATGTAAGTTTTGCTTTACTTCTTGGCTCTTAGAAAATAACTGAGCTGCTATTTTTCAAAGGATTTTCTGTTGCAACCTTCAGGTGCCATTACTGACCACTGCAGGCAAAATCAGACCCCAGCATCTTATATATGAATCTGGATTTAACCCACATATACTGCTTTATATTTATTTACATTGAGAGCTGTTTGCCATTGTTCAGGCTCTTACAAAGCTTTTCTACAATTTTTCACAGTCTGCCTTTATCCTTGCTACCCTGAAAAACTTCATCTGGTTTACCTTTCTTCAGGCCATTTAAGCTGATGTTGAATACTGCTAACACTGATAAATCCCCTCAGTGACTTTTAATTTCTTTTCCAGCAGGGCAGGTTCTTCTCCTCCACAGTTTTTTGTTATTTAACTGATTATTTCTCCACCCCTGGACCTGTTGCTTTATCCAAAATTAGTCACATGATGCTACTGTGGGACTGCCACTGCCTCTTCCCCATCTCTCCCTGTTTGAAGTGAGGCTGCAGCTGTCCAGGGAGGTTTTGGATTCCCTACCAGCAAAAAACCAGCCCAGATACTTCAATTATCTTCATCTTGATCCCCTCCAATCAAGCCCCTGCAAACACAGCCAGCCTTCCTTTTACTGCTACTGATCTTCGGAGAGAGACCTCGAAGGGCTACACTGTCCTAGAAAAGCTTGTAGCATCTGATTAGGAGAAAACTCTTATTAAACGGAACACAATTATTCAACTGAATACATTTGTACCATCTGTTACCATTTTCAAATTACAGAACGCCCCTTAAAATATTTTTGTTAAGAACAAATTAAACCTCAAAATTTTTCAACACAAAATTGAATCATCCCTTCCTTCATAAGATTGTTTGTTAACATCCCAAATCAACTATGGAGTGATGAAGCAATATTTTAAGGTGCCCTTCCTCTGTTTTTCAGTTTGGTGTCCTAAGTATTTCTAGTTTTTTTCTTTTTTGTCCAAATCCCTTTTTTTCCTTGAAATTGAGTTTGTTTGAGTGAGGGTTCAGTCTCTGTTTCATTAATGCCCCTCACTGGTAATATGCCATTAGCTGGTCTAAAGATTGACTTCCATCTTGCTGCTTCATCTGGAAAATTGTTGAGGCCCTAAATCTCTGTGCAGATTAGTGAGTCTCTACCCCTCAGGACGAATTACATTTTGCCCTTTTTAATGTTAACTCTTCAGTCTCAAGAAATATGTTGATTTTATAATTAATAATAAGTTTGATGTGATGTATCCTACAGAATATTGGCTTATTTTCAGCTAATTTGGTACTGAATGTGGCCAGGCCAGCTGATTATGTGATTTTCCATTGACACTGCCAAAATACAGGAGGTGGCAGAGTAGACAAAGTGCTCCCTTCCTCTTTGAGGCAGGATTTGGGTGGGAAGGCTTTCAATTTTACATTTTATTATTATTATTATTTGTAGTATTCAAGCTCAGAAGATGTACTGAAATTGAGTCAGGCTTTTGTAGCAACAAATTTTTGTCATTGACATAGGAGAAAGTTGCTGATAAAGTTATTCTAAATAATTAGGGATGATTTTGCTGTATGTTTGAAAGTCATACTTTTCATGCTGTAGTCCTTAGTGGGCAGAGAGTTGGAAAATATTGATCAAAGTGCACTAATTTTTAAATCTAAAATGCATATTTAGAAAGAATTAACATGAGTGACAATCTAGATATATTTGTTACTCACCTGTGTATAGATCGTGCATTGAGCATTGCAATAATGCACAGGTCTGTGCCTTGTTTGTGGGTTTTTGGGGGTTTTTTTTGGGTTTTTCTGGTTTTTTTTTGTTTTGTTTTTTTTTTTATTTGGCAGATTTATCAATCTCTTCTACATTTGTGCTTGAGTTTCTAACAGCTCATTCCTTCTTCTTCAGGGGAAGCATGCCTGTGTTTTTTGGCTTCCTGTATCATCTTCCATTCAGAGACACTTCCTGTCTGTACATGAGTGGGAAGATTTTGGTTGGAGAGGTTGCAATGCCATGAAGAAATATGGCAAAGGAGGAGCAAAACCAACTGTTTCATTCCACAGTGTTTTACCTAAGAAATGAAGGCTAAATAGGGGTTTTTTAGGTGTTTTGGCCAGATTGTTCATGATCAGGTGTTCAGTTCTATGCTTATAGACACACATAAATATATTCTTTAACTGTTTATGTTCACAGGTCGAAGTAAGAAAACAAAATAAATAAGGCACTTACACCATCACTGTTGGTAGAAATTAAGAAAGAGAAAGACAAACTGTCAAAATTTATAAATTGTTGCAACTTTGCTTAGGGTCTTGAGCATATCTGTGTACCCATGCAGTGATGCAAATCTAAACCCTGGAGAAATAATGAAAATAAAAAGGGGAAAATTTGACAAAGGTAAAAGCGCTACAGTTTTTTGAGGGAAAATATGAAAATTACAACATGCGTGATATAGAGCTCTACTGTCTTATTAGTCTAGTGTCTTATTTGAGCATTTCTCAACCTGTAACATCTTTACCTTCACAAAAGCCTTTTGATAGAGGGAAACTCCATAATCCTCATAGAATCAGAGGCAGAGTTAAATTACCAGCCTACAGTTACAGGATACAGCCTCTACAACAAGATAACATAAGCAGGTAGTTGCTCTGGGCTGACATGTCCATGTCAGGACGTTCTGGGTCCTGTTGTCTCACCTGGACCAGTGCCCTGCACTTCCTATTTCTAGTGGAACTGGCCCACACCATCATAGGTTATGTATCTTGGATACAAAACTTTAGGAAGATAGAGACACAATTTCACAGATAGAAATTCAGTCTAGTTGGCAGAAAGCACAGCCACTTTTGCGGTCTCTGCCTGAATCTGGCAGTGCTGTGTCATGCAATCCAGTGCTACCTGTGCTGGGGGCCAACAGCTCAGCACCTGGCTCTGCTCTTGTAAAATGAAGGTGACCACACTTCTGTGATAATAACAAGATATTGCTTTTTATTTGCACTATCATATCACTTTGGTATTTACCTTGATTTCCAGGGCGGGTTTCAGGAGAGCAGACATTAATTTTGAACAACTGCATCTGCAGACGTGATGGCTCCATATGGTGTTAAAATTAATGGGAAGATGATTACTTTTACTGGGCTAATAGGACCTTTACTTTCTTTTCCTCACTACAAACTGTTTCACTGTCTCTTTCCCAGTGTTACTCTATTACAGAAAGGTGTCTCATTATTTTAACTGGAGCCATTTAAAAGTTGCTGACTGGTATTTGTCTGTCTATTTAATAATCACTGAAAGATAAAATGATTAAGGTTCAGTTATTTTGGTTTTTTTTTAAAAAGAATTTTACATGCTTTAGGTTCTATGATTTATGCCTTTTCCATTTCCTATGCAAATTCAAATAAAATCATTAGAAAGATTGGCAGTTCCCTGGACTCCCTTAGACATTAATTGATCACTTCTTATCAGCTTCTTTCTACCTTTTGGTGTTACTTTTCCTTCCTGTTAAGAAACAAATGAGAAATCTATTTCTTTGGACAAATATTTTAAAATAACTATTTAAAATATATACGTTATTTATATAATAATAAATGTATTCCTTAAAGATGGAGTGATTAGTGATTTCATGATGAGGAAATGATGAGAAATACTTCTTAAGCTGTAGCATTCAGCAATGAATTCTGTATTTACAAAGTTCTTAGGATCAATATGTTCACCATAAAAAAAAAAGCCTGGGGCTCTTCCAAATAAAATAATGGATTTTGCCCTTTCTTGGCTTGATAGTGACTGACAAGCCTGATGCCTTTTGTACTGTATAATTTAGCTCATGTTAAAGGTATCTAAATGAACGTAGTGTTGCTTAGTTATGCTTGTCTAGACAGGTTTCAGAATGTTCATCTTTCAGTGAAAAGAGTAATCACTTTATATAGATCTCTGTATGAACTTTTGTAGTTACCATACTTTTTTTTCTGCTATGGCCTTGATGGTGATAAGTTTGCAATAAATCTTGGACTTGCAGCTGATGCAAGTCCTAATGTGTTTTACTGTTAAGGCAGGAAAAATAGAAAAAGTCCACTTCGGAGAAATTTGAATTTTATTCAGCTTATACATTTTCAGTCCAAGACAGAAAAAATGCAATATAGGCTGTTAAAGTCCTCCTTTAGTCTGCTAAGAATCATGATAAACTGAAAGAAATACCCAATATATTTTTCTTCAAGTACTGATTGAAAAGCAAAGCAGACCTTCCAGATTTTCTCTCATTTGACTTTAATGCTGAGCTTTCCTACTGAAATGGGAAAGCTGAATTCAGCTTCAGAAAACAGCGAAGCTGCCAAGATATAAATATATCTTAAATAATTCTGAATGAACCTATTGAAAAACTTCTACTCTTGAAACTTGCTGGAAGAACTCAGTAATATGGAATATAGATTTGACAGGGGGAAAAAAAAGAGATCATGAGAGCAACAAATCTGTTGGTCGTCTGCCTAGAAATATTTAGTAATTTAAATAATATAATTGGGGAGTGCAGTGGTAGAGACATAGAACAATGCAGGGCCAAGGATGAAGTCCTGTGGGACATCAGCTCCAAGTGAAAAAGGACTCGATTAAGGATGGCTGTATTAAATAACAGTGAATGGTCTAACAAAAATAATGTGTCAGCTCCACATGTTGGCTTTAGTGATGCATTCAGAGTACAGTGAATCAGCAGGAGTGATTCTGAGCATTTAAAATAGAAGACTGACAGCATTTAATTAGATCAAAGTGATGAGCACATGAACAATTATCATTTCAGGTGATTAACCAGAGGACAGCAGTTAGGGGGTGTCTCCAGTTATAAATCCACTCTGGCAAGGAGAAGAGTAAGTTCTGACTTTTGGAGGTGTTTACAATACAAGAAGCCCTTTGGGAATAAATTAATTGAGCAGATCCTTGCCAGATATCATTAGGAAAAAAGGGCTTTTGAAGACACCTGGAACTGCTGCGGGTGAAGCCTGGAAAAGTGGGGAAAGCTTTACCAGGGTGCAGGCGTATAGATTTTTATTTTGCTGATTTTCATTTCCATAGAAAATGGGCTAGATGGATTATTTCTTGAGCTATTATATGATGGCTTCAAATTTATTTTAAAATTCTTTGATTAATTTGAATGTTAGGAAGGCATTCAAATTAATGGAGATGTGGTTCTAGTAATCCCAAGGTGAATCTCTAGCAGCCCATTGTTTTGCATTTTTTTGTTTACCATGTTGCAGGAGTCAGCTAGTCCTGTTTTCCCTACTTTATTTACCTTGCATTAGTGTTTATTAAAATTACCTCAATTTCCCATCATGGGGTGATTTTTAAAGTTCTTTAATGGTCTGATTCCTCAGCACCTGATATCATTTCATGAACAGTACCTCTTTCCAACATATTTTTGTTCAAATATACAAGAGCCATATTCTTCATCTGGTCTTTTCTCTCAAATCGTTTGCCTAATTTTATTTGTGTAGTCATATGAGCCTGAGCTGGAAGCAACCAATTAGATCACACTGTCACTCCTCTTGCCAACATGAAATATAATCCCCCAGACAGGGACACGTGCTTGATTTTAGCCAAAATCTCAGAAGAAGCCTCCTGATCTTCACTCACTGAAATTTAACTTCTCATCTGTTATTTATCTATTTTCAGTAAATGACTACCAGAATATCTGCTCATGCCCAGTAAATTTTTCCTTCCTTCTCTTGAAGCTGACTTCCCCAGTGGACTGATGAAAAAGAGATTCTGCAGGTCATTCTGCTCTTTAAAATAACATTGGTCCACTGAGGAAATGTTAGCTGAAGATGAGGGAATTATTTTTTTAATTCATATTTCGCCTATAGTGGAAAAAAGAGCAAAGTGATTGCAATAATAGTAGGATTTCCATCTAACTTTTTTGTTTTTTGTTTTTTAGTCAGGAAGTATAAGGACACGTTCAGCAAATGCATGTTTGGGGTTTACATAAAGATGGAAGCAGTCACACAAAGATCATTAATCTTAGCATTAATCAAGCCTTTGAATCACAGGATCACTGACTTTGGAAAAGACCTCCCAAGACCTTTGACTCATCCCCACCTTGTTACCCAGCCCAGAGCACTGAGTGCCACATCCAGTCATTCCTTAGACACCTTCAGGCATGGGGACTCCAACACCTCCCTGGGGAGCCCCTTCCAATGTCTGAGCACCCTTTCAGTGAAGAAATTCCTCCTGAAAGTCTTGTGTCCACCATGTGTTTCCCTAAAGCTCTGGTCTAACAATCTGCCTTTGGGAGGATGATGCAGAAGTGAGTTTTCAGGAGGGCTTTGAAATCTGAGAGGGCAGGAGCTGTTTGGATTTTTGTCAAGGAAATTCCCTCAAAGGGGAGGTGCAGTAAGGGAGATAGTGTGAGTGCTGGCCACTACTTTGATTCCTCTGATATTCCTTTTCCAATCTCCCTCCCAACATTTCTTCCCTACGTTTTCACAGTTAGCACTCATCCCTGTGATTTACTGATACTGATACTCTGTGCCTTGAGGAAAACTCTGTCTCAACCTTCCTTCATTTAACTTTTGTGCTTTTCTCAGGGGTGCTGCTTTCTGCTCTCAAGGTGCCTTTCTGTAGCTCAGATGTGCTACTAGGACATCTTTTGCACAGCTTACAAAAAAATGGCTTTGCTAAAGCCCTTTTAGGCACTTCATGCTTCTGACCAGCATAAACAATTATTTATATAACCATGAGGCTCGTATCTCTTTTCTGAAGTTAAATTTTTATGTTTTCTTTAGGTTTGCTACTCCAACTGCAGATATTTGGGGCAATAAACAGTGGGCCTGATTTCCTGTTAGGAACTACTAATTTGGTGAAGTGTCCAGAGAATAGCTGGACAAAACTGATGATGTGAACCTAAAGCAAAGCCCACCCAGAAAAGTGTTCTTTTCCTTGTTGGTTCAGATGGACACAAAAGCCCACTAAACAAATCAGATCACTTATCAAATATCAATAAAAAACCTTGTACTTTGGGGGTTTCTTATTCACATAATTCCAAAATCTAGGCTTGTAGCTTTCTGTCATCCTGGTACACACACAGCTACACTGTAGGTATAGATTAATGGATTTTAAACAATAGAAGATCCAGCCTTTAAGGAAAATGTCCCTTTGCGGCCCAGCTGTAGCAGAAGTTGATTATTCCCTGTGATTGCTGCCTACTGTTGAATGATTTAGTTGGAGCTGAAAGCTCAAGACATTAGCTCTATATTCTGCTCAAAAATATTTAAATACATTGCTTTCCCTTTTTTATGTTTCAGAACAAGAGCCAAGGATTGAGTTTTGTCCGTATACATGCGCCTTGGCAAGTCCTCAGTCGAGAAGCAGAACTCCTTAAAATAAAAATGCCCACGAAAAAGGTAAATATCTCCAATTTTCTATCAACAAGTTTTATGATTGAAGGAGCAGGGATCAGAATCATTATTAAATATATGAAGCCTATGGAGCTGCTTTGTTTAAAAAATGAGTGAAAATGAACAGTCAGGCTTATTTTTCACATTTTCAAGTTTTTTGAGGTGACATACTGTTCAGAGCTATATGTAAGATGGGATTTCCAAAGGGATTTTTAAAGGCCGCAGAAGTAGCTGGCTGATGCACTGCATTCAGGAAGGTGATGACAGAGGTGAGTGTTAAGGAGGTCTTTGAAAGCTGAGAAGGCAGAAGCTGTTTGGATTTTTGTCAAGGAAATTCTGTTGAAAGTGAGGTGTAGTATGGAAGATAGTATGAAACTGCTCATTGTCTTAAGACTTCTCCAAAGAAAGAGCGGCTCTCCCCAGAGAATCTGTTTTGGTGGTATCAGTGACTTAGTGAATTCAGACCTGCCTGTTGTCACTAAAAATTCAGCTCAGTCTCTTCATTTCTGTCTGTTTTCATCAGAGTTGCTGGCAAACCTTGTAAATTCTGAGTAACAGATCCTCCAATCTCTGTTCCTGAAATTATTTAGTCCATTGGTTAACAGCTTCACTGGAGTCGGGGGAAGTGCCTCATGCTTTCATTTAGTGATGCTCATAAACTGCACTAATGCACACTGAATTCTTTGCATTGTCATTAGAAATAAAGAATGAATTGATTTTGTGTTCTCCCACTGTGTTGTTTGATCTTTGTTTGTTTGAGTTTTTTCTTCTTGTTTTCATCCACCTAAAAGCTTCATTGTGGTTCACATTTCATGCTATTACAACCTGTCATTACAAACCAATCTGTACACTCTTAACGTGTTTGCATCTCAGGGGAAAAAGAATTGGCTATTTCCAATCAATCTTTGAAAAAGGGGACGTTTTAGACAGCTACAGTATTCTTAGAAACATTCTACCCCTTCGACTCCTCTCTTTGATCCCTTCCAAAATTAATTCCTTTTAAACTTTTTAGTGTCTGCTTATTTCTCCCTCCTTCTGTCCTCATGAAAATTTTCCTCTCCAAATTTTTTTTTACAGGTGCATCAAAGTAAATTTTACAGAATTTTCTTTGATAAATAATTGCCATCATTTTGGCCTGGGTTAAGGTCTGTCCAAGAGCTGATAGTCTCTGATAGCACCTCCTCATTCACAACAGTTCTGCATCCTCTTCTCTCTGAATGGGAGAAAAAAAATCCTCTGTTAACTCCAAAAAAAAAAAAAATCCTCTGTTATGTCTAGCTGCAGAAATGGTAGCACTACCAGAAACAAACTTGACAAGAAAGCTATGTTCATGTCCAAGGGTGTGGATGTTTTTTTTTGAAATTAAAGACAGTGGAAAGAGGAATTTCCTTTGGAGGAAAAAAAAAAAGACTTTGAAAAGCTGAAACCTTGTATTTTGGGGATTTGGCAATAAAAAAATAAAATAATTCAGCCAGTAACGGCTAAAAGGAAAGTTCTGTTTTTGTTCAAAGATACCAAATATTGCTCTCAAGACACATTATGCATTTTCTGTTATTTTTCTTTTTTTCCATTAATTCAAGGAACCTGTAAAACCAGTACCAAAAAGAAAAAAAAATCATTTTCAGGGGAAAGTATTTATCCACCTCTAAACATTACTTGGTTGCAAATTTTTTTTCCCCGAATGTTCAGTTTTAAATAATTTTTCAGAATACATGACATGCTGGAAAAAGGTACACTTTTAACTATATATAAACTTCTGGATATGATAATAGAGTTATTTTGGTGAGTGAGACTGTGCCAGACCCAAATACGAGTACAGGGAAAAAATAGGAACAACTGGGAGCGTTTCTCTGTGCCCAGAGCTGTGATATGTCTGGCTTTAGTGAGTCTTGGGGGAATGAATCCTGTGACTTGAGTGCTGAGATAGGAGAGTTAAGGCTGCTCAGGAGGGATAGGCAGAGATAGAGAGGTGGGGGAGTTGTCATGTATGGAAGGGAAAAGCTGCAGTTAAGGGATTATAAAGTTGACAGCTTCTGGGTGAGGGTTAGACGGATGGAAAACAAGGCTGTCACTGAGTGTCGCATAGGACTGATGAATTATTCCATAGGCAGCCAGGAGAAAGTTCTTGTCCTTATAGGAAATGTCCACTTCCCAATCATTAACTGGGAATACCACACTGCTCTGACAAGCAAGTCTGAGAAATTCCTGAAGGGTATTGAAAATAATTACCACAAGGATTCTGTGAGCCAGCTATGAAAGATGCCCTGTTGGACTGGATATTTGTGAATAAAGAAGTACATATGGGATATATGATGGTAGGAGACTGCCTTGGCAACATTAGCCATGAAACCATGGCTATTTTAGTCAAGTTTAAAATATTCTGTCTAAAGAAAAAAAGAAAAAGGTCAGTGGAGTGGTTGCTCTAGGTTTCAAGAGAGCAAACTCAAAGCCACTCAGTGTGTTACTCAACACTGGCCCCTGAAAATCTTCTTTTGAGGGCTCCATGAGTGTTTGGTTGAACACTGAATTCCTCTTGAAGCTTGAGAAGAAAAAGCAATTTTCCATCTCTAGAAACAAGGCCAGGCCTCACAGGAAGTTTACAAAGCTGTGGTTCACATATTCACAGAGAAACACAAAAGGCCAAAACTCAACTAGAGTTGAAACTGGCCAGCATTGTGCCACACAAACAAAAGACTTCTTAAAGTATGTTAATATCAAGAGAAGGTGTGAGGAAAATATTGAATCAATACTTGCTAGAGATGGTCACCTGACAAACAGGGAGAAATGAAGGAGAAATGAAGGCCTTCAATGCTTTTTTGCCTCAGTCTTTAATATTAATAATCTTGGATTCCCTGGTCCTGAGGCAGAGGGCTGCAGCTGTGGGAAAGTTTTGTGGCTTTCCATTTGTGGCCACTGAATTTTTAAGGGACCATCAGTATCCACTGGATATTCAGAAGTCCATGGTATCTCGTGAATTGATCCCAGAGTATATTCCCTGAAGGAATTAGCAGGATCCCTTTCAATCCACTACCAAATACTGGGAGCTACTCAGGGTTATTACAATTTACAGGATGGAAGAGCCAGGAAATGACATCCCTATAATTCTAACCTCGGAACTTGGAATAATTATGGAAAAGGTCATACCAGTTGCAATTGAAAGGCATTTGAAGAACAATGCATTCCTCGGGCACAGACAATATGGTTTCACAAAGGGAAACTAATTATATATCCTTCGACTTACAAGGTTCCCTGTCCAATGGATGAGGGGAAGGCAGTAGATGTAGCTTTTTCCCCCTGGATTTTAGTAAAGTTTTTAATATTATCCCTCAGAACATCCTTCTGCAAAGGTGTTTTAACTGTGAGATGAGCAGGTACCTGGAGCTCTGGGTAAAGAACTAGTTGTTCTTTACCCAGAGCTCCAGGTACCTGCTCATCTCACAGTTAATACCACACTTTTCTTTTCTGGAAGCAGCTTGTGAAGGACAGGAACTTCTTGGAACTGCAACCCATGTGGATTCAGGCGCTTACAGTTATATGGGAATATATCTTCAGAGAAGACACTTATTTTAATTACAGGTTTAAACATATGTGTTCAGCAAATTTTTTTCTCCTTTCTTCATTTTGGTGCCATTTTGGAAGGAACTTGCTAATGTGCAGTTTTATTTCCTCAGATGTATGAAATCACAGAAGAAAAGGGAATACTCAAAACATTAAATGAAATATGGTGCAAATGGACTGAAGCTCTGCAACCTCAGGTGCCACAACAAGAAAATACCAAGATGAAAATCTTGTCCTACCCGTTTTCCAGAGAGAAAATATATTTGTGAGTACTTTAAAATGTGAGGAAAATGAAGACATGTGAAATGTATCATTTTAGTGTTGTAACTTCTTTTTTCCCAGTTTCAGTCAAAATTCAGGAATTCATCAAGCATATTTGGAAATTCTGAGGAAATGCCCAAAGTTGTCAGATTTTCAGTGGATTAACAGAAATCTAAGTTGGGGAGACTTCCTTCCAGCATTCTACTTACTTCAGCAGGACAAGGCACTAGAAGTAATGGATCAAATAAAATATCCATGTGTTTAGCTGGAAATGTAGAAATCCTCCCATCAAATTCCTGATTAAGGATATTACTGCCTCTCTTGAAAAAAATAAGAGCTAGTAGAAAAACTGCAATATTTCTTGATCTACATCTTGATAGCTTTATTGTAGCAATTTAAACTGAGTTACTAATATGCAGATACGGAATTCTTGACACCTGAGCTTTCACTCAGAATAATATTTCTAGGCCCGGTTTGACATTAAACACTCTTTTTTCCCCCTGGGTGTCTCCTTGTATTTATGTCTGGTAAATAAAATTCAGTAATAAATACAGTGACCCACCATATAATTTATTTCCCTCTGACAATTTTAATTAATTCTGAAGACAAGTCAAATTGATGGAGGAGAATAAACTGGGAAGCAAATATCACATATGATGATTTTGAGGTTTAAGGGAAGGCATAATTCCAGTGGAATGGTAACTGTTTAGTAGCCAGGAAAAGAGTAATGAACATCTGCATCAGGCTGGTTGAAACCTAATAACATAACCTCGGAATGCTAAAGTGTTGATGGGGTATTATAAGAAAAATGTTACAAGGTCATCTTCTATAAACCATAGAAAGGTTCTTCTTACCCGAGAGCTATATTATATAGCAAATAATTTTGCATTTTTATGCCCACCATCAGCACAATTCTGGTAGAGTTCTAAATGACTGGTCTTAAACAGCATATTCTATTATGCTGTACTTTGTCATCTATAATTCCTTTAAACATCTGTTTTTCTGATTAGCTGTGCTTTCTAAGTGAATTCTAAATTAGAAACTTATATGTTGTCTCACTTCTTGCTTCCATGTCTTAAAACAGAGATGATTTCATTTTTCCTCAATGTTTTAGGTATAACATCAAAGACAAAGACACCTTTTTTGACAATGCAACCCGCAGCCGAATAGTAAGTTAATAAAAATAACATATCCTTGTCTTATGCTGAGTGGGATTCCCTAGTGGGATTGGGAATGAGATTTGCAGGGAATGTTTTATTTTCAGCTTTGCTAATTTCATCAATTTATGCATTTGTGTGATCTTGCAGAACACTAATTCCTAACATACATGTATGTAAGGAATTCCTTTCTGGACCTGCAATGTGATTCAGGAGTGGGAAATGCTCTGCAGGGAAACTACTGAGTCCTCTCCATTGTTCAAAGCTATTTTCAGCCCTGTTCCTAATCTTTAACCAGATTTCCTTTAAAATAGTCCTAATACTTCAAATAGATGTATAAGTATATGACACAGCAGGATTTAGCTCACAAAAGTTAGGGCAGATAATCCACTAATAAAGTCTGCTAAATTATATAAATATTTGTGAAAATAAATGCTACAGAAACCACATATTTTTAAAGCTTTGTTTTATTGCTAATTGCATGATGAAATTCATGCTAAAAGAGGATTTGTGTGTTATCCCATTGTTCTTTTTTGCAGGTGAGGGAAATTTTGAAGCGCACATCTACAAAGGCCAGAAACAGCATGGGTAAGGTGGAGGGAAGAGGATTAGAGGCGCTCTTTTGAAAGGAATTGTTTAGGTGTCTCACAGAATACTGATTTTTCTAGCAGGACATAAAATATGCAGGCGCATCTTCACAACAACAACAACAACAATAAAATTGAGATTGAAATAAATGTTTTTTCTGAGCCATAAAATCAGAATTTCTGGTCCATGGTTTGGGCAGGACATGATAATGAGAACTGGCTTTTCATTTCTACAGGTGCAGCATTTGGCACGTAGTTCACATTTCATGAATTTTATAAAATTGGATTTGATTATGGCATGATCTGCTTTGGACAATTCAGATGTAAATTACAATATGTTACATTATTTCATGCAGGAGCATATTTTTCTTGTCATTCAATGGAGTAATGCACATTTCCAGGCTGTTTTTATTACTTCTGCTTTAAAAATTACCTCCATAAACTGCCTAATGAAATATATGACTTAAATATGACTGTTTTGAAGATACTTTTGGGATAATGCTGAAATATTTGGAGCTGGAGGTTCAGAATTTTTTAAATTTTCTTGAAGTTCAGAACTTACACAGGTGTATTTATTCTCTTTCCTCTACTCTTTTCTCTCACTCATTGTGAGATCATGGCACATATCTCCCTAGTGGAAAAGAAGAGATGGTGCTCCCTGTTTGACACGTTTTCTTGAAATCTTTCTGTAAGCTTGACCACTTATGGATGGATCACAATGTCCAAGGGTGACATTCCTGACAAGGAATGTGCTGCAGCAAGATTCTGCATAGTCCTGGTGTGATTTTGTGCAGGGAAGCTGCAATAGCACATGTCTTTGGTAGAGGAAAATAGGTTAATTTAAGTTTCCCTGAACAGGAAATATAATTCTTTTTGAAATTACATGAAAAGCATAACAAAATGAAAGCCACAAAAAATCCTTTCTCTTTTTTGACCAAAACCACTTGCCTTTTCCCAGTAGAAACTTTGAAATTTAGGATCACCACACTGTTTCCTTAAAAAAAAAAAAAAAGAAATATGTTTTCAAAAATGTCAGGCATTCTCAGTTTCTAAAACATCATTTGGCAGGTGTCTTCTTTTTGAACTGTTTACTCTGTATTGTTCTGTGTTTTGATTGCTCAAAAGTCTCCAGTGAGGCAATAGAGGGGAATGCTGCCTTATTTTTCTGGATTTCTGAGAACCCTTCCAGAGACTTGGGAATTTGCTCAGGAGAAAACTGGAGAGAAGCGCAAGGACAGAGTAGGAAAGAAAAGAGCACTTTGCCAATGCAGACATCTGTCTCTTACATAAGGTTTTCTTTAATAGCTTGTTCTGGATTATAGAGGAATAAAAGCCATCATTAGAGATCTAGCAATAATTTTTCAGAATTTTTTTTAACTCTAAGGTGACAATACAGCCTGAAATACTTCAAGCTCAGGTCAGCTCAAGATCTCATTTGACATCAAGTAACTATTTTAACATTCCTGTCCTTTCCATCTTTCTGGTCTGTAGCCAAAACTCAGTTGTGCATCATGTTTGACCTAAATTCACTTATCCCTTTGGTCTTCTGAGATCCTACCCCAAAAGACCTCTGTTTCATAAGGCTTTCTCATCTCAACCTAAAATACCTAATCAGGAGAGGTTTAAAAGACTCTTAAAAACATCATTTTGGTATTTTTTAAAGTAAAAGCTCATTCTTTACTTTGCACAGTAAATGATGTTGGAACTACTTATAGCAGCCTTTGGTTTTTATAAACATGTTTTATGATATAATAGGATGAAAATAACACTTCAAACACATTTGCTTATGGATTTTTTTATATCTGTGTAAGGCTGAATCTGATTCCACTCCTATGTTATTATGTAAGGAAGACTTATCTTCTTCTAGCGTTACTCTGAACCACTGTAAACTTCCAAATGAATACTTTCAGGAGCAGGCTAAACACTATCCAAGCATGATTTCCTTATTCTATTAATGCATGTAGTTGCACTTGTCTTTGTTTCAAGGGACACATTTATTGGTACTGCCTGTCTAGCATCTCTGACCAGAAAGTTTTTCCTAAATATATCAGGACAATGTTTAAGTTGACTATGGAATGTTTTTTATCACTGAAGATATGATAGCTGGTTACTTTTTTTCTGGGCATAGAAAGCAAAGAGGCCTGGAATAAATTTAGGTATATTTATATAAGAACTTACCGATTATTGGAAATTACTCATCTTTGGCTGCTTTTTTATGGAACAATTGTATTCACCTGCAGAGACTGAAAATGGAGTTGCTGTAAGAGTTGCAGGTCTTGAGAGCCAGTAGGGATCTCATGTCTGTCTATAGGTGCTGAAGTCACTGCTGGGATTCCCATGCTGAACTCCCTGGCAGTGTCCAAGGACAGGTTGAATGGGCCTCTGAGCAACCTGGGATAGTGGAAGGTGTCCCTGCCCATAACAGGGGGTTGGAACTTGCTGATCTTTAAGGTCCCTTCCATCCCAAACCAATCTGTGATTTCAAAACCACAAACTTCTTTGTGGAAGTTTTTGGGTTATTTTTAGTTATTGGCCAGTAGGACTCCACAGTTCTGACCATCACAAAGATTCAATAAGGACTTCTGGATGCTTTGCTTCTCAGTCACGGGGCTCTTTCCTATCAGGGTGAGGAAGTGGTCAAAAGAGCCTTTGTACTCTGCTGTTCACTGAAGAAAAAGAACTTCATGGAAGTTTCTCTGAAAAACATTTTCCACAGCCAGGAACTCTTATGTTTCTCTATTCTCATTCTGATATAGTCAGTTATACAGCTCTGTCCCCTTTGGAATGTCATGAAATGAAATCTGTTGTCCTGGTTTAGGGCAAATTTTAGGAGGAAACCTCTGGGGGGGGGGGGAGGGTCTCCTCTAGAAAAGCTGATTCCAGCCACCTCTCCCCCAAACAGGTTCGGGAAAAGATTTCCTTAGAGAAAAGTGGAAAAACTATTTATTCAACAAATAGAATATTCACAGGCATAGAAAATTTGGATAATATGAAACAATGAAACCTCTCCTTCCTCTGAAGAGATGGTGAATCCAGAGTCTGTCTGTGGGTGTGGCTGGGTCAGTCTCAGTCCCTCCAGCAGCTGGGGCCGATGGCCAGGCCCGGCTGCGGAGTCGGGGGGCCCCTGGGGGATTGTCCTGATGTCTTGGACCACAGAGATGCTGACCAGTCCCAGGAGGAAGAAAAAAAAACCAGCAAAAGAAACAAAGTCTCTCCCTGCAAAAGCCAAGAAAGATCCCAAAGCCCTCCGCTGTGAGCTCTCAGAGCACGCAGTCCGAGAGATAGCTGTCCCGCTGGACTGCAGTCTCCCAAGGGCTTAACGGGGGAGTAAGGTGTAACTCCTACAGACAAACTGAGCATGTTTTTTCTCTCCCTCTTCACTCTCTCTGCATCTCTGGGCCTAACTTAAAGCTCCAGAGCTTAATATCCAGCATAAGAAAGAGGGACGATTGAGGATACAAGGATCATACAGTCAACCCAGGACATCTGTGATAAGGTTTTCTGTTCAATTTTGCCTGTTGACCATCTGAATGTTTCTTTTTCTTTTAGGCATTGGCACGTTAATAGCAAACAATGTCTATGATGCAGCCTACCCACTTCACGATGTACGTATGTCCTGTTAAAAATCCAGTTCTCTGCTGGCGTCACCCAGGAGACATCAATTCATAGACATTAATATTTGCTGTCTGTAAAACTGAAAATCTCTTCTAAGTATGGTTCCAATATGAAAACTCTTCTATAAGTACATTTCAAATTGTGACCTAAAAGTAAAGTAAAAAAAATGTAGGAACAATTAACCAAATTTTTATTTAGTTTTATCTGTTTTTACATCACCTATTAAATTATTTGCTTTCTCCAGGGTGAATATGAAGGCCAAAATGATGACATGAATGAAAGAAAGGTAAAATACATTGCCAGATTTATTTCATATTATATTTAATGAAATAAATGGTGTTCTAAATGTCATTGTAAAGCATTAGCCATTGTACAAATAGATGCTTTTACAATTGCAAACATTTTTGCATTACATATTTTCCTCTATTTTTTAGCATATAGAAATATTTTTGCAAAATTTTTATAATCTTTTCTTATGAAGCATGTCAGTAAATTTAATTTGATATTTACATCCTGAAATACTTCCAGTTTCCCTCTGCATACATAGACAAGATTTTCAATCTGTCAGGAAGCAAAATTTGTTATATGACACATATAATAATTTTATTTTTGTAACCAAATGCTCCTAGGGAGCAGTATTTACTAAAATAAATCATAGTTGTACTTTTAATTTGATTGTACATTCAACTCAATTACACGGAATTTCTAAAAACCTGCTTCAAATTGTTTTGTAAATAAAGTTTCTAGCTATCTAAAGATATTCAGAAGTAGATCAAGTCTCAAGAGAAACAGTGTGAATTCAAACTGTGTTTAATATATATGCTTACTTTTAGAAAAGGGGAAAAACCATTTAGTTTTTGTGATCTATTAAGATCCTTTCCATATTGTTCTCTAATGTTTGGTCATTTTAATTTCCTTGATATGCAAACAATAGGATAGAAAATGCAGAGGGAAAATTGGAGGGAGAGAAAGGGGAAGAGGGAAGAATGAAGAAAAAGGGAATGTTTGGACACCTCCAATATTTACTATACTATGAAGACTAAGTTCATACAAACTGAGGTCATTCAAATAAATCTGATTCCTCCAATGCTGAATTAGAAAAATTTGAAAACATAATCTTTATAGTTTTTGATACATAATGTTGCCATTCAGCCACTAGATATCTTCATGTGCCATACACAATTTAATTTACTGTATGAACCTTGGTAAGCAAAACAAAGTTAGAAAACAAACTATAAAATAAGTTTTTTATTTGAGTCTGTTACTTTGAACTTTTTGTTCATGAAGGAATTGTCTTCTCTGGACTTGCAGAATTTTCTCTGAGAGGCAGCTCCACCGACTTGGAAAGCAAAAATTTTAGAGAAAAAAACTAAATGAACATTAGCCAATGGAGGAAGATTAGGTACTGTGGAATTGTGGGGAACAGGACCTAGGAGGACCAGTGTCTGGAAAAAATATTCCCCCTACTATGTGTATTTTTGTAAAATAGATGTGGTCTTTTTATTCTGCCTATTAGGCTCAGTTATGAAGTGTTAAGTATTAAAAATATTAAAGTTTCTTTCCAGAAATACTTCATTGATTATTCACATATGTCCCTGCTGCCTAGGCCTTGAATATTTTGTAGTATTCCGATGCATAACATCATCTGTTTTCTATCTGAATCTAATAGTCTCAGTGTTTAATTTCCTGAAGAACCCTGATCAGGTTTAAAAGAAAGGAGAGCATTTCTAAGCTTTTCTTTCTTTCTTTCTTTCTTTTTGTTCTGACTGTTTTTATTTTGCCCATTTTAAGTTATCTGTATCTTCCAGTCCAATTTTCTCTTGTAAAAGCCTTAAAATGAACTGAGCCCTTATGGGGTACTTATGCCAATAGAGCTGCACAAGTAATTAAGGTTTCTGTACCAGTTTATACCATAAAAGGTTAATACTTATCAACCTTATTTAGAATTTCCTTGGAGAAAATGCACAGTGGCACAACACTTTTGCCCCATCCTATGAGAATTAGAAATCTGCATGAAAACCTCAGACTGAGAGGGTTTCAGTCTTTCCTAAGAGTAAAGGAATTCCCAGTTTAATGTGATTTCTGCTCTAAGAAACAATCTTTTTAAGAAAGGTATTGAACAGCAGAATGATAACTCACCATGAGTATAAAAACTGGTTTAGTCTTTAAGCTTCTGGCCCATTGGCAACTTGTAACCCTTCAGTGCTGTCTCTATTATTGACATGAAAAAATCCATGGGAAATCCACTGTTGTCATATACTACCACAGCACCCCTATTATTAGAAGCAGATCAGAAAATTCTTATAAACTTCCAGAAAGTACCTGCTCCTACATAGATTGCTATTTTATAGAAAGCACTTTCTTTTTGCTTTTCAAATTCCATTTGGTAGCTGCATTCAAAGCAACCTTTGGGGAGTTTTAAGAGTATAATAGTTTTAACTTTCATCTTTTGTATATTTGAGTGAATGCATTTATTTGTATGATTATTTATGGAAGTAATCATACTAATATGTTACTAATAATACAAATACAGTCAAACTAATATGACTAACATTTTGTAGATAATGCTGGGAGGTAATGGCAAGGAGTGATTTTGAATAGGCAAGAAAAAGTATTCATTCATACAAAAAGATCGGTATGACAACCAGGACAATCCTCTTCAGTGAAGCTGTGCCACATAAATCATGGGAATGAAAGAGGGAATAAGCAAGACGATCCCAAATTCTTTACCTGTTGCAGTTGAGTGAGTTGTGGTCCATCTACCACAGGTCCTGTAAGGTTTCCTTTTATCCCTGACCCTGTTCCAGCTGGAAGGAAGGGGAGGACCCCCTGCAAGAAGTTTCTGTAGGATCTGGGCCCTCCTTTGAGCTCTCTGTAAGCTGTGGGTGAATCTGCACATTCAAAAGTAGACATGGCCTTGTGTGATGTCCCCAGCATGAGGACAAATGTGGCTTTTCTATGGGCTCCACTGGGTTTAGCAGCCCCAGGAGTGGAGCAAATATTTTTAACTCTTAGAAGATGTTTATGAAAACAAAAGGGATAAGTTGTTTCAATTTAATTTTCAGTTTGCTTTTTGTTTTATTGTTTTTGGGTTTTTTTCCCTTTAGTTGCTGTATCAAGAATGGGCAAGATATGGAGTGTTTTACAAGTTTCAGCCTATTGATCTCATAAGGTAATGTGGACTTGTATAAAACACCAAGGAGCCTGGTTCTGCTGATTAATTAATTTCCACTTACTTCAGCAAATGAAATCTTGGATTGATTAGGACATTAAAAATAATGCCCTCGCTGCTTTTCTTTTTGATTTTGATGGTCATTTACTATGACAAAATTTCACTCAAGAATTATTCTTTTGTAGAGTGCTTATTCCTGGGAGAATGTCACACTTAAGTTTTGTTTTAAGGTATTGATTTGTTCAAGGGAGAGAAATTGCCATTTACATTGGCGAATTTTTATTGGAGTGTATGACCACAAAATCTGGTGAATAATCAGAAGCTGGTGTTCACATCATGAATTACTGTGAAAGTATTTGACAGTTTTGAGATTGATTTGATTTTTTTACTCCTGGTTTTACAAGTTGTATTAATCTGAACACATTCATATGTGTTCCCAGTGGGTGGGGTTTTTTTGGTATATTTATGAATTTTTTCTTTACGAACATAGAAGAAGTTGGCTTAAAAATAAGACAAAACAAAAAAGCCATGATTTTTAAGGATTTCCCACAATAACTACAAGAAAGCCAAAACAAAACAATTTTTGTTGTATTGTATTTTGGTTGTGCTATAAATACAGTGTAAAAAAAAAAATATTTGAGAAAATTACTGATAGAAATATTCTTATATAAGATGTCTAGGAAGAAATGAACTGGGACATTAAGAAATAGAAAAAATCTCAATAAATATCTGTTTTTGGATAATTCATATGTATAAGAAAGGTGGCATTTATTACCATTTGTCTTTCAAATAATCAAACTCAATCATTTTTTATTATATGATCTGCCCCTATGTGATTGCCTGCAAAAGCTGCTGTTGGTAATATGATAGCCAATAAGCTTTGTAAAATATTTTTGTTATATTTTGAGCTAAAGCTGAAATACTGCACGTAGTTTTTCAGAATTAAGCACCAATTGTTAATGTGAGAGGAACTGCTCCTTATTGGGAGCAAGATGTTTCAAACTGGCAAGTGTAAGTGAGACCATCAAACCCAACTGAGGTTCTGCAAGGCTTTGAAATTTCCTCTTATTTTGCCTTAAAGGTTTTGTGCAAAATTTATGTACTTTTTATATGGCAGTTACTCTAGGCCAAGCTCCTGTATGGAACAGGTAAACTCAGAATGAGATTACAATACCTGCTGTGTTGTTAGCAAATATTACAAGTGTTAAACTGTGACTGGCTAGAGGAATTCCCAAGTTTTAGCAGACCTAAGAACTGAGCTGAGTTAAAAACAGAGGTACATCTGCTTATACTCCATCTTCATTTGTATTTTGCTGTCTCCATTATAATATTTCACTGTGCTGATACGATTTCATAGAAATCCTGTGGTTTAAACTTCCATGAGAAACAAAAAGAAGACCAGACATGTGCAACTGATTGTCTGTTCTCTGACTCTTCTTGCTTTTATCTTCAATATTTTGCTTGACTGCAAGTTTGACTGTTACCACTAAAATAAATGTGGTCTTTATTTCCTGGGTAATGTTAGAGCTTTAGTGTAGATATACCTGGAGAATGGCCACCCCTCTCTTTCTGCCAGTTAAGTGGGTTTCTTCACTTTTGTACCGTGGGGGTGTCTGAGCTCAGCCTGTGGATACTCATTCCTTTGGCAGACATCAGTGACACTTTGTGTTTTTTGGTAATTTACTGTGACCCTCCTTTCTTAGATTGCTTAGATTATACTCGACTTTTTTTTTTTTTCCCCTGGTTTTCTGTTGTAACTTTAGTTTAAATTCAGGCTTTGATGGGCAGAAAAAGCAGTATTTATCTTTCTTTTTACTCAAAGCCTGTCCTGCTATTTTCAAATACATTAACTCTGTTGAAGTACGCTGCTTAAATACTTACCATCTCCCCAAATTAACTAGAAGTTTTAGTCTTTTTTTTTTTTAAATACTGCTTGCAGCATATTTTCAAGTATTACTGTTTCATTCTTATTCAGTAGGAATGCAGATTGAAAGTAATTTTTTAATCAAGTGCTTATGCTGGAAGATTAGATGTGGCATTGTAGAATTATTATAGATTATTCCTGGTGCATCGGCACCTTCCTTCTGACCACACAGTTGTTGCCATTTCCCAGCTAATTGTACACCAAAGACAAGAATGACATATTTGTTATGCTTACTTTTGGTACAGACTTCTCTTCTACAGAATTCTCTTCTAAGGTCTGTAATCCTCAGGGAAGTTAACTGCATAGTCAGCCTTGGAAAATTTTAAAGTTCTTAATAACAAAAGGAAATAAAGGACCATTATGATATTCACCAACACCTCCATTCACTCTTGTCTCTTAATCTGTAAAAATATCCTTCTAGGGCTTCATGGACCACTTTACTATAAGAAAAATCAATTTTTTTAAAAGAAATGCAGCTGTGAGTGAGGAAGGTTTCACCAAATAAGAACACAGGGGGTATTGCATATTGCTATTCTACAGCAGAACAATTTCAGTTAAAGACTTTAAAGAAATATATAGTGCAGATTGTGCAAGTAGTACAGTGTGAACTGAGGTTTGATTTGCAAGTTATTATAACACCTCATCTCTCAGTGCACATCCAGATATAAAACCGCATTGCTTGAAACACTGCCTAATGCAGTGCTTTATTTTCAAAAGTGTATGAATGTCCAAATATGAATTTCAAGTTTTTTTGTTTCTTTTTAGCCTACATGAAGAGGATTATAAGCAGTTATTTGAGAGAGAAATCATGAGTTACTTGCTAACAGTATCTTAGGCTAAAAGTACTGAAAAAGATGAATTAAAAGTACTGGACTTCAGTCATCTCAGGAAGGCCTGAGGGATATATTAAAAAGTAGAGAATGAAAGCTGCAGTTTTAAAGCCTGCAGAGCTTGGGAGGTCTGTCTGTTGTAACGTACCTTTTTTGTCATCCTAATTTAAGTATTGATTTTCATTAGAGAGAACTTTTTCTAGTGTGACTTTTTTGTATGAATGTACTTATCGACAATAGGTCCTCTCAATCCTTGCACTGTAATATAAAAAGTGCTATAAAAACATCTGTGGCTTAGTGATTTTCTTCTATTTTTGATTATTTTTCTCTTCTCAGATGAAGATGAGACAGTTGCTCAGTTTTTAGCAAGTTCTGCAGTGATGCTGCTGCCGATCCAGAGACAGGGAGGATGCTCCCTAAGAGTTCTATGACATGCATAAAGAAGTGGGATATGTATTTTTACATGTTATTGAATGTTAATCAAAGTTTAAACAACATGATTTTACAATTAATAGGTTGTCCTTAGACCTCCACTCTGCTCAAAACAGAACTGGCTTGAAAGACAGATCAAATTGCTCATGCATATTGAAATCTCCTGGGATGAAGATCATAAAACTTCACCTCTTGCAACACTGCTCCACTCTCAAGAATTTTTTTCCCCCTCTTTGGACCAAATATTCCTTGATCTGATTTACAGTCATTGTCTTTTATCAGCGTACCTCTGATGAGTTATAGCAAGTCAAGAAACTACATAGCAAGTGTAAGAACTGCAGTAGAAATTTACAATAAATTTTATATCTGGTTGTAATGCTGAACATTTATCACTTAGGAGCTCTGAATGACAGATGAAGGGAGTAATCTAAGGTTACTGATGTCACAAAGAGGTGGTTTTCCTTCTGAGACAAAATTTAAACTCCTGGAAAACTGGCACACTTTCCTCTAAATGGGCATCTTGAAGTACATGCAGTTGGGAAGCCATGCAGGAACTGAAATTCCAGGAGTGGACCATCCTTATAGAGAAGAGGTTACCTTTTTATCTCTTGATCTATTAATATAAGATTACCTCACCTGTGAAAATCAAGCAGAGTTGGCTCATTTCTAATTGTGGTGGAGCTTACTTTAATATCACTACTTCTATAAGGACCCAGCTCATCTTCTAGTGTTTTTTTCATGTTTTAATTTCTATTTTTGATTTCAAGAACTTCACCAAACTTCTTAGTAGCTAACAGGCTACATTATCTATAGTATGATTGCTTTCAAAGCTCCAAATGCCTCTTGCTATAAAGCCTGAAATTGGGAAGACATGTAAAGATTTGAGACTATGTGCACAATAACTCTTTTTGCAGGAGCAGGTAGGAAAACTAAAAGATTATTTACAGTGAATAGAACATAAATCAAAACTCGGGAGTTTCTGTTAGTCAAACTGTCTAGCTAATATATTCCCTCCTTCCTATCTTTAACTGTGTTTTCCTTTGGTATGGAAAATTGTTTCATCTCAGTATGTAATGAATTCTAGCCTTTCATTGTGGTGTACCCATGTTGAACCTGCTCTTGACTGAACTTCCCCAGTCCCCCTCTGTTCCTGCCAGGCTCTGTGTTACTAAAGCCTGGAGTTTGCTTCACCTGGCAGTTTTTAAAGCAATTACAGACCTGTGATCCTAAGTTTGACTGTCTTAGCTCTGGAAACTGTTGCCTTCTCTTTGAGTATCTTGGGGCCTGCATAGGACAGTGCTCAGTGTAAGCAATCAGGCACCCAATGCATCAATATCGGTTTGCCTTTTGATCTTTCGCTTCTTTCATCAATCTTCACCAGAAAAAACCCAAACCTGGATGTATCTCCTTACCCTACTTAGGGTAGTTTTGAAAGAGAGATAAAATAAGAACAGGGGAGTTCTGCTAAAATGGTGTTTTTATTGTCTTTAGAGATAAGTGTTTCTTCTTACAAAAATGTGGTTAAGATCTGTTTGTGGTGCAGCTTACCCCCGACTGAGCCCTTCTAGCCTGCCTAATCCCTGAACAAATGACTTCTTTCGCCAACATGATTTGAAGTCACATCTTTATCTCTTTTTTTGCTCCATGTGCTGCCTAGAATTATCAGGACTTGAAAATAAAGTCTGTGATGTCCAGTTTCAGAGGAAATGTTGTTCAGTCACTGCTTATCCTAACTTTGGGGTTATTGATCTTCAGAGTGGAGACTCTCCTGTATGTTTTAATTCCTTGGTTTCCCTGACCCTCCTCTATTATTATAGTCACAAATAATCAATCTCATAAAACATCTCATCTTTTTATTTTTATTTATTTTTATTTTTTTTATTGGAAAGTACACCACTTTGGCAGAAACAACCCTGTAGCATCTGTTTATCTCATAGGGACTGAGCAACCCTCCCTGATGCTCTGTGTGCCTGCAATTCTACCACGACTGTCTTTAGCAGGCAAATCTTCAGTGTTCACAGAGATACTGAGGCTGTCTGCAAGGAATTCAGTGTTAGGAAAAAAGGAAAAAAACAGCTTTAAGCCTGGGAAAGTGCAGGAATCAAACAAACACAGCACTAAGTAGAAAAATGCCCATGAGCTCCACCAGTATTTTTGGCACTGGTCCATTCAGCTCCTTTCCAAAGCTCTGCCAAACACATGCCTGAGGCATTAATCTGAGCATATATTCTCTTGTAACCCTACTGCACTTGGAGACAAACATATTTTGTAGTTCCAAGAATCCCTACAGTGAAGATTCCTTCCCAACATGCGGTATGTCCAGCTTGCAATTCATTATTAAAGCTCTAGGTGCAGGGGGAAGTGCTATGCCAGCATCCAGTCAATCTTGATGTCCATTGTTCCAGGTTTTACACCAGAGAGCTTCCTGGAGTGGGGCAGAAGCAGGTGGGACCCTGGAGTAGAGTCTGAACTGCTGAAAAATGAACACTTTCCCCATAGTTACAATTCTTTTCCCTTTCCATGATCTCATTACCCCCCACAACCCCAGTGCATTTATGAATGGCCTTTATTACCATGCCATGCATCCATGAAAATGGGCTGCATTTTAGAAGTATGATGCTAGGGCAGCAATTATCAGCTGAGTTGTAGGGAATTTTCCCTCCCCTCACTGGAACTTCTCACCATAGGACTTACCCAAGTGCTCCATCCATTGTTTATTGCAAAGCAGAGGGGTTTTGCTCATGTTGCATAAATCACTGAGGAATGTGTGTTGAATTATTGTGCTGGATGCAGTCTTGTGACTGGAGTGAGATGATTTACTTACAGCTCTGCATTTCACAGGCTTTGCCAGTCCTGTTGGAAGTGCTTCTCCCTCTGTGTCTTTTGGCCAGAACTTTGAATTATTTATTATTGTTTGTATGAGAGACGTAATTTTACACCAGTAGGCTGCGATTGTAGCGGTGAGGAAAAACAGATCCCTGCTTTCTGATAAACATAATTCCCAGGCTTCAGAACACTGTCTGAGCACTAGGACCTTCATTACCGCCCAGATTCATCCCTCTTGTAGTGGGATTTTCAAAAGCTAGATCCAGCAGAGAATGTGCATATCTACATCAGGATTTCTGCAAAGTCAAGGCTCTGAAGATGGAAGTTGCACAACTTCCTGGGGTCTCCCCCTTGGATTGTGGAGTTTGTAGACACTTAGAATTCAGTTTTCTCTGCGTCCAGAACTGTCTTGGGCTAATACCAAAGTGCCTGAATGGTGCCTAAATTTCACAGCCAGAAACTGATATTTTGGAGTGGAGATGACTGATAGGCCCCAAACCATAAGGTGTCTTTGGAGGTGATATCAGTATATTTTGACAGCAAATGCACATTTGTTATTTTAAACTGGAGAAACAGTTTGACAGAGGTGAGAGGCCACATTTGGAAACAGAAGTTGTGTACATTTAAATATTTACCTGCATGTGAATATTCATAGGCATCTAGAGGTGCGTATGGCTGGGAACTGCAAGGAGTAGAAAACAGCTGTTGCATTTGGGCAGTTGCAGGTCTGCTTATCTTTCTTGTAGAACTACTCTTGATATCTTAATCTCTGCAGAACGTTCTGGCTGTGGCTTGTTGAGTGGAGAGAAGGTTCTTTTCTGGCTCCAGGGGTCAAGACCAACACATTTGTGGTTTAAAGTAATTCCCCCATACTAAGATGCTTTGTATGAGGATCCTCTCTGTATATAAATTATATTAGGACAGGCCATGACTTTGTCTTATCCAGTAATTTGTCTCTAACAGTGGACAAAATGGACAAAACCAGGATGGCAAGGGAAGAGATCACCACATAAAAATTATCTCCAGAAAATTCAAGCTTAAGGAAAGCTTTCAATATGGGAAATCTTTGAACTTCCACAGTCAGTAGGGAACAGAAAAATTAATATTTTAATGCAATATTGAGCAGGTGGTAAGAAAAGGATGGAGCCAGGTTCTTTCTGGCTGTGCCCTGTGACAGGAGAAGAGGTGATGGGCACAAATGAGGTAGTTCCTGTAGTTCCATAGGTCTTTCTTCTTGCCCTTCTTGAAAATGGGGGTGACATTTGTTTTCCTCCAACCTTTGGGCACTTCTCCAAGTTGCCACCATCAGTCAAAGATTATCAAGATCTGCCTTGCAATGACATCTGTCAGCTCGCTCAGTCTTTGTGGGTTGCATCCCATCAGGGCCTGTGGAATTATGGATATCCAGTTTGCTTCAGTATTCCCTGACCTGATCCTCTTCCACCAGATAATTTTTTCTATTTGTTTTTAATTGGAAATGATACATCTGTTTGTTAGCCATCAGATGGTGTCTAGCTGACAGCACAGTGAGAGCGCTATTGAGGACCTACCTACTAAAATAAATACATAAAATGAATTCAGGCTTAGCTATATTAACTTGAAAAGCAAGAAAGCACTCATGAAATATTAGTTATTATAAATGAAAGATATTTAGGAAAAGAAGCCAGTATTTGAGGTTCAAACTCCTGTTAAATGAGATGAATAAATTCATGCAAATTATCTTGTGAAAAATGGAGATTAGGGAGTAATGATATGTCCATGACATCACATTTGTTCAACTTCAGAAAAGTAGAAGAAAAAATTGTAATCGGTAATAAAAAATAGAAGAAAAAGACTAAGTAACCTAATTTCCAATCTAAACAAAAGGCTGGTTCATATTAAATAGGTTATTCCTTATTTGTGTGTGTTTATTATAGGCAAATATTATCTGTATAACTGAATGAATTGCTTAGCATATAGAGAGTCACTTGGTGCCCTGGGGTGTTTATAAAATGAAAGTTCCATTAGCTTTGAATTACCCGAAGGTAGCCATGGATTTTTAATTTTCCAGTTCTGGAAAATTACTGACTTTTTTTTTTTCTTTTTTTAATGCTTAATAAAGAGAGAACAATATTTAAAAAAAAAAAAGTGAGTAGGGGCAGAGTGTCCCTGGATTGTCTTATATATGAATTCATGGAAGTGGCAGGCCAAGCACTGAATTGCTCCAGCTGAAAATGAACAAGGTGTGCTGTGGCTGCAGCAGGCTCACTGACGTATAGAATTTTTTTACACTAAGCACATGACAGGCAACATCAACAGAATCATGTAATCAGGCACTTAATCCTTTCAAACCTGTCCTGAAATTTTGTATTGTCCCTGAATAGAGAGGAAAATGCAATTGCAGTGCTTCTGACTACCCAGAATGGTGTTGCTTGCTTATCCATTTGGCAGTTGTTGGCCTTAATTTCTGTCTCAGTCACATTACATCTCTACTTATAATGCTTCTATTGTTCTTTTTCCTACAGTCAGTAAACAAAGGCTTTTTTCAGTTTATAATCCATCACCACAAGCTATGCACTTTCAGCTGAATTCAGACAATTTTTTGGATTGGAAGCGTAAGGTTCATGAATCTGTGAGGCTCAGGGAGTGGCTCATCCTAGTTTTATTTCTTTGCAGGATATGGTTTGGCCTTTAGCTATCGTAAGCTGCAGTTAATACACAAATCCTGATGATGATGATGATGACAGTGATGATGATGATTAAAAATTATTTTCTCTAGGTTTTTGAATGCACTAGAATTTGAGAACTTGAATATTCCCTTCCTCCAAATACAGCTTCTCCACGTTACTCTGGAGGAATTTTTCTTAAGAGCCAAAAAACCTAGGGAAAACATAGTTCTTCCTCTAAGTAAAATTCACAATTTCTGTTCTCTATAGAGTTGCAATATTTTGACAGTGAGGTGGTTTTTTTCTCCTATAAGGCATCACAATTAAAATTCCACAGTGCCCTGAAAGATAAATATATATGTAATTTAGGTAAGTTTGATTCCAAACTTGAGTACCATTGGAAGATACAGCAAATATTTGTTAAGTAATATTTTCAAACAAGAACTTTAATGAAAAGGGCTTGATTAAATGGCTCTGGAAGCACATTTCTTCATTCTGTTTCCAGGAGGAAAGGACACATGCTCAATTCTATTGAAAAACACACTTTTAATCATTCTCTACTGGACATTCTTGACTTTTACAACCAGTTTAGGGAAAAAAAATGTTCTTTGACCTTGGGAAGAGTCTCCTTTCCTTGTTTTCTGTATGCAGAACTAGCTGGCCTTTCTAATGGACATTTTCTTTCCTACCTCAAATTCAGATGCATTACAATTTAGCTGAGGTTCTGTATTTATTATTTCCCCTGTTTTTAAAATTTTAATTAAAAAAGAGTTTTTCTGTCTCATGGCACGTTGTTCCAAGGGATTGTCTTCAGCCAGGATCTTTTCTAGGCTTCCATATTGCTCCATTTGGTGCACTCTCTGTGTATCTGGATTTAGCACTGACATATCCCTTTTTGAGATTGCCTGGATGGAAATGTACTGTCTGTCAAAACCATGGTAGAAATCTCCAAGATCTCTGGAGGCAAAGCAGCCTCAGTGCTGCTGCTGAGCAGTAATTCCACCCAGGTGTCCCAGATGGTTGTAATAAATACTTGAATCCTGCCCTGAGAAAATCTTCAGGTGAAGAAAGAACGGCAAGTCCAGAAAAGTTTGGATGTAGGCGGTTCTACATGGAGTGAAGTCTGCAGATTTGAGAGGGAAACTTCCAATAGTGGGAACTATTACCTCAGAACCAAGGGGAAAATCTGTATTCTGAACTTACTCTGTGCTAGAAATTGCTTCTGACTTTCTAAGGGTAGTCTCTGTTCTACCATCACTTTAATGATGGATTTTCTTCTGCTTGCAAAACCCTGAAAGAATAAATTGTATTCCTGGGGACTGTTGCTGTGGGTCAGAGAGGTGATGCCTTTTTCCTGGTCTTAGGAACATGAAGCTAGACACAGTTAGAGGACTGGGGGTCATTACCTCGGTATTTTAATTAGGATCCCATTCGATGCATCACTTCACCCAGGTGACACGTCTCAATGCACACAGCCTGTTAATTACATACCCAAGTTATAGACCTTACGCATTAGCATATCTAACAAGGGAGCCCAATAAGGGGACTGGAGTGGCCTAACCTCCAGTGTACAGAATCTGTCCTACTAAGGGACCTTGGCTTCTTAAGATAGTAGAATGTTTTGTCTGCTCTGCAGTTCTGGGGTGTTGAGTCTTGTGGCCTGGAGAACACTTACAGGACACTAAGCACCAGACTAAGTGAAGGGTTACAAGTAAGCATGCTAATTCTTGTGGATACACAGAACTGTGTAAAAGGTATATAAAAGAAAAGGCAAAAATTTTGGCATCAGAGGGAATGTGCATCTGGAGAGGAAAAGAAAGTTTTAAACTGGTCTTGGCAGTAGAGGTTTGTCCTGGTTTAGGGTAAAATTTAGGAGGAAACCTCTGCGGGGGCGTCTCCTCTAGAAAACTTGATTCTAGTTACCTTTCCTCTAAACAGGTTTGGGAAAAATTTCTTTAGAGAAAAGTGGAAAAAATTATTTATTTAATGAATAGAATATTCACAAGCATAGAAAATTTGGATAATAGGAAAACAATGAAATCTCTCCTTCTTCTGAAGAGATGGTAAACCAGAGTCCGTGGTTGGGTCAGTCTCAGTCCCTCTGGTGGCTGGGATTGATTGCCAGGCCTGCCTGTAGAAATCGGGGGGGCCCCCCAGGGATTGTCCTGATGTCTTGGACAACAGAGATGTTGACCAATCCCAGGAGGAATAAAAAAAACCAAAACAGTAAAAGAAATAAAGTCTTTCCCTGTAAAAGCCGAGAAAGATTTGAGGAAACCCTCCGCCGTGAGTTCCTAGAGTACACAGACAGAGAGAGAGAGATAGATATATAGCTGTCCCGCTGGAACACAATCTCTCAAGAATTTTCCGTGGGAGTAAGGTGTAACTTCTGTAGACAAACTGAGCGTGGTTTTTTTCTCTGTGTTTACTTTCTCTGTTTCTCTGGGCCTAACTTAAAGCTGTAGAGTTTAATATCTAGTATAAGCAGGAGGCATGATTGAGGATATAAAGATCATACAATCAACCCAGGACAAGGTGCTCTAACATGAAGCTAACCTGCTTATCCTTCTCCCCAACAGCAGAAACACCAGAATTTCACCTCAAAACTGTGCAAATAAGTTGATTTTGAAGGCATTAGTCATATGTGTGACTTGTTTGACCATTTGCAAAGGGGAAACTTACCCAAGAGGCAGCTGTAAATCTGTTTCATTTTTCATAGAAACTATTGCATCTAAAAAACTGCTCCACCAAAGAGGAGGTGGAATGAATTGGAAACATGAAGTGACAGCTGGCCTAGAGCAGGATATGGATAATTTAAAAACTGAGGAGTCTGCACAGATTTCCCAGTTAGGTGACTCAGTGTCCACAGCTCCTTTTCCTTGCTTTTTTTGCTTTGTTACTGAACTTCTCCAGAGTTCTTTCGAGCTTATGTCATGCACCACACACTTTATTCACATTCCAGGTACTCACACTTGTTTTCACAGAGTCAAAATGGAAGAGTTTTTTCCTTCTCTCTTTCTCCCCCCTTCCCCAAATCTTAATCTATTTATAAATTGCCCAACTTGGCACAGGAGCACTGTGACCAATGTACCAGCAGAGGGTTTAATAATCAGTTATTCTTTTTGATGTTGGTTTTGCAGTCAGACAGATCAAAGTGCCTTGCAGATATCTGGTTTAAGTGTTGTATGGGCGAAGCAGAGGGAATCAAGTAAATGTTTTTGCTGTGGCCTTCTCAACACTTATTCTAATTCTGGGAGGGAATACACTTTCTAGAGGTGGTTGTTGCTGCTATTCTAGTTTTTTAAAGCTGTTTCTGATAATCTGCAAGGAGAGCAGCTTGTTCAGCTCTTCTTGAGCTTCTCGAAGGATTTTCAGGTGGTTTGGCCAAATCTTTCCTTTAAGGTATGATTTTTGTTCAAGAGAAGTCAGTACTTGGTGGCCATTCTAATACCCTTTATAAAGTCTTCCAAAATGAAAGACACAAATTTTCACCTTATGCTGTATCAACACACAGAACAAAAGCCTTGGGTGCTGCTCCTGATAGGAGTACACATTCTTTATCAAAGCTGTTTGCCTTTTGGTTTGGGAAACACCCCTGTCTCCATGGAATGTGTGTATATAAAGGGGCAGTTCCATAACCTGGAAATAAAGCTCACACAATGCCAGGAGCACACTTTTTGTGACATTCTGCAGTATCCATGAGCACACTTTGGAAAGGATTAGTCCTTAGCTTTGTCTGGATACATGTGAGGCAGATATGAATTAGCTACCAAGGCAGGGGAAGACTGGTCTCGATTCTCCTCTTTTGCAATCCCAGCATAAATCATGGATAATTCCTGCAGGATAATAAAGTAAGACTGGTTTTATCCAAATGTAAATGAGAGAACATGCCAAGTTCTTGGTGTAAATATATAAAAACTTGTAAAAATACTTTTTCTTGACTTACATCTTTCTCTACCCTTGAGGAACACATTTTTTCCTCTTGCTCTGTTCATTCACTACTGAAGCCAGCAGCACCTGCAGTAGATGTTGGTACAGGGGCTCACAGGAGTTTGCAGAGTATTGACTCCTATTCAGAGGAACTAGAGAAGAGTTCTTGGGATGTGTCAAAGAAGGGGTGTGACAAAGAAAGGACGTGTCTATGTCCTGTGTTCTTCTGACTTGATAAACTCATATTTATGTTTTTATGTTTCCAAGCACTGTCATTACTTCTCCTTAGATTATTTCACTTTTTGGCACATTGGTGGACTGAGCTTGGGCACAACATCTTAATTATTCCTTTTTCGAACCAGTTAAGCCTCAAACCACCGTGCAGTTTTCTTCTTGGCAACTGTGTTTTTTCCATACTGCTAGGACATTGTCTAACTCTTCTCACTTTCTTTTGGCATGGATACAAATAGCAACCCTTTCCTTTATAGGTTACAGATCACATTTATCACTGGAAGGCCTAAAAATTCAAGGGGAAGCCTCATGAGCTATAAACTTCAACTTCCCTGGCCCTGGTCAGCTATTCTGTAGTGCTGCTGGCATTTGAACGCTTTCTGTACTAATCTGTGGCCCTTTGTCAAAAGATTAGACAGTTTTGAACAGCTTAGATTGTGGACTATTTTTGGTGTCTGCTCTGACCTATTTGAAGCACTTTGTTGGTTGTGCCCACTGCGCATCTCTACAAACGAGGAAGCAGTAAGAAGACACAATTAGAATAATCTCCCTCTGGTCCTCCTTTTCCCACTTAAGTGTCAAATTTAAGGTGCCCCTTCCCAATCAGAATGAAACTCAAGAGCAAATGGAATTTACCTCTATCCTGAGATGTTTCAAGGACATTGCTGCTGTTTGTTCACTCACAGAGGAGGCTTGAAGAAAAGCTATAGGCCTTCTGGTTAGTTCTATATTTCAATCAAGTATTTCTTCCCTTACTTCATTTTAAAAAAAGTTTATTAAAATGTGTGTATTAAACAAACTATATTAACAACATAGTATATTAACAAACAGATATATTAAAAATAAATATTTACTTTCAAATGTGAAAATAAAGGAAAGCTTCTTCTTATTATTACCTCCAAAATTACCAGGTTAGAGGGCAGTCTCACAGTATATGTCTTGTCTTTGCAACACAAATATTTATAGTTGTCATTTCATAAAGTATGCTATATCATATAATGCCATATTTCCTTGTATTCTCTGCAAATCCATTGCCCTAAGGTGCTTTGAAGCATAAGTTATTGGCATTCAAGTCATGCTGTGATGGTTTCACTTGTGCTGTTGGATTCTTCACACAGTTTGTGACTTAGGGTACTTTGCAACATCAGGCGTAGGGGCTGCACTCTTTTACTAGAAGACTCCTGAAATTTCCCAGCTTCTGGATGGCATCGACTCATATTGAAGATAATGTTGTCTGTGCATCACCTTAAAATGCTTTATTTGGGTTTTCCCCTTTAGGATTGCATGTATCCTTCCAAAAAGATAAACAAGTTTGGTTAGATATGAGAAAATAGAGGCACTCATGGAAAGCAGCACTGAAATAGGCAGGATTGCACTGCCAGTTTTCTGTGGGAGAGCCTGGAAGTGCAGAGTTAGCTGCAGCTGTGGTGGTGTGAGAACAACAACAGGATCTGAAGTAAAAAAAATGCCTCACTGTTGCTTCCCTTTCATATGAGCTTGGAAGTGACTGTGGAGGCTTCTCTTGCTATCCCATGGCTCTCTGCCATGGTTGCACTCCTGCCCTGTCTTTCCTGACAGGAACAGCCTGGCCCTTAGACCCAGCTTCTGCAGTAGAAAATTCTGGTTTGGGCCTCCAAAAATCTCATTTAAGCATTTTCAGAAGGAGTGATTTAAATCTGGGGCGCTAAACTTGGATAAAACTTTCCTAAGATGAGTGGGATCAGAATAAATATAGAAGTGGAATTGTGCTCAACCTTTATGAGGAGCAAGTCTTGTCTTTCTTTTATTAGACATGATATCATGAATTTATTTTAATTTTTCCTGCTATCAAAGTGTAAATATCTCACTGACTCACATTCCATGTCATAACCTGAGTGCTCTCTGTGTAGCTGCTTTCTGTCCAACACTGCTCCATCTTCTTCTCTGGATTGTGAAATATTTTTAACCTTGTTGGTTTTTATCTAAATTTTGGTGAATTCTTGAGTTCTGTGAAGTTCTTTGGGTTTTGCAATATTTGTAATCACTCCTAACTGTACTTTGGAATGATCAGTGAGGTTCATCCATGTTTAGTTTACTTCTTGGAGTGGGATTCATGAAGATGCTGGGCTGAGTTCTACCACTTATTTATCAACAGCTGCAGTGGACTGCTCCTCAGGGCAGGCACTGTTTTTTCAAACCAGCTGTCTAGGGGCTGTTAACCTGACAAAAACATTCTTTCTGAAAATCCAATGCTAGTTGTGTTGGTAAACTTTTGTTCTTTGGCAGCAATTCCAGATTAGTAATCTTTTAAGATATTAGAGGATGTTGACAGTATGGTCCCATAGATGTCATTTCTATGACTCTCACTAACTGAGTCCAGGAGTATTACAGAGGCAAAAATTAATGTACTCCTCTGAGGAGCCAAGTAGTTTCCAATGTTTCCTTGTATTTCACTGACTTCTCTTAAAAGATGCAAAGACCACAGTCGTCCCTGAACATATATGACGTATTGCAATGATACCTGCTTAATCTCAGCTCAGGAGAATGAACCAGGACAGTCCTTAACTTCTCAGAACAGAGAAGTCCAAACTGCCAAATGCCTAAATCACCACCTTCATTTGGTTTGATTGTCTTCAAGATCCTCAGGGTTTTCATTCATGTCTTTCACAATTTGTATTTTAACTTTCTGGGACTGTAGCTGTAAAACATATTTGAAAATGCTGCCCTTGACACATGCTTCTTCTTCTTCTTCTTTTTTTTTTTTTTCTTTTCTCTTTTTCAGAAAATATTTTGGAGAAAAGATAGGACTTTATTTTGCATGGCTGGGTTTATACACAGAATTCCTCATTCCATCTTCAGTAGTTGGGATTATTGTATTTCTGTATGGATGTATAACCATTGAAAGTGACATTCCTAGGTAAGCATATCTTAAATCCATGATTTGTTACTTGAAAATTATAAGTCTGTTCATTTTCTTATAAATCCCTAGTGGGAATAACTGGTTTTAACTTGTCTGAAGAGCAGTGATGTTTCATTACCAACTCTGTGAGTATTACAAACACAGAGGCATCGAACAGATATTTGAAGGGCACACATTTATTTGACTGTTCAGTATTTCACCTCCTGAAACAAAAATGTTGAGTGAGTCCACTGCATTGAATTCTATTTCTAAGATATTAATTTGCTTTCTATGAGTGCACATAGCTCACTGCTCAATCAGCAAGTCATTATATGTAAAACTCACTGAAATGAATGCAAACATTGTCCACGAACTCTTGGAACACTGTATTCTCAGTAAAATCAGACCATTTGTACAAGGGATGTGATTCTGACCCTCTTCACTCTACTGAACCCCCCCTGAAGGGTGCATCCAGCATAGGACAGACAGGGAGCTCCTGGAGCCAGTCCAGAGCAGGGACACCATAGGGGATCAGAGGGATGTAACAGCTCTGCTGTGAGGAAAACCTGAGAGAACTGGGATTGTTCTGTCTGGAGAAGAGAAGGCTTTGAGGTGACCTTGTTGTGGTCTTGCAGCACCTGAAGGGAGCCCACAGGAAAGATGGAGAGGCACTCTTGACAAAAGCCTGGAGTGACAGGATAAGGGGGAATTGCTTCACACTGACAGAGAGGAGGCTTAGATTGGGTATCAGGAAGAAATAGTTCCCTGTGAGGGTGGTGAGGCCCTGGCACAGGTCGCCCAGAGCAACTGTGACTGCCCCATTCCTGGCAGTTTTAAAGGCCAGGATGGGGCTTGGAGCAACCTGGGATAGTGGAAGGTGGCCCTGCCTATGGTAGGGAGTTAGAACTGGGCGAGCTTTAATGACCCCTCCAGCTCAACCCATTCTATGAGTCTGTATTTGCCCTCCACAGTATTCCCCTTCTAGACACAAAAAATGTTGAGATATCCTGAAGGGAATGTACTACACAAAAACAATTGAAGTGATGTTAATGTCTGCTTCCCAGTGAAAAAGGATTTATTCCTCTGAGTTATCTGTGTCTGACTTCTGCTGGAGACTGGATACTGCAGTACTTGCATGCTGATCACACTCATGATAGTCCCTGAACTGACAACTTTTAAAATCACTGTGGCAGGACGAGGTTACAGATAGGTAAATGATGAAAAACACCACATCTGAGGCAGGGTCTATATTCTTAGCTTGATCTGAATAAATCTTGGTGGGCTGTTCTTGTCGGGGTGAAACTGGTGCTAACATGTAAACTCCAGTGAGATTTGTGGCTAAGATGTATCTGCAGCACCCTCTGCTGCCTTTTGAAATAGGGAATTACTGTAACAACATGAGAGCTGGAAAGAGCTGCATGCTTTTCAAACCATACAAAATAAACATATTCATGCTAGAGCTTGAATAGTCCATTTTTTTCATTTGAAGTCAAAAGGAAAAAGCTATTTCAGGATGGTCCATATAGGAACAAGTCATAAACAAAATATGCCAGCTATCATTGAAACCATGTGACAACTCTCTGCTCATGATTCTGCCAAGGACATTTGAGCTTTGCTCTACTCACTTCAGCTGTGTGAGACTGTGCAGGTATAAAAGGCTTTCACATCCAAACCTTGTGGAAAATACTGAAAGCATACTCAGTCCTGACAAGAAGTGTTTGGCCTGTTAAATTGATACTGATAATGGGTTTTATTCAAAGATTTTTAGAAGCTGAATACATACATAGCAAATAAGACCAAGAATTAAAATAACATCCTTCCAGTAAATATCTGAAAAGCTGTAAGAAAGTATTTTCTCTCATATTTTTGTGCCAACATATTTAAAAATATGTATTTTGGCATCTACACTGAATTTTCTTTGTGACCACTTCGGCCTTTCTTATTGGTAATTTAAATCTGATCTGTATCAAGTCGTGTAACTGACTGCAGAGATGGCAAACTCCACTTTTGCGTTTGAATTTTGACTTTTTAATGTGGTTAACCACAGTTTTCAGTAATGCCATCTTCCTTAACCCACTAATACAGTGCAGTGATCAGTCTCATTGAATATTGCATTGTTTTCCTGTTGGTAAGGTACCTATAAGGATTTAAAAAATTACTATCCATGACAGTAAGCCTTGAAGAAGCACACAGCTCCTGTTGTCTGCAAAGACACATATATTGCAGACAGCTTGCAATAGATATGATGCACCTCCATAGTTTCTGAGCTGGAATACTCAGAGGAACCTGTGCCCTTGTATGTCACAGCAAAGAGATGTGTGACCAACGCAATGTCTTCACCATGTGCCCCCTGTGTGACAAGTTCTGTGATTACTGGAACCTTAGCTCTGCCTGTGCCACCGCTCGAGCCAGTCACTTGTTTGACAACCCTGCCACAGTTTTCTTCTCCATCTTTATGGCTCTCTGGGGTGAGTATTGCTTTGCAAATAAACACTGACATTTGATGTTTGGACTCTTCACAGAATAATAAAGTGATATTTGATTGAATGTGGTCCCTATGGCTTTGGAAAGCTGGCGATCCTCAGAAGGCCAGGGAGACCTGTCTGTGTTGAGAATGGGGAAAGCAATATCACTGTCAACAGCAAGCTCTGGAATAAATGGAGAGACGCTGTGTAGTTCAGGGAAGAAAAAATGTCCTTTCTTCCTCTGCTTCTGAGTTTAGAATCATAGAGTCATCAAGTCTGGAAAAGATCTACAAGATCATCAAGTCCAGCCTTTGACTGATCCCCACCTTCTCAACTAAGCCAGAGCACTGAGTGCCATGTTCAGTTGTTTATTAAATATCCCCAGGGATGGTGTCTCCACCATCTCCCTGGGCAGCCACTTCCAATGCAATGGGAAGCAGTTCTTCCTGATGTCAAACCTGAACCTCCCCTGGCACATCTTGAAGTAATTTTCTTCAGAGAGGAAATTGTGCCTTTAATGGCACTTCTAATTTTTGCCACATGTTTGCTAATTTTTCTTCATTTTCTTTCAAAATGTCACGTCCTTTTAACACCTTCTGCATTTGGGGCCAGAATGTATGTATGGTGCAGACAGCTGAAAGGGTCTAATTTAAGCAGAGTCCCACTTCCTTGTGGGACAACTCAATCACATAATTTTATCAAAGCTTTATGGGATTCCAAGAACAATGGAATTATTATAATTTTAATTATAATCTTTTTAGAGTATTCCATTTAAACAAGTTTGCTTTTCTTTAATGGCTAATATCTTTGTCTCCATGAGGATATCAAAACACTTCATAAACATGAATGAATATATTGTAGTATTACTCTTATTGTTTGTGGCCTCACCTCTGCCCTGAAAAGTGTGTGCACTGTTCTTGCACGAGTTCTTGCTGGTGTTATGCTCTCCTTTACTTTAGAGCTTGTTTATTGTGAAAGTTATTGTGTTATTGCTACTGTAAAATGATTTTTTATTTCTCTGTTAATTGTTCCCCAAATGAAATTATCATCCTTAATATGAAACTGAGCAAATATGTTATTATGTTATAGCCATCCCTCAGCAACCAGTGTGATATTCTTTGCAACCTATAAAGATTTTACAAATTGCTTTAGAAAGGACTGATTGCTAGTTTGGCATTGAGTGAACACAGCAGAGGGTTTTAAAGGAACTTGCAGACAGAACACATCATGGAAGCAAGAAGCATTTGTTTACCAGTTTCTGGAAGCCCTAGAGCTAACAGAGAATATGTGAGAGTTATGAGTGAGAAAGAGAAAAGAGAGGATGAATTTATAGACTCTCCGAATAATTTATTTTACTACTTCAGATTACAGAGTAGACTGGCAAATTAAGTGTCACCTGCTGCTATGAAGCTTAAGATAAATAAAATATTTTCCTGACAGAGAACCTTTAGTATAAACTTGTACATCCATAGTTTATTGGCAAATGTCAATTGTCACTAAACCTCATCCAGAAAAATTGTATTTTAGTATCAGTAATGCAGCATGCAAAAGGAAATGTTGATATATCCTTGCACTAAGACAAATTAGTAGAATCTGTTATGGAACAGAACAGGACAAAAAGTTCCATATGCACTGCTTTTAAAAAAAGGCATGTCACAATTAAAAAATTCTTTCAGAGCTGCAGCCCTCCTCCAAAAAATGTTTCCCACAAATTGGAAAAGTCTGTTCTTGGGACCATGATAACTGAGCTTGTCAGTTCAAGAAAATACAGCTGGCACGCACAAAGAGCAGCAAAGTGAAATAATCGAGCCTTTACCAACTTTACTAACCCAGCTTGCCTATTTGATTAAACCAAATTTTGCTGCCCTACTATTAGAGGCCATGCTGGTTATATTTAGAGCTCAATCTGCTGAATGGCAGAGCTCATTCACACATCTATTCCAGTTGTATATTTAAAAGAGCAAACTATGGTGATCTGGGCCAGCTTCATTTCACTAGAGTATTGGGCATAGAAATTCTGTCATCCTGCTTGTCTTCTCACATTCTTTAGAAAGCAGAAGGCTTCCTATGGTTAATATCTCAAAAGGAATCATGCTTTTAGATCTGGATTCGTCATGAAGAATCTTTGGGATTCCAGCAGTCCTGGCTGTAAATGTCCATATTCACAGTAATGCCTGGCTGACTGGGCTTGATGTCACCAGTCTCCTGGTGTTGAATTTCAGTGTCAGATGCCTTTATTAGAAATTTATTAGAATCACAGAATGGTTTGGGTTGGAAGGGACTGGAAGGATCAACCGGTTCCAACCCCCTGCCATGGGCAGGGACACCTTCCACCAAACCAAGTTGCTCAGAGCCCCATCCAACCTGGCCTGGAACACTTCCAGGGATGTGGCTGCCACAGCTTCTCTGGGCAACCTGTGCCAGGGCTTCATCATCCTCACAGGGAGCAATTTCTTTCTAATGTCCAATCAAAACCTCCTCTCTGTCAGTTAACTTTTCTGCTGGTGTAAGTTTGTGCAACCATGCTGATTTCATAGCAGCTGCTGCATCAAGCCAAATTCGTTCTTATAGAGCTAAATGTGGAACTGAGGTTTTTTTTTTTTTACATCAGGAAAGAATGACTAATAACACCCTATAAAATAACCAAATGTTTCTGTATTTAGGATATCTAAAAAACCTTGAGTTTTCAAACCATGCTAAATATAGCTTTTATATGTTCTCTCTTCTGTAAGGGAGGAACACAGATAGCAACTTAGTTGCTTAACGTCTGGATTTGCTTTTTGTGTGCTGCCAGTCCTGTCTTTAAATAATATTTATTTCTTATATGATGGGATGATACCTGTCAAGAAAATATTTGCAGCTAGCTGTTTGAATACATTATGACTTGTAAGAGCCAGGCTGTTTTCAGAGCGTTCCCACTTTTCACAGTGTTATCTGACAGTGTTGATGCACTGAGGAAGGCTGATGCACTCAGATCTAACTCTCCACTGTTGTCTGTCCTGTGGGGCTATCTACAAGATGTTCAAAGTGATGTAAACACTGCTGTGATCTAACAGTGCTTTTACAATACCCTTTTCACCCAATGAAACAGTGAGTGAAGGGTAAGAAAATGGAAAACAGTACCCCTAGTTTATAGATATAGCTTTTATTGGTAGAGTTTTGTTATTTTTAGTTGGCATGTACTGGTTTATTATTGATGTTGATATGGTTATCAGAATATGTCCACAAGCCAAGATTTAATTGTGCTATTTCTAATAAATCTCTAAGTCCATAAATCATGAGCAACGAGGAAAAGGGCTATACAGAGGAAGCAGCAATTATGAGAGGACCGCCAGGAGATTGTAAATATGAGAAAACAATAAAACATCTGTTCCTTCTTATTAGTAAAAAAAGGAGAAGCAAGGGACTGAACCAGGGGCCAGTCCTTTAGAGCAAAATCACTATGTCTATGAAGGATAAAAGCATTCAACTACACCACTGTAATATATTTCAAAAGATCTTTTTTTTTATGTATTGCTGGAGATCCTAGTTATTTCAGTAGCAGGCTAAACCTACCTCAGAATGCTTCATGGTGAATTATGAGAGATTATGTCTTCTGTGGATATCAGCAGACATGGGCTCAGCTCCATTCCCTGACAAGAACCTAACAGAGGCTCTGGACAACCCATGTTCCATCTTTCTGTATCGGATTTTTAAATTCTTGTAATTTAATATACAATATTAAATTGTATATTTTATACAATATTGTAATATTTAATATTATAATAGTAATTATTCCCATGTGTTACTTGAGTTCTTTCTTTAAAATTTGGCCTGAGGCTGTTTCTTAGTGCTTAATTTTAGAGGCCCTAGAATAATGGGATTCAAATATCAGTTGAAAGTTATAAGTAACACAAATGTTTACCACAAAGCTTTGGATTTATCATTTTTAAAATTGTTTAATTTCTTTCAAAGCTACCATGTTCCTTGAACAATGGAAGCGTTTGCAGATGAGATTGAGTTACTTCTGGGATTTAACTGGATTGGAAGAAGAAGAAGTAAGTCTCCTCTCCCTGGGCTAATTTACAGTCTTAATTTTTCTATAGATGCATATTATAAAGCACTGATATATATTTCTCATGAGTGTTCTTCAGCCCAATGCACTTCACAGATGTGTTTAGATAAAGGACTATAACTGGTACAGTTTTGAATACCAATATTTATTTAAGAAATCCTCACCTATATCTTACTGTTCAGCACTCTGAAGTTAATGAATTTGAAAAGGATTGTAAGGTAACAGCAGATCACGCTTTGCTGAGAATGCCTATATGGCATTGTACAGTGTGCAATAATTCTGAATAAATACTTTGTCATATTACTTCATTATGTGTAAAAAGAAGTCTTTGTGATGATGACAGCCACAGGTCTCAATATCATTAGCACTTTTTGCATCCAGGTCTCGGTGACATCTATGATGCCTTAGGTACATCATCCCAAGCTTTCGGTGCTCACCAACAGAACTCTTTCAAAACAATAAATGGTGTGGATTTCTTCAGAATGAGCTTTTCAATGAGCCATGGGATCTTCAGCCATGCCTGAATTGACTAAAAATGAGACATAGTTGTTTATTGTTACTTACAATGGCTTTAATTTTGTTTTTAGTTCTGTCCTTTGGTTTGTTCTAATAACTGTCTCTCATCCAAGAGTTCATTTCTAACCCTGACTAAAGAAAGTGCAGTTACTAAAATCACAAATAAATATCATACTAAGAACAGGTAGACTTTGGACCTTCCCCTGGCAAGATGATGAGGTATCTCTAGAACAGGATCATATTTAGTAATTCAGAACTGTCTTGGTTTGCTGGGAGGATTTGAATCCATTTCTTCTCTTCATGTTCCAGCAGAGTTCCTTAAACAACCTAGGCCACCTACAAGCCTTCAACTCTGCTAGCTGAGCTCAGCTCAAACAGGAGAGTGCAAATACCATAGGGGAAAAGCAAGCTGACATCATGGACTTCATGATTTAGTGTGGTGGTGATGTTATTCCCCTATTTCCTATTTCCCAGATCACAGTATTTGGATAAAACAATAAGATAAACCTGAAACCAGACATCACACTTCAGTATTCCTCTTTTTCCAACACTATCCCATAGTGCAGAAATATTCCTTCACTTGGCAACAACTTCCTCTCTTTTGTCTCTGTTTCTCAGTTTTTTCATGACTCTCTCTCCTGTTATGATGTAGATGATGCTCACAATATAACCCAGTACTCCCAGTCAGTGAGTTGTGGTGCAAACCCAGTGCACCAGCACATAAGAAATTACTGATTTTCCCACATGGAATGTCAAACTGCTCCCTTCCTGGGCAGCAATCCTGCACCAACTAGTGGGCAAACTGAGAGACTGGAGAGCAAACTCTTGGCTGTGTAGCATATTTGATGAACTACCAGATTGTTCTGAATTTCAAGTTCATCATTCACAGTACAAAATCCTCTGGTTTAGCTTAATATTTGCAAAATACTGTAAAAGTATCTTTGGGTTTGTGAGGCCCTGTGATGAAGAGGCCTGAAGTGGTAAAAGTCTGCAGAAAGGAATGGTGGGATCAGCAAGAATCCTTTGTTTATGACAAGTGAAGGAGTGCCAGACAAATCTCAGCACAAGCTGAAGACTTAGGAACTTAGAATGATAAAGTAAGTCTGGAATGCACCTTGGCGGGTCATCCCTTGTGTGTTGTAGGATCAACACTACTTAAATCATTATGAAGAGATATTTGTCTAATTTGTTCTTAAATAAATCCAGCAGTGGAGATTTCAATTCCTCCCTAGGTAATCTCCTTGTTACATGTTAATTTTTTCCTCCATTTTTTCCTTATTTTATCTTTCAAAGATCAAGAGAGGGATTACTTCTGTCCTGTTTTCAGCATAATTCAACACAGAGTCATATCTCTGTCACTTCTGTTTCTTTAAGAGGAACAAGCCTCTCCTCTTTCAGTCTTAGTTCCTAAATATTTTCAGAGAAATGTAGAGCCACAGAATGCTTTGGTTTGGAAGGGACCTTAAATATCATCTTGTTCGCCCTCCTGCCCTGGGCAGGGACACCTTCCACTATCCCAGATTGCTCAGAGCCCAATCCAGCCTGGCCTTGGAGACTTCTAGGGATGGGGCAACCACAGGTTCTTTGGTTGTGAGGTGGCTTCAACACCCTCACAGGGAAAAATTTCTTCCTGATATCCGATCTAAGCCTGTTCTCTGTCAGTGTGAAGCCATTCCCCTTTGTCCTGTCACTCCAGGTCCTTGTCAATAGTCTCTTTCTCCATCTTTTTTTGTAGACTCCCTTCAGGTACTGGAAGGATTTTCTATGTATCTCTTTATGTTTGTATTTTTCTGGCCGTTCTTTGGCTGATCCAGGCCTTTTTTGGAGAATAATGGACATGTCTCTTGACGTGACATCTTAAGCAGAAAATCATGCACTGTGTTATCTCTTGTCAGTTCTTTGTACTTCAACAGGAAAAAAACAGAAGTTAGAGCAAGTTTTTTTCACCTTTTATCCATAAGGTTCATAAAGATAAGGATAAATTTGTCTGTAGAAAGTTACTGGCATCCGGTGTCAGTGGTGGTGAAGTCTTTACAAGTGTTGAAAATTATTTTGGAAAAGGGAGAATTGTTCTCATCATGTTAGGCCAGAAGGAACCAGAAGTGGGATCATTTAAAAGAGCAAGAAAGGAACAAGGAAGAAGCTCAGGAGGTTTAACTAGATGGGGTTAAGCTATTGATTGTCAATTTCTTTAGAAAGGGAAGTTACAGAGCCAAAGCAGAGAGGAAAAGAACCATAAATTTGAAGAGTTGAGAAATACTTTGTGAGAATTTTACTGAAATAAATGCCTTTGGTGTAATTTATGTGGATATTGACTACAAGCTTCTCAGTAAATTCTTTGAACATGCTGGGCCAAATCTTTTGCTTCAAAAGAATCACATGAGAGATTAATGTAGTCCATTTATTTGTAAATATCTTGGCAATGGCAGTCTGAGAAAGCAAACTCCCTAAGGTCTCCATGCATCTTTGCAGCTGGCAGCTGTACAGACTTACAGAATTTGTGTTTGGACACCTGAAATACACAAAAAGGATGCCAAACATTGGGCATCAATGGGGAAACAGATAATTGTGTTGAAAAGCAAGAGAGTATCTGATAAACAGATGGGAGAGGTAAAGAAAATAAACAAATTGAGACCAGAACCATGAGAGCAGACAAAGTCTTGGGAACACTGTGCATAAACACACAGGGAACCACAGAATCATTTAGGTTGGAAAGGACCTCCAAGATCATCGAGTCCAACCTTTGACCAGTCCTTACCTTGTCACCTAGACAAGAGCACTGAGGGCCATGTCCAGTCATTCTTTGGACATCTGCAGGGACAGTGACTCCACACCTCCCTGGGCAGCCATTCTAGTACTTAACAACATTTCCAGTGAAGAAATTCTTCCTGAAATTCCTCCGCTCCATGTGCCTTGCCAGAGATGGGTAACTGTGTAACCCAATCAAAGAGGTTGTGCAGTTGATTCTAGTTCAGGGTGTGTAATAAAATATGGCCATCAATAAACCAGGAGGAGGGTGGAAGAATCCACACCTTCTTCTGCTTGGTGAAGAAGTACAGATGGACTCTAATTACTGATGTGGGTGGTGGAAACTCTTGCCTTCCCATGAAACTTCAGAAATTGTATTTCTAGGATACTCCTGCTTCCATTTTTTGGGGTGGAAGAGATTTTCCCTCATTTTACCAATGATCCTGTGCAAACTGAAATAGAAATGCAATGATAAAAGATGAAATTTTAGAATTTGGGCAAGAATTTGGAAGTCAAATGGACAGAGAGTCTGCACTAACTGAAATACCAAGGAGTCTCCACTCATTGGTCTTGATATTCAAATAGTAAAGCTGTTATAGTGTTTCATTCAAACATGGAGGAACTTGGATGTCTGTCTGTCTTCAGGAACATTTAATTTCAAGTTAAAATCCTGTGCTCTGTAAAATGTTTGTCAACTATTTTAGGTTTTTTGCAAACTAATTCCCAAAGTCTGATTCTTCCTTTTGCTATTTGATGACTTTAAAAATACCCTGTAGTTATTGAACCCTTAAGGGAAGTCTTTGATGTCACTGTGGATTTCTGCTAAGACAAATTAATAAAGAAGGTAGATTGAGTAAAAGAGAATTAAACAAAATTAAAAGCCAAGCTGACTGGGTGACATGAAATATGTTTGCAGATACATTCCATTCTCACCTTACTTGATCCTAGTTTAATTGTATCTTCCCTTCCATGGTTTCAAAATTAATGTTAATCTGATCAATTTGATGGTTTCACTTTATCTCCCACCTTGCAAATTATAGAAGCAGACTTCTGAAGTTTTAGTAGTGACTACTAAACCACAAAGCATAAGATACTTTTGTTTGCTAAAATCCTGGCACAGGAGACTCTAATAAAATAATTGTATAGCCCTCTTGGGAAAAAATGTCCAATATTGATAAAAGGGGAATTTGTAGTTAGAATATTTGTCTTGTTTCAAATCTATGCTTTCTGCATCCTTCAGTTTCTTGTGCCAATGAGATCTTTAGTTTGGATTATTTCTTCAGATGCATTATCTCACATTTTCCCCATAACTATTCCAATTTTCTTGTTGGGTCCTTATTTACAAATATTTTTTAAATTCTTTGTATGCTTTTTGATTAACCTATTTTGAATTTCATTACTTTTTCCAGTGAATCTTCCCTGACCTTCATTAAATTCTTACTAACACTAATGATTTAATGATCGTTGGCTAGCCCTATTCTTCTAAACAAATGCTTTCAGTATTATATTTAAGTCCTGTGTTTAGGAGGATGAGAGTTGCATTGGGATAGTTGGGGAAGGAATGTTGAAGAATTAATATTATCCCTCAGCTCTTTGGGGAAACTGTTTAGTAGCAGTTATTGCTCCACTAAAAAATTGCACATGAAGGCACACTTTAAACATGTTTAAAGTTGTAAACTGTAAGACCAAAGTCAGGTGACAATTTCTTTGCTTTCCAAGAAGCTGGTAAAGGTGTATGGTTACATTTTTTCCCTCCCAGACTGTTGATCTGGGGCTTTAATAAATTTTCCTCTTTTATTTCTCTTCTACCAGATATAGGAATATACTCTCATTTACTTTTATTTTTTCCCTTTTCCATTGTAATGAGCTCCTCTGTCCTTTCTAGAACTGAATTTTATTCAAGGCTCAAAACTCTTCAATTTTTTTATTGGTATTCTTGATTCCTTGGGGTCTTGGGATGGGCCACACAAATGCTGGGTAACTTGGAGTGGCACAAGTTCTTCCCTCCCCTGGGTTCAAAGAGATTAAATCTGTCTTTATCCAGCAATGCCCTACTAGGAACAGGGACCACCGTGAGGTCTTTCTTTGTTCCTCTCTTCCTTTCAAGTGACTCAGGAGATCCAGGTAGGTAAGCAGGGTTTGCCAGGGATGTGCCCCTTGAAGAACACACAAGATACGGAATCAAGTGCTGTTTACAAGGGCAGGAGACAGGACAGGACAAGGAGGAATGGCTTCAAACTGACACAGAGTAGGCTTAGGTTGGATATGGGGAAGAAATTCTTCCCTGTGAGGGTTTAGCCCTTGATTTCTAACAATTAACCCTTTTGCAGCAGAGAACAGCTGGGCTCTCTGTTCTGTTCATTCCACATTTCCATCTTGCTTTGGGGCACCATCTGGTCCATTCAAATTTTTATTTGTGGAAACCTTCCTTCCCATCCGTGTGCACTGCTTAGCTGCTCTGCTTATGTTCAGGATGTTAGGATAAAGCTGTTTAAGGAATTTGCTGTGGGTCTTTGCCTTTACTTAGAGCATATGACTTATTTTTTTGATGATAACTCCTTGGGTCTGTCAAATCAGAGATAGTTGCTAAGGTTCTATTTTTTTTTTTAAATATATTCAATGTGTTTGTCATGAATGGTTTGTAAAATTGCATTATCACTATCTTTCTAAATCAAAGGGAAATTAAGGAGAGATTGGATCACATTATTTATTCTTATCAAACTGGATCCTTATCTACAGAACCTTAATTTGATGGATAGTGGATACACATGTGTATGTTTGAAGCAAATCCTGGAGACTACTCTCAGGGAAAATTCCCACTGACATCAACATGAATTTTGCCTCCGTAGAAATTTCATGTTTTAGCTTTTTGTTTTCAGCATGGGAATTATCATTTTCTCCTTGGAGCACTCATTTGGCCTTGCAGTACCTTGACTCACATGATTTTCAATAAGTCTGGCAGCTGTACTGGCAAACTTCCAGCATCCTGGGATTCAGATCTATCCCTACACGGACATTTGGCCTTTGTGATGTCTTCACAACTATTTCTAGCTTGTTGTCCTAAGTGCAGAACTCTTCCCATTTTCAGATAAAGAATTGATTCTGAATCACACCTTTTTACAGTTGAGTAGAATTGTCCCTTTACATCCATGGATGTATGGTCAAACATCCCTAAGTCTGGATTGTAAAAAAATACTTTGTGCAAAATACTCATAAAAGCAATATATACAAAATGCATTCCAGGGAGCTCTGTGGTCTGTTCAGTCAAGTGTAAGATGACTTGGCAGATTCAGCAAAGACAGAACAACTACTTTTCCAATCTAGACGCAGGTATATGAAAGGCAGTTTAAAGAACATTTTCATGTCTTATTAGAAAAACTAAATATAACTTGGCCAAATTTGAACAGAGTATGCACTCATAGCAAAACTGTCAATAGCAAGAAGTAAGTTAGAGTACAGGGATTTTCTTGGCATTTATTTTCTTTATTTCACCTTGTTTTCACTCAAATCTATTTTCAAAAGTTGCTCTGACCTCTGGAGGCTGCCCCTAGTGCTTCAGAATGCTTTGCTTAGCAGAAACTAAGAGAAAAAAAGAAGACAACTAATTCAGATCTGCAGTAGCATAGTGTATTTAGACCTCCTCAGTTTCTTACAGCTTCATTTATCTCCCTTCCCTACTTTGATCAAGCTGTCTCCTCTCATGTAGCCATCCTTGCTTGATGTCTTCATCCTTTCTTCATTTAAGTCTGTTTGTTACATCCAGACTCTGAATCTTTATATAAGGAAGCATGGTAGCAAATAATGCAAACGAACACAAGCCAGTGAAAACTTAAAAAGCACCAGGATACAGGTATTGACTGCAGTATCTTTAAATGCTTATTGTTGTATCTTTGTCTGTCATTTCCCCATCCTGCTTACCACCATTTTTGCTGCTATTCAGCTTTATTAATGTCAGATTTTACCCATACCTCACTATTTCTTGGAGTTCAACATTTTATCCAGAGGAGGGACACCAAGATGAGGGCTGGAGAACCTCTCTTACAAGAAAAGGCTGAGAGACTTTGGATTGTTCAGCCTGGAAAAGAAAAGGCTCTGGGGTGACCTCATGTGGCCTGAAGGGACTCAACAGAAAAGATAGAGAGAGACTCTTGACAAGGGCCTGGAGTGACAGGATTAGGGGGAATGGCTTCAACTGACAGAGAAGAGGTTTAGATAGGATATGAGGAAGAAATTATTCCCTGGGAAGTTAGTGAGGCCCTGGCACAGGTTCCCCAGAGAAGCCCAAATGGCTGCCCCTTCCCTGGAAGTGTTATAAGGCAGGCTGGATATAGCGCTGAGCCACTCAGGATGTAGATACCCACAAGAGAATGTCTACTGGGTGTGTCTCAAACACTGATACAGGTATAGCCATGGAGCCAACCAAGGATTATCAGTAATCACAGACAAGGACTGTTGGTACCAGCATACGAAGAGGAAGGACAAAATGTGACTGGAGAAGGGGAAGGCATGGAGGCAGAGCAGCACTTTCCTGGGACAAACATCTTGATCAAGGAAACAGAGGCACTACACAAAAAAGATAGTGCAGAAATGAGGCTGAGAAGTGGGCATGGACTGGAAGGGATATCAAGACCACCCAATACCCCTGAAAACCTCTGGCCCATTTCCAGAAAGGTCTGAAAGGGTGGAGGGTTCATGATAACCAATTTGAATGTAAAACAAGAAACTTACCTACAGGGTGGAGAAACTAATCTATAAAAAGGTGCCCCCACCAAGCCTAGATGGAACACCTCAGGATCCTGAACATCCCATCATGACATAATGGATTAACACTGGAATTAGGGCTTATGCTCTCCTTCTCTTATTCTTCTCCTTTTCTCTCTTCCCTTTCATCTTATTCCTTTATCCTTATGCCACATGCTTGTATTGTAGGTTAGGGACTACCTACCAATTTCCTTGCAAAGTGTGTAATTTATTAATAAATCTTTCTGATTGTTTGCAAGACCCTGTGACTTTTGTCATTCCTTATGACCAAAAACATTTACACATCACAGTGGAAGGCGTTCCTGCCCATGGCAGGGGGGATAGAATGAAATGTAAGATTCCTTCCAACCCAGACTGTTCTAGGATTCAATGATTTAAGTAATACTCTATCACAAGCTACTTGAATGCATTAAGAAAATCTCATTATCAGGACAAACAATCGTTTGGTATTTATATTCTCATGGGCAACAGAGAATGGTGAGGATTGTGTCTGATGTGGCGAAAATGTCACAGATACAGAAAACGAACACCACCTGTATCTCTCAAGGAATTCTGGTGAAGTTCCATGTAGGGCCCATTTTATAGTTCATGAGGATTTATTAATTTAAAATTGCTTTTGTTCTCTTCATGACCATCAGATTAATTAAAATACGTTAACAACCCATTATTTTGGATGGGCTGATAGGCAAGAGTTATAATTATAGTAAAGACGGATGATGTGACCAATGCTTTAAGAATAGCCTTTTTTTGTGGGAGATGTCAACCCAAATTCCAGCTCTGAATGAATTCAGAACTTGATGGGAATGAGGAGATGCATGATACTTTTCTCTTTTATGAACTGCTCACTTTAAAAGCCTGGTAAGTTTTTGTCACCTTGGTTAATTTATTCTCTAATTTGGAAAAGAAAAATGTATTTTGCAAGGGCACCTTGAAAGGTTATTGATTAGGGAAGTTGGGCCAGATCTGATAGCCTAGTAAAAAAGGCCTGCGGGGTTGAATCATCTTGATGGCTTTGTTTGTGAATATGTGACCAAAACGTTTGGGTTTTCTCTCTTAATCATAATCATATTTGTTTGTTTGTTTATTTTTTCAGGAGCATCCCAGACCAGAGTACGAAACCCAACTCCTGCAAAAAAAGCTGAAAAATAAAAACGTCACAACAGAAAATTCAAATGAGGTAAGATACAGCCTACTCTTTTCTTTTATGTGGGATTTGTAGTTTGTTATGTTGTGATTATATTTTTGTCTGTCTCGAAGAGGTTGCAAAAGGCACTTTTTGGTGCTCTTAATCAGCCTTTAGAGTTGGTTGTTGGTGGTATGGTGAAATGCTGCCCTGCAGTGTGATTGCAGGACTTTTGAGGTCATGCCTTTCAAAGTAAAGCAATTTGCATAGAAATAGGGTTGAGAGGTGGTTCAGGATCTAATCTGCAGAGTAGTGCCTGATTCCTAAGATAATCACCACAGAATTCTCATAGCAATCCCTCAGAATGTCAGTACTTTCTGCACAATTTAGAAAGCAGCTTTTATTATGGTGACTTCATTTGCAAAGGTAACATTGCAAAAGTCCTGCTGCAGTTACATAATTGTGAAGTTTTAATGGCATTTCCAGGACAAATGGAAAAATAATTGGTAGATCGTTTTCAGACGGAAGCAGGTTCAGGATTTTTATGGCTATTTCAAGCTTTTTTGAACAAACTCTTTTTTATCAATCTCCTCTTGTGAATTTTTGGCTGAGGTCTGTTTTCTAAACGTTCACAAATTCCACAGCCTTGGTCCATTAGGCTTGGTTAGCCATTTTTCATTCCCTGCATTCCATGTGTGCCAGCAAAGCCAAGACATTCCAATACCATGTTCAGCTTCCAGGGGGAAAAGAACCTCAGTTTAATTTGCTTACAGGTTGAGAATCAGTATCCTCAGTGGAAAATTTTCAAGTTTTCAGGTTTGGTCCAACACATTTAGATTGTGGAAGAACTTCATTATCCCTTGTCCTGGTTTAGGGCAAATATTTAGGAGGAAACCTCTGGGGGGTCTCCTCTAGGAAGAGTCGATTCCAATCGCCCCTCCCCCTACCGGTCGGGGAAGAATTTCCTTAGAGAAAAGTGGAAAAAACTATTTATTTAACACATACAATATTTACAAGTATAGGGAAAAATTGGATAATATGAAAACAATGAAACCTCTCCTTCCTCTGAAGAGATGGTAGATTCAGAGTCCGTCTGAGTCCGGT
>JAHLSL010013142.1:523261-597739 GCA_025920805.1 Petroica traversi
GACCAACTTAAAGCTGCAGAACTTAATGTCCAGCATAAGCAAGGGGATGATTGGGGATACAAACAGGTCATATGGCTAACCCAGGACATCCCTTTCTTCTGATGATCACCACTGTAAAGTGTTTCCAGGGGATCTTTCATTTCAGTGAGCCTACTTGTCACCTGTTGTGCCCAACCGACTCCACAGAAGATCATGTAAAGTTTCTCAATTATTTTAGTGGGATTTTATCTTACCCAATAAGCAGTGACTCACAGAAAACAGCTCTCTTGGCCTTCCAGGTCAATGATCACAGTTATAAAACTCAGATAAAACAGTTGCTATTCAGCTTTTTTTTTTTGCTTAAAGTGAATGGGAACTGGAAACAAGTCAGCCATTGGTGCTGTAGAATATTATGATTATCTTGCTTACCTGAGATACAGAAATCCTTACAAATGAGACATTAATTTAAGGTAAAACAAAAAGAAAAGAAAAAAAACCCAAACAAATAAAAAAAAAAAAACAAGAGAAAAAAAAACAAGGAAAAAAACAAAAAAAAACCAAAAAAACCCCAAAAACCGATCAAGCAAAAAAACCCCCCCGCCAAAACCCAAAAAACAACCCAGGAAGAAATGTTAATTGAATAGGTGGAAAACAAGGAACAGTGTAAAGATCCAGCACTACAAAAATAGGAAAAGCTCCTTTCAGACATCAAGAATGAAAAGGCCTAAATGGAGTATTTTTTGTCAAATTGTTTTCTGTGCCAATGTGGATGGAAAAAATGGTGATTTACTGAATTAGTGTTTCCCAAATTACTGAAATCTATTTCAAGCAACTGAGCAGTTTCCCATCAATCAACATTCTGCTTACTAATTCTGTCCAGCAAAGAGCACCTTAGTCTGCGTTTGGAAGACCTGTTGCTCAGGCCTTTGTACCTCAGTGTCTCATGAAATTTTAAAAGCAATAGATGTTGATGTGAGAAATGCAGAAGAGAGAAAAAACTAAACATAACTGTTCAGTTAAAGAACTGGCCTAACTGTGGAACACACCGTAACGTTTTGCTTTGGGAGGAAAAATTCGACATTAAAAGTGATGAGTATTTAAGACTGCAGTAATTCTTCAGCCTTATTTATAGAGGTTTCAACTTTTCTTTTTGCTCAGGCGATTTTGTGTGGAAGGTTAATATTAAGGCACAGGTTTCTGTGAGGTCTCTGGCTCAGTATTTCTGTCTTGTTGGGTGGAAGCCAGGGTACAGAACTTTGTCACGTTACCAGGGCAGACCTAGTGACTGGACAGACATCAAAGTAGAGATATTTCTGTAGTTAAAGACTCAATCCTCCTAATTTCTTGGTTTTGTCTGAATACACAGATATCTGTGAGATCTCTTCATGTCTTGGTTGGCAGTCTAATATCATGGCGCAAGGCTCTGCGAAGTTGTCTCCTGAATATTTTTAGCTAACTAGTGTAAATTAAAGGCATATCTTTTTTTGGTGTGGCTGGTCAACAACTGTAGTGTGCTGTGTTAATAGCAAAGGATTGGCTCTGGCACCACTGCCTAAAACTTCTCATTAATTATCTAACATGAAGTCAGAAGCCTACAGTTCCTCAGCTGTGGCTTGTTGGGATAGAAATTATGCCAAAGGGTGGCTATTGTGAGAACACTGGTCTAGAGCTTACTTAAAGGCATATATTTGTATAAATTTACTGGCTTGTTTCCACTGTGTTAATTCCTCTGTTCCAGTGAGGAAGTGACTGGTTTTATGGCAAGAAGCAGCTTTTATGTACAAAGCTCTGTGTATAGTGCATTTTCCCTCCCTCCTTACTCCAGTGAGGAGTTCCTGTGAAGCTAATCGGGTTATTTTTGCAATGAAGGGACAGGGGTTTGGTTAGGGGCTGTTTTTGTGATTGCAGAAGAAAGGTGACACTACTTATGTCCTCTCTTAAATGATAACTTGGGAATACACATTCACAGGAAACCAGAATACAGTTTTCCGTCACTGCTGTTCAAGTCATTAACTTTAATGTGTGAAAGATGCCCAGCACCTGTCAGAGCTTATAAACATAGGAGTCACTCTACCCAGGCAGTAAATTCCAAATCAGCCTGATGAGCCTGGCAAGGCAAAGTATGACACATCTAATGAATTACTTGCCCAGTGGGATTTGTTCCCATACAAAACACCACTTGGTGTGTTTCCACTTGGTGTTGGAATAAGCAAAGAACAAAATTTCAGCCTCCACCATCCTGTGTGGTTCAGGTTGTTTGAATAAATATTTTATTGGTTATTTAGAGAATGAGAAAGACTCTGCGAGGGCTCAGAGCACTTCACAAAAGATTGGTGTGAAGTTACTCTATTAACACCCTAAGGTTCTATTATTTAAGGAGAGAATTAACTTACTGCTAAAGGAGTTGAAACATTTGTGTGAAATCCCTCAGGTTAAGTAGCAAATAGATAAACAGACAGTCCTTATGAATTATGACAGTGATTTTAGAAAATGACAAGTTCTAAGGGACTGATTAGGAAAATTTGGAATGATCTGTCTTATACTCAGTACTACTATTTAATTCTTTATGGTCACATGATATTTACAAGGACATGTAGTGATAGGACAAGAAGAAATTACTTCAAACCAATAGAGAGCAATTTAGAATAAATATTAGGATGAAAGTGTTCCTTGGGAGGGTGGTGAGGCCCTGGCACAGGTTTCCCAGAGATGTTGTGGCTGCCCCATCCCTGCAGTGTTCCAGGCCAGGTTGGATGGGATTCTGAGCCATCTGGGATAGTGGAAGGTGTCCCTGCCCATGGTAGTGGGGCAGGAACCTGCTGATCTTTCAAGTCCCTTCCAAGTCAAACCATTCTATGATTCTCTGATAGAAAGGCTTGCAATGTTTAGCTTCCTGATTCATGTACATCAAAAGACATTTTTGTCCTTGCAGCAGAGATGAAGGATTACACACGTGTATGAATACATGTGTCTGATAAAACATTCATGCAAACATGGCACATGAAAGTTTTGCAATTAAGCAATTTATAGTATATTTTGTTTTTCTTTAATGTACTGTAACACTGAAGATGTGGATAGAAATATTTAATGAATAGAGTAAAGTTACTGTATGTGCAGAATGTTAACTGAAAATGTGGTGGATATTTGTAATCTTCTGATAAGTTTTTCTTCTCTCTGTGCAGTAGTGGCATCCTCAGTGGAATTACACAGAGGTCAGGAAATGAAAATTGGTCTTGCGCCTGAAAACATGCAGATGGGGCCAGATCCAACTCTCAGTGGAGCTGATGGAAAGCCTTCCATTTAATTTCATTAAATGTCTAGCTCATCTGGCAAATATGATTCAACATCATATATCTATATATATCTAAATATATATGTGTGTGTTTTCTTATCTTTCCTATTAGGCAGGAAAGCTAATAACTCAGTCTACATAGTTCTTAAGGAAAATTTTCTTTATGAAAAAAAAGGGCTTGTCTGTTGGATTGTGTCCTGACTTGGAGAAAACCCTGGAATAATAGAATCTGGCATTCTGTCTTTCCTTTAATTAATTTTAAATATGAAAGTGGCAGAATAAATTATTTAAATTGTAAATTCAGGTGGTAATGGAAAGAAAAAGAAAGATTTCTTTCTGAACCATTGTTTCAGTTAACAACTGAATTAAAGCAAACTGGTTTGAAGAGGAAGGTCTCTGGTGTAAAGGATGATACAGATAAATATGAAGCAGAATTGTACATTACTAATACTTTATATATATATTTTTTAAATTTCAACATTGCAAAATATGAAAAAATAATTCTTGCTGGCCATTGATTCCTTACCAGTCTTCCACAGGCAAATCTCTACAAGGACTAAAAACCGTTTCAGATTCTGGAGCCCATCTCTTCATTAAGCAAGTCCTTGATATAATTAACAAAAGAAAAAAAAATCTCTTATTTGTTTAAATATTAGCTGAAACTTTATAGAGAGACATCAAGATAATTGGTCATAAATACCAATTTGAACAATCCGAATTATAGAAGAACTTTAAATATGCCCAGAATTCCTTAACCCCTAATAGTTTAGCCTTTATTGAACTTTATTATTAGTATGACAAACCCATCAATTTGATACAGTATTTTTTAAATTGCCACTGGCTTTCTAGCCTCTTTAATTTCTTTACTTTGAGAAGTATCTTTCTAAGCACATGGGATAAAAAGATGAATATGTAACAAATAATTCATTTTTCGTTTTCAACTTCTTTCTTGCATCATTAACTTTTGAAAATAAAAAATGACTGAATGAAAATGAGAGAATGGCTGAAGATGAATGAAGACATTTATGATTAGAATCTTATACAGAGTTCTCATCCTCCTTTTAGTACCTATATTTGTTATAATTCTGGTTCTTTTATTGTTTATTTGAGTTCTAGGTCATGGAAGTTTCCTACCAGAGTATTCATAAACAGAATTTATGTCTTCAAAAGAGAGTTGACATGGTCTTTCAATGTGTTATTTAGATATGTGGGTTCTTTGATTAGAACATGGCATGTGGACAAATGCTCTCTCTATTTTTGTCTTGCAATTTGGTTATCTTTGTATGAAATAGTATAAGAAATGCAGTTTAAAATGTCCCACTTGCTCCCTGTTCCTCTGAAAATCTACAATGGGATTTCCTCATTTGAATCAGATAGATATGGCCACAGTGATGTGCTCCTGTTTTTACTATTATAGTCCAGCCAGACTCCAGTAGGAAATAGGTCTTCTTCCTACACTCTCAATATGAAGTAATAAATTGCTTTAAAATGTACTATAGTAGAATATTCAGAGTTGGGAAGGTTTTCAGGATTTGTCTAGTCCAAAGGACTTCCCATAGAACTCCTGTACAAAGGTGTGATCTCAGACCGTATTACTCAGGTAATTACCCAGTCAGGTTATGAAAATCTCAAAGGATGGAGATGGTAACATCTTTATGGGCACGCCCTGACTGTCCTCATTTTGTAAAAGCTTCTCATTATATCCATCCTGAACCTTTTGTGTTCAGTTAAGGCTCATTTTCTCTTGTACTTCCAGCATTAACCTCTGTGAAGAGCTTGGCCCTGTCTTTTGATGAGCTCCTTAAATGTGATGAGCAAGCCTTGCTCCTCAGTTGGACAAGGTCTCTGCCATTGACTCACAGAAGTAGTGCCATTTATTTTTTTCTACCGGAAGGCCCAAACCAGTATTTTAGATGCAGGTTAATGAGTGTTGAAAAGCCAAGGCAATCACTTCCCTGAATCCATTCATTGACACAGCCCAGGGTGCTGTTGGACTTTGCTGGGCACACTCCTGGCTCATGTTCATCTTATTGTCTGCAGACACCAAAGGGTCTTTTCAGTAGAGTCAGTACTCCTGCAAGAATTTTTCTTGTTTCAAAGGCAATTGCTCTTGATGAAGTTCAGGAAGTCAGTAGAGACCTTTTCCTTCAGTCGGTCCAGTTCTCTCTGGATGGCAGTCATGTACTTAAGCAAACCGGCCATCTCTTGATCCCACCCCAACCTGAAGTCATCCTGCAGCAGCAAGCATTCCATCATCTCCTTGTGGTCCTTCTGTAAAGCAAGGCAGTTATAGGATGACCACAGCAGTACTCTAGCTCTTACAGGTTTCCAGGCATGCTTATTGACTAACACCCTCTGATCCAGCTCACGCAACTCACTTTTTGCTGAAGTCATGGCAAATGGCATGGACAAGTCTGCTCTTGCCCACAGATCCAGTCACTTTCCTCACAGAAAACAGCAAGGTTGGTGCAGATAATGATTCACCTTTGGTAAATCCAGAATGACTCTTCACAAATACTGACCTTTCCTTATGTGCTCAAAGTGGGTTTCTTCACTTTCCAAGCGGCCAAAGTGAGGCTGATTCTTTAATTACTCTTTTGTCCTTTCTGTGATGATGGACACAAGATTGTACTTTCTCCAGTTGTCAAGACTGTTCGCTGATCTCAGTGTCCTCACAGAGATGACAGAGATCAACTTGCAATAATATCAGCCTGTTCCTCCATCTTCCATTCTTCTTTAAAGTTATAAGTAAATGAAATCCCTGCTTGTCTTTCCCAAAGGAATAGGGGAGTTTTTTTGTTGTTGTTTTTTGGGTTTTTTGCCTAGACAGCTAAAAGGTTTTTAATTATGAATACTGGATGCTTTTTTACTCAATTATTGGAGGCTGAACAGTGCAGATGAGAGCAAGGATTTTAAGAAAACCCTGTCTTACGCTTATGAGATACTTTCTGCTAAAAAAAAATTAAAATTATAAAATGGTGGTCTTTGCCAGAAAAGAGTTTTGAACTTAGAAATAAGAGAAGGCAGGGCTGTAGTCTACTGGTCTTATTTGTATTGCTTGTTAAAATATTGGCTGAAGGAAGCATTCTTTCCATGGCAGTGCTGTTGCTTGCGTTGTTTAATCGTGGAACTCTGACCCAAGCATATGATTAAAGTCAAGCACATGCTTCAGTGTCCTGGATACAGATACAATTAAATGCTTTTTCTGAATCAAAGCCTAAACTTCTTATTGACAGCATTCAAGATTATGCAGGTCTCTTTCCTATTAAATGGAGTGGTAAGACTAATTTCCGTAGGTTATATTCATCAGTACTTGAAATTAAAGTGCGTTCTGCCTGAGTAAATAATAAAGTCCTTAAGTCTGCACTTACTGACTTGCACTGTCAGTGCTCTGTCAAAGGCTGTAATAACAGCTTAGAGGGCCACAGCAACGTTTCAGGTTGAAAAATAAATCACCAGATGTCTGCTGGGTTTTGATATAATGTACCAGAAAAACAAGAAAGAAAAAAACTAGAGTATTCTCCCTTTCCTGTGTGCTGGTGACAAACTCCTGTATCTTGGAGTATATTTTTAACCTCTGTTGAGCACATATATAGTGTAAATTTCATGCTATTTCTCTCCTACAGAAGCCAGATTTGGGACAAATTTTACAGAAATTGGCTGTGGAAAGAACAGTCAGTTAAGTTAGTTGCCAAGAATTTTTTATTTGTTACATACTGCAATCCTGTCTGCAATTTTAAACAAATAAACTGCATTTGCATTCAGTTCCTTTGGGCATCTATCCCATGAAGATTGAAATTACACAAACTCCAACCTTAAAGAGCTAAGAAATTCAGTTTGAACCACTCAGTTTTTGCAGCTATTGCTGTGCTTGATTGAAAAATACTTGTCTACAGATCTGCTGATTTTCATGATTCACTTGATTTAGGGGTACAATGGCATTGTTTCCAGATGCCCCTTCACACTGTGGTATTTCATGTAGTAAGTAAACTTGACACCGAGATGATCAGAGGGATGGAGCAGCTCTGCTGTGAGAAAATGCTCAGAAAGTTGGGACTGTTCAGCCTGAAAAAGGGAAGGATTTGGGGTGACCTCTTTGTGGCCTTGCAGTGCCTGAAGGGAGCCTACCGGAAAGATGGAGAGAAAATATTCACAAGGATCTGGAGTGACAGCATAATGGGGAATGGCTTCACTCTCACAGGGAGTAGGGTTAGATTAGATATGAGGAAGAAATTGTTCCCTGTGGGGATGGTGACACCCTAGCACAGGTTTCCAAGAGGAGCTGTGGCTGCCCCATCCCTGGAAGTGTCCAAGGCCAGGTTGGATGGGTCTCTGAGAACCCTGGGATAGTGGAAGGTATCCCTGCCCATGGCAGGGAGCAGGAATGAGGTGAGATTTAATGTCCCTTCCAATTCAAACCGTTCTGTAATTCTGTGATAGTAATTTGCCTGGATATTTTGTGGAGTCTCCATTTCTAGAGATAAGTAAAGCCTGGCTGGACAGAGGCCTGAGAAACCTGCTTTAAGTAACCCTGCTCCAATCAGGATATTGTATTATCTCCAGAGGTCCCTTCCAACTCCAGTTGTGCAATTCTGTGAAATGCAGGAAAGAAATGATTCAAACAATTGCAAACAAATTGGTTTGACGGGCATATTTTGAAAGAAAATATAGTTTGAGCCTTACTAGAAGTATTTGAGCAAAGGGACAAAATGTAACTTGGATTTACTGAAGGCAGATTAATAACCAAGTCATCTAAACTTGAGTGTTTGATTCATCATGTAATGGTTTCCCTACAGAAGGGAAATGTGGCGCACTTCAGTGAACCCTCACTGTATTCCACAGGGGGAATATAATGTATTTAATATGTTATTAATCAATATCTTTCACTGTGACTGACTAGAAAAGTGTGTGTAAGAATTTTCATTTCAAAGAAAAAGAGAAAAATCTGATTTTCAAGTAGCTGATTTGGCAATGCAGCTAAGTGCCTTCTACCCACTGCTGTTCAGTGTTTAATGGCCCATCCTTCTCTGCTGTCCTTCACGTCATGATTTTTCCGTCATCCATTTTTTCCCCATTTTTAAAAAAGGTTTTATAGAATTGGGAATATCTTCCTTGAAGAAATATAATATATTGAGTGTGGGAAATTTTTCAGGTGATCTGTTCATTTTGTGCGGGTCCAAAGCTGTAGAATGTAGATAAGTTCTGCTCTTGACAAATTTTTGTTTCCCAATTATATAACTAAATACATCAAAATATAACAAAATATATGTTTCTTGGATATTCCTCTCCCTGGCTTGTTCATTTATGGAAGCAAATGCATCATGGCTGGATTTTGCCACTTTGTTCTTCAGAATTTAGAAGTCTCCCTCCCATATTAAAAAGCAAAATTCCCACCTACTTTCATTTATTCCAATGTATATAGACATTTATTCCAATATATGTAGACTCCTTTTCCTCTAAGTGCTAAATCAGGGAGAAATCTAGACTTTTAAGACAATTTTTGCTTCTTAGTTTCTCCTCATAGAAAGGAAAATCCAGAGCAGGTTCAGGGAGACAAGAACTGAATCAGAAAAAAATAAGACAAGAAAAACTTAACCAGATTTTTAACAGTCTGAAGAATAATAAAAAAAAAGGAGACAATTGCTTCTAGAACGCTAAGATTGGGTAGCAAAGTGGCTTCACATTGACAGAGTGTGGGCTTAGATTGGATATTAGGAAGAAATTCTTTGCTGTGAGGGTGGTGAGGCCCTGACACAGGTTGCCCAGAGCAGCTGGGGCTGCCCCAGCCCTGGATGTGCTCAAGTACTTTTGGTGAAAGTAGAGGAAGTAGACATTTCAGGCAAGCAAAATAAAATCTACCCAGACAGATGAAACTTCAACAGGGAACCCTGGCAAGGCTACACTGAAAATCTGGAGACTCCCAAGTTTACAGCAAGCAGGTTTCTCCGCTCTTCCTATTTTGCTCCTGAATTTTTGTTCAGAGATGGAGCCATTCTGCATGAAGTCCAGCTAGATATGAAATAGCCCTTAGGAATGGCCAAGTGCATGAATTTAGTAATGAAGCTCACTAAGGATGATGCTTTTTTTCAGCTGAAAAATAATTGGGGTCCATACTACATACCACAGTATTTCCCTGCCAAGCCAGACAAGTGTTTTGGCAGCAATTTTATTTGGAGGAGAAACCTTGAGTCACTACCAGATTCCAAAGTATTGATGCTGTGGAGAACAGGTACTCAGCACAGGTGGCTTAAGAGGTGGTACTTTCCTCCTGCAGTCTCAGAGGGTCTGTGTTATGCCTGCTGTCAGGGAAGGATGCTGCTCACTGACTCACAGGCTTGAAGTACAACACCAATTACAGATGCCAGGAATGCAGGCCAGGGGATAATTTAGCTGAATTAAATACATTATAATTTTACATATGGATGTGGTTGTGAAAAGACTTAAGCATCTCTGCAAAAGGTGAACAAAGAGCTAAGGCTCTTCATAAGCATGGACAGGATCAGGAAAGACATAGTCTGATGCTTTGAAAAAAGGAAAGGATACAGAAATAATGTTATTCCAGACGCCTATTGCACAATGATTTCTTTGTCACAACATGACAACATTATATAAAGCTAATTAAGTGGGAAAATAATTGTATCAATTACTGTCTTTAATAAACCAGTAGCTAGTAATATTAATTTTCATCTAAAACGATTCAACTTATTGCACTTTACATTTTTATATAACTAGGCTTTATTTATTGAATTGTTGCTATCATTATTTACCTAGTTAATTTTCTTTTACTTACCTGTTAAGGCCGAATTGAATTGTTGCTATCGTTATTTACCTAGTTAATTTTCTTTTACTTACCTAGTTAAGGCCGAAGTACCTCTGGTTCTTTTGTGCCTCTCTTTCTCCAAGTCTCACACAATAACCTCATACACTGTCTGTCTGTCTATTTGTCTGTCTGCAATTAAGAATAACTGGCTATGTCAGTTTTAGGAAATCTTTTAAAAATCCTCTAAAGCAACAAATTGATAAAGTCAGATAGTTGTGAGTTGTTTCAGCTAAAATTAAATTAAATAGTAGGCTAAATTTCCTTCAGGCTATAGCTGAGGTTTTTAATTTTAGTATCAATACTGAGAAGTTAAGTAAAATTCTTGTCAAAACTAACAAATCTGCTGTAATCAGGGTCTAAATGCAGGCAAGGCTTCCATTTTCTTAAAGTTCAGCTTATAAAAACACATCGAAAACACTCAAATAGAAGAATTTAATATGAATTAATTAATAAGATCACTGAGCTCATGTGGTGATAAGTTTCTTTAAGGAGGACTTTAAAAGCAATCAGATTAAAAAAACCCGCAGTGGATCAAAAAGGATTGTTTGGCAAAGAAAACTATACCTTGGGAGAAAGAATGAGAACATGAGTAAGCAATAAATGTTAAAAGTCCAGTTTGAACTAAATTTTGCGAAGGAAATTTTTTAAAGAGTGAAAAAAAGAACAAAAAACTAAATCAAAGAATCCCAAAGAAATTGAAGACGCATATACACAGAGAAGAAAAAAGGAATGGAGAAGTGTGGGCACTATTCAGTAGGACTGGTTTGAAAGGTAATCTAGTTTTGGTATTAAAATTATTCAGAGCTGTAGGATGATATAGGCAGGGTCTCTGGAAACCCTCCAATCCACTCCACTGATCAAAGCAAGGCCAACTTTGTAACAATTTGCTTAAGGCCTTGTCCACTCACATTTTTACAGTTCCCAGGGATGGAGATTTCCAGCCTTTCTGAGGAAAGTGCTGCGATGTTGGTCTGACTTCATTGTGAGGAGCTTATGAACTCTGATATCTGCCTGGAATTTCCCCTGTTGCAAGTTGAGTCTATTGCTTCTCATCGCATCAGTCTGCACTTCCAAGAGGATTCTGGCCCTGTCTTCCCTAAAGCCTCCTCCTAGACAGTTTTCTACAGCAATTGCATCTTCAGCCTCTGTTTTTTAAGGCTGAACATGTCCATTTCTTTAAGTCTTTCCTTCTAGGTAGAACCATATCCCCATAACTATCCTGATAGCTTTATGCTTAACTTGTCCTTGTATATAAAAGTCTTTCTTTTACTTTTAAATGTCTTTAGATGCAGTCTCAGAAGAGCTAAATATAGTCCCCAAATCCAGGTTGTTAATGAATGTTTTAAATTGTTTAAATTGTTTAAATTTTTCTGAGTATCAGCCTTTCAAGGACAAGTTGTCATCACTAGTAGGGCTGCTGTTTTCTGAAATGAATCATGTATATCAGAAAGAGATATGCTGGTAATGTTTAATGGATAGGTCTGTGGTTGACACGACCAAAAGGTCTTGCATTGAAACAAAGCAGTTGAAAAAAAGACCACCAAGAAAAAAAATAACTGACTCTATAACAACACAAAATGCAAGATGATTAGGAAACACAATATGTGTTTTAACTGTTTAATATCACAGAGGAAAGTTCAAAAAAGGCAGAAATATATTTGCCACTTGAGGGAAGTACTGTACCAGCAAATGCAATAGGAAAGACCCTACTTTTAGAAACAGGAGTATCACAACATTGCCATGGTTTTCACAACCTGACTAATAACAAGATTGAAAGTTGCTCAAAAGTTCTTAAGCCAGTTAGCATTATCTTTTCACTATTAAATCAGCCACAGCTTGTAGATTTAATTGCCCTATTTTTATTTCTTGGGCTCATACTTCATACTTACTTGGCAATGCATGCACTAAGTTTTATGTGGTGAGGAGGAAAGTGTTTTATAGGGAATGTAAAAAGCTCTTATGGAACGGAGAGATATTCCTTAATTGGGTTGTATATCATCAGGGTTTTAATAAATTTGATTAAGGGCCTGATTATGCAATTCCTTTCTCCAGAGCCCTTACTGGAGTCAAAGGGAGAGCTACAAAGGGAAAGCACAAAAGACAAAGTCCCTGAGAGAGCATAAAGGAAAGCTTTATCCTGGAAAGCAGACTCATAGCATCTGTATTTATCACAGCATTAAAAGTAGATATTTATAAAGAGTTTTCAACATCTCAAACCCATCATTATCCATACATTAGAACTTACTGTCTTCACCTTAATAGTTCAACAGAAATTACTTTGTGGCCAAAGTCCATCAAAGTGGGGGATTGTTGGTTTATTTCATCTGACCTAGAGACAGGCTGTTAGAGCTGGTGATTGTACAGCCAGTAGAACCTTTGGAGGCTTTGATCAAAATAAAGGTTATGAACGAAGGATGTTAAAACTTGAAGTTTTTCATAAGCTTTTGAATGTACATGATTTAATCACGAATACTAATCTTACTAACTGGAGCCAGTCACAGTAGTAAAATTAACAGGATATAGAAGGAATAAGATCTGTGAGTCATAAGGATTATGTCAAGACTTGAGAGCTTTGTGTAATTTACTGAAACAGTTTATTTCTTAAGAGGAAAATGGCACAATCAATATGCATTTGATTTCAAGTGTATTGATTCCAGATTTTCCTTTAAAAGTTAGTTAAATAAGCTTTTTACCCAATGGCCTTCCTTTATAGGACTGTTTATGAGAATGTGGAGCTTCTCAGAAGAAGGGTAGAAATAGTTCTCCTTATTAATATTGCATGTCTGTATTTTAAAATATTTTATGTGAAAAGTAAGTTGGCAGTGAATTATCTTGAAGTGCATAATTACTTTTTTCTGTGCATGCACATTAATGAACAAGTTGGTAAGGATGATCTTCCATTTAGAACACAGTAGTGAGCACTAAAAGAAGACAAGGAATGCCTGATATCATAAGCCTTACTTTCCATTTCTGTCTGAAATCTCCTTTAGATGACTGTAAACCTGGAAAGGTTATGCAGAATTAATACAAGAGTTAGTAGCCCTGATGTTTTCTCACTGAATAGCTGCACATTTCAGGCTTAAAAACTATGTCAGGGCCTCAGAAATTTAAAGTAATCTCAAGTTATACTGCATTCTAAGGCTGAATATTTAAACCTGCATTTAGTATTCAGTAAAGCTGAATATACAGCTTTAAAGGATATAAAAATATTACTGATCAGTTTCCGAAACACCCAATGTCTCTTTGTTTCTAAATGCAGAATGCCGTACCTTTATGGGCACCTAGGAATTTGGCTAGCATGTTTTTATGCTGCAAAAGTCTATTTTGTCTCATAATCACCACACAAGTGAAAATTGAAATGTTTTCTTCTTAATTGTTACCTTCCAGTGCTTGAAGGGACCCCACAAGAATGATGGAGAGAGAATATTCTTGAAGGCCTGGAGTGACAGGACAAGGGGCAATGGCTTCAAACTAACAGAGAGCATGTTTAGATTGGATATCAGGAAGATATCCTTCCCTGGAGGATGGTGAGGCACTGGAAGAGGTTGCCCAGAGAAGGTGGAACATGAATGGGTTGCAGCTGAGACTTCTGTATTTTAAGTCTTCTCAGATGTGCCTATCTTCTTAAAACTTTTTATTTTCCCCACGTACCCTGCTAGGTTCCATTATTGATATTAATGATACATGTGGGGATTTAAGCAGTGCTGATCTTCCCCTTGTTATTGGAGGCAGAAGAGAAGGACTGATGTCAACCTACATTGATGTCTTCTACTGACATAGAATTCTTTTTTGGGCTGTGGAAACTTGTTCACCTGAAGCTCTGCATGAGCTTGTAATTTGTGATGGTGACCTGCAATAGCTGCTCCATGACCCTGCTGCTAAGATTTGGCTGGCATACCTCTCCTCATTCAGATTTTCCTTAGGAAGAGGTAATTTTTCTGTGTTACTCAGCATCAGTAATGATTGGTAAATAGAAATAAACCTCTTTTTCTTGTATGTAACTGTAGGGTAATCTTGTGTAGCACAAGCGATCGGTCTCTACTTTTGGGAAGGTGATAAGACCATTATAAAGTTTAATGAAGGTCTGTTATTACATCATGGACTGGAAGAGAAGGGCAAACTTGTGGACAAATTTGGGGTGTTGGGGCTGAAACTGTCTAAGATGCTACCAAAAGGCAGGGATCTGTAGGATGTGGCATAGCAATGTTTGATTATGGGGAACTGCAGAGGCATTCTCATGTTCTGCATGAGCAGTTAGGACAGGAATTTCACTGAGCAACACCACTGGAGAGCCCTTGCTTGATGAATTTGTACCTGTTCATATGTTCCTTTCTGTTTGGAGAGATGTCTGGTAATAACGTTTTGGATTTTGTTATAATTTAAAGAGGGGCTTGGGGAGATTATAGCCATGGGGATAATTAAACTTAGAATGAGAAGTGGAGATTCATGTAATAACTGTTGCAGAAGCAAGGACAAGAAGAATTTGGCTTAGATGTAGGAGTGATGAAAAGAAGATTGAAAGACAAGGTATAAATGGGCCAAAACATGACAAATCTGTAGTCAGGTGCAACTTCAAGATGTCATTTTCAGAAACAACAGTGTGCTTTCATACAGATCTAATTTCCTGGTGTTATTGTGACTTTACCAGCAGAAAAATTATGATGAAAATAGAAGGAATTTCACTACGATTTAATCTGCCTCTTGCTTTCTGTAAGTAAGAAGTTTTCATTTAACATTGGAGGAAACACTTCCTTTAATCTCTACGCCTATCGATGATTTCAGTGTGAACTGAGCTTCAGGTGTATGTATTCAAGACTGTTTTGCACAGCTTCATGCCTGGTAGCTGGAGTAAACTTCTTAGGTTAGAAGGAATATAGAGAGATCCTGTTTTTAGCTGCTGATTGGTTTCCCTGAGTTTGAGACAATTCCTGCTGCTGTAGCAGGCCTATATGTGCTGATTGTGGATGCAGCCTCCAGATCCCTGCTTCTGCTAAATGGAGTTTGTATTTGACTCATACTCCAACCCATACTTAGTGTGTTTCTACTTAAGTGTTTTGTCTTTAGCCTCATTATGCTTCTCAGAACCGTGATCACTTCACCACAGAGTTCTGTGCTGAACATAAACTCCATTAGGAATGAAAGTTGGAAATATGTGAGGAATATATTTGTTTTCCTGAACTTGCATGTTCCTATCATCATATATAGTATAGGTACATGCAAACTGGAATTGTCCCAATAATTCTAATGGTCCCAGCCTGTTCCTGACTTATATGAGCCACCACTTCTGAACCAGAACCTAATCTCTACAGTGTAAATGTAGAGTAATTCACAAGGTCTAACTGAGGTTGAACAAGGCCAAGTGTTGGGTCCTACCCCTGAGTCACACCAACACCCTGCAGCAATTTTCTTTATAAAAACTCCAAACAAAATTTAAGACACCATGATTCTGAATTTCCAGAGTCTCTTTATGCATGCTAGAGAGAAGACATTAAATTTTGATCCCTTGTTAGTAGAATATTATAATAGCTTGTATTAAACATTTTTGTTTGTTTTCTAAATAAAATGCCACTGCCCATATTAACCCTTTCACTTACAAAAATTCGGTCAATAAAATTATGCAGCTACCAGTCCAAAGCTCAATGGAAGATGTTCATAATTCACATGGTGCATTTTAATGCTGCATTTTATATTTGTGTCCTACTAGCAGGCATTTGCCAAGATACATTAGTAATTCTCTATTGAGGGTCAAGACTGTTATACATAATCCTGGAAAATTAGAAAACTATGTCATTTTAATAATTATTTCTCAATGCAGTGAATCAGGGTAGAAGGAGAGGTCTACAAGATTGAAATATTTGATTTAAACATGCACTAATTTATCCTTTAGATAAATTTTATAGCTCATTTCTGTGCCTATTTTGTGTGTGAGGTGTGCTTTTCTGGTGTTCTTACGATGTGAGCAAATACATTTCGTTACTGGTACCTAGACTGAGAACTGTGGTCTCACAATCTGATTATGCAATAACCCCTTGAGGTTTTCATATCAGTACCTGTTTTTAAATAAATGTGCCCTTTGCTCTATTTAGTCATATTAATTGCAGGCAATATATACTTCAATTGATACTAGTATATGTCAGCATTTCTAGTATATATTGAATCAGTGTCACAAAAGATGATCACTGCCTGACAGGTTTTTCTTATATCCACCAACAGTAACTGCATCTATTATGAAATCACATCCCTCACTTCATTGCAAGGGGGGATCCAGTGTTTTATGAGGAACTTTCTTTCTGCTGGTCTTATGTGCATAGGAAAGTTTTCCTCCTGCTAATTGCTTTATGTGGCTGCAGCATTAGATGGGATACTTAGATACTTAGATACTTAGGACCTGGGTCTGGGCTGTGGGACCAGGTTTCCAGTACCATTAATCAGCTCCTTGCAGAGATGTTTCTATTTTAGGTAACTAAAAACTATTTTAGGTTTTGATGGTTCATGCCTGTTATCCCAGAAAGTCTTGCTCTGCCTCTTTCCACATGGCAATATTCTTGGGAGAGAATAATTGTTTCTTTCTCCTAATTTACATATATTCATAAAGAAAATGTAAAGCAATTTTAGGTGTTTTCCTTAGAGTAGTTAGTTCCTGGAGTAACAAAGATAAGGATTTTGAAAGCAGCTGTTGGCAAAATGGAAGAAAGATATGGAAAACAGAGAATGCATGGCCCAGGTTTTTTCAGCATGAAAGAAATGTTAGAGAAAAAATTTTAATTTCTTGTGTGCTACTTCTCTTGATTAAAGTAGAAAGGGTGAAGATATTTAGAACAAATTCAGGTGTATTTCGAAGCATGGTATTGACTTTTGGCACACACGTGGAAAAGTGTAAGAAGTGTTTTCCCACTGTCCATAATTCAGGGGAGTATGTGGTTATCTGAGTATTGGACTTCAAGTCTAAGGAGCTAACGTTCCATTGGTCTGTGAGCTAATTTCTGCTTTGCCCGAGTTTGTGAATGCAGGCTGAGAGAAAGAAACTGGAATGAAAATTTCCCTGCTCTGAGCTCTGATTTGAGGTTACAGCTGTATTTCCTTCACTCGTATTCCTGAAGCTCGAGGGACTTCCATGTCTCCCAGCAGTTCATCTCATTGGGGGCCACCTCCTTAGGTCAGGCTCAGCTTTTTCTCAAGAAGCCTTTTAGAAGTATCTTCTGAAACACGTATACAAAAATCAAGTTGAAATGTAGAGCCCTGTAACACCAGTACTGCAATGAGACACACTCACAAAATGAGCTTTTTATTCCAGACTTTGGGTTGTAAGGAAGAACTCCACTGACCTGGCTCCATTTCCAGGACTCTCTAAGAGTCATGACCCAGGTTCAAGTCTTGAAGGAAGAGAGGAGTGTGTTGGACATGACTGCACTAATTCGCCTTTGACCAACACAGTGTTAAAGATGTGGAATGGCTGCTGGGTCAACAACAACACTAAACCCAAAGTATATTCTAATCTTTCCATGAACATTCAACATCTTCAAAATCCATCAGTAAATTCCCAGTTTTATGACCCTTGAAGTTTTTCTTATGTACCTCAGAATATCTAATACTTTTAAAATCCTGTTTCTTGAAGTTGCGTGAATAGCTAAGAAGCATCATATTATTTTGTTCAAACATTGCTTATTCTGATTACATAGAATAATAGAATGGCCTGGGTTGGAAGGACTGTAAAGATTAGCCAGTTCCAAGCCCCCTGACAAGGGTAGGGACACCTTCCACCAGACCAGGTTTCTCAGAGCCCCATCCAGCCTGGCCTGGAACACTTCCAGGGATGGGGCAGCCACAGCTTCACTGGGCAGGGGGGGTTGGTCAGGATGATCTCCAGAGGTTCCCTCCAACCCTAACGATTCTGTGTCTGTGGTCTCAAAGGTGGCTGCCTGGCACTTGCTTCATTCTACTTAAATTTCTTTGTCATGCTCATATTTTTCTGAGGCCACACACCTCTTATCCCTGTCTATCCCTTCTCACCTTTTCCTCAGGATGTGGTGCCGCTGTGTGAACTGTGCCTGAGCACTCTGTGTGTTTCTTTGCCTAAAGTAAACACTTCTGCATGGGCATTAACCAGGCCAAGGCTCTAGCTTGTGTACTAGAGTTCAGTTTTTACACAGTTCTGTGTGGAAGAAGCAGAAGCAAATGTAATACATTTGAGAAGTGGGACGATTGGGCAGATTGATGTACAACTAGCTGATACTGTAGAAATTATTATTACTATTAAAATTAACATTTTGCTGACTCTACACCTTTCCTATGTCAAGCACTAGACATTATTAATAGTTATCCAACTATGAAGCGCAGCCTAAAGCTTTGCTTCAGCTGAGGTATGACATCACAGCACTCTTTTCCAAAGGTCAGGAAATGGATCAATTATTGTGATGTGTAGGAGATCTGCAGCAGAGGTTCTTCAGAGGGTTAATTATTATTTTAGGTTGCAGATTTTGTGAACTATGAAAACATAAAAAATAAAAATTGAGGTCCTGCTTTCAGATGAGGGATATTATTCCACGGCTATCTCTCCATATAGTGTTGAACCCCTGGTGTAGGAGGAATCCAATAGGACTTCAAATCTCACAGGCAGTAGCAGAACAGGATCTGATACTAAGGATGAAAGAAACTGAAAGCACCATCCAGAGGAGTTGCCGTGTCTTTGTGTTTTTCTGGATTGTATCATGTGGGGAGGAATATGACAGCAACAGAACAGAGTTTTCTGCACATCTGCCTATGGAATACCAAGTTTAATGCCTGCAGGTAAAGGATTTGTCCCAGTGTACTCCTCTTGAGTTGAAATTTAAAATAGCTTTGTCTTAGGTGAACTATTGAATGTTCAGGGTTCTCTGAGCTCAATTAGAACTTGCATTAACAGATTGAGTGCTAAATTATTGAATTGTGCATGAAGCAGCTACAAATTTAGAGTTAAACACAGGAGTTCTCTCAAAACGAGCTTGGAATTTAGCTGTAATGACAGGCCCCATCCCTGGAAGTTTCCAAGGGCAGGTTGGATGGGGCTTGGAGCAAGCTGGGATAGTGGATGGTGTCCCTGCCCTGCAGGGGGCTAGAATGAGGTGATTTTTAAGGTCCCTTCCAGCCCAAACCATTTTATGATTCTATGGCTCCTCTATTCAAGAGGATAATGAATTTCAGCCATAGTGGGGCCTTTGCAGTAATATTTTTAATAATATAGAAGTCCACAGATCTTAGATATCAGCTTTTTCACTGTATGTTTCCTCTCTCTGTAATTACAAGCATTTGGCAATACATTTATTCTTAATATAGTTATGATAAAACAATATTTCTTAGCATTTTATTACTGTTGCATGAAGTATACTTTCTGCTGTTTTTCTCCCAAGCTTTTCTATACAAATATGGACAATACATTGTGGTGGTGCACAGATTACTTTTCTATTCTGTTAAAATTTAAAAAAAAGTTTCTGATAAAATACATCTGTATTTGCAAATGCTGAATTTTTGCTCAGCATGTTGCCCCCATACATTGAAATTCACACCCACAAAAACATTGTGCTCTGCAGTTTTTTTTTTAATAAAATGTGTTTTGATTTTAATAAAATATCTTAGTTCAACTTTTATGGATTGAGGAGTTTCCAACAGTTGTTTTTAAAGTACTTCTTATTTCAAAATGGAATTTATGGTAGAGGGATTTTAAAAATAGAAGATATCAAAACAAAATATTATAAGTTGTTGACGTAAAACATCTGGGTCACAGTAATTAAAAACATTTTTGAAAAAACATTTTAGCTTTCCATCCTAATTTGGGACATTTCTCACTCCTTCTTTTTTCTTTTTGTGAAATGCAATGAAACTTTCATTGGAGAGAAAAAAATAATTTATTGCCCTTCTTAATCTGCTTAAATGCCTATGAAGCCTAACTTTTCATTGTCACCTGTTCACAACAGACCTACTGATTCTTTTTTTAGATTGAGAAGGACTCTTTAGTCCATTTTCTTCATTATACTGATCCTTATGATCTCTCAGGTTACAAAAGGGTAAAAGGAGCAGATTTGCTGCCATCAGTAAGAGTCACTCTAACAGGCATTTTACGAATAAACAGAATATTTCCCAGAACTCTGAGAGATTCCAGTCAAAGATGAAAGTTTGAACAGGGAGCAGGTGAAGAACATGAACATGTTAAGAGAAGCAGTGAGACCAAAATAGGAGCAGAATTCCAGTGTGCTGTAGAGGAACCAATGATACTGTGGTTCTCTGGGTAGTATTGGAAGACTGGGCAAAAGAAGGAACAAAGACAGAGAACTTTGCCAAGAGAAACAGTGGCCAATGTCTTCAAATGAAATAAGATTTGATATGAATGAGTTGTGTGCTGCAGATTCTTTAAGGTGAAGCCACATACTGTGTGGAGAAATAATAGAATCACAGGATGGCTTGTGCTGCAAGGGACCTTAAAAATCACCTCATTCTAGCCCCCTGCAGGGCAGGGACACCTTCCACTATCTCAGGTTGCTCCAAGCCCAGTGCAGCCTGGCCTTAGACACTTCCAGGGATGAGGTATCCTCAGCCTCTCAGGGAAACCTGTCCCAGGGCCTCACCACCCTCACAAGGAATAATTTCTTCCTGATATCCAACCTAAGCCTCCTCTCTGTCAGTGTGAAGGCATTCCCCATTATGCTGTCACTCCAGGCCCTTGTCAAAAGTCTCTCTCCATCTTTCCTGTGGGCTCCCTTCAGGCACTGCAAGGCCTCAATGAGGTCACCCCAAAGCCTTTACTTTTCCAGGCTGAACAATCCCAATTCTCTCAGTTTTTCCTCACAGCAGAGCTGCTCCATCCCTCTGCTCACCTTGCTGTCTCTCCTCTGGACTCACTCCAAGGGTTCCATGTAGGACTCCAGAAGAGGATTGCTAAGAAAGGAATGATGTTGACAAATTAATCCATAGATTTTCCGTGCGGCACTAATGGACAGATGCCTGTTCCTCACTCCAGAGAAGATTCCTGGTGGGAGGCAGCACAAAGGAAATATCTGCCTTGCTGAAGAATAAGGCAAGAATTGAAAAATGTGCACTCCAGAATTTCTGTGGCAAAGGACCCTTATGGTGTCTGGGTTAGAAATTGGGACAGAGCTTCTTTTGTGGTCACTGGGGAAACATCCCACCCACTCCTTCTCCCCAGAGGACATTCTGGATTCAAAGGCTGGCAATCCATAGAGAATAGCATCTCTGAACAGCTTGTTTTCACGAAGAAAAGCCACCTGGCATCCCTGGGGGTACTGGCAATGGGATAATTCAGGAAAAGAGAAATGGGTGGATGTGGATGGTATTGTGTAATTTCTCTGAAGAGCATCTTCCCTAGATATGCCAGGTACCATGTCATAGGATAAGTAGTAAAGCAAATGGGAGCTGCACCTATGAAGGCCCCAAAGTGGCTGGAAATTTGTACCTGGGAATATGGAGTGTTTGAGTGCACTGAGCTGGCCAGTCTCATTTGAACCTGCCAGTGTTGTATCACTTCCAGAGCTTTGTAAACCAGATCTCAGGGTTCATCTGACCAACCACACACAGGCCATGCCTGGCAGGACTATCACAGTGTTAGTTTTTGCCTCCTGTAAAATACTGAGCAAATAGTAAATTTCTTGAGCAAATAAGCAATCTGTTTTCTTTTGGCTCTTCCTCCTGCTGCCTGATGAAACTCATCTGTGGGGAAATAAGTATTAGACATAAATCCCAATAGAAAAAACACACATCTTTTCTTAATAACATCGCACATTTAGTAGAATTATTTAAAAGATTCCAGATGCTTAAACTGTTGCTAATATGTTCAGTCTTATTTGGACCTAAATGAAATGGCTTTGTTTCTGGAGGAATGATTCTATCTTATTATTCCCATGAACAAATAATCATAGTTCTGCTATAATCCTGTAGGTTGTTGGGCATTTCTACAGACATGAGAACTGATGCATTTTGGGCAATGGGTGATGCAGGAGCTGATGTCAGAGACAGCTGACATTTCCTTTATTCAGCCATTGCCAAATAACAATGTTTTGTGAGCTGCTGATTTGGATGGATTGTTGGGCTAATATCAGAAAGCTTGAACATCTGAGTATTCAGGACCATGTTTAGACAATGGAGCACTGAGGGATCTGAGTACTCCTTTCGTTAAAGTCTTGTCTTGGCTGCAAGATTTTGTAGGGATAGCACCAATTTTGGCCCCAATACCAGGTGACACGATGCCTTTGGTCACTGATTTAGGATTTTGGCTTATTGGAAGGCATCTTTTCTTTTCTTTAAGGTCTGCAGGTCATCTCTTCTTGCCAGGCATTTTTTCAGCTGTTCTTAAAAATCTTTAGTAATGAAGATACCATGGCCTTGTTATGGAGTTTTTCCCCGGTGTTACCTATATATATTTGAAGGATCAAAGGATTTACTGTTCCAAGGGTTTTCTTCATGTCCAATCTAAATTTCCTGCTGATATTTTAATCCCCTACTTACTTTTTACCCATATCAGCAACAGACATGAAGACAATTTATCTATTTTCTTTACCTATATTTCCTTAAAAATACTTTTTTTCTTTAATTTTGATATAACCTGCTTTCCTCTATTACCCAAGCTATAGAATGTCACTGAGTCCTTCAACAAATCCATAAGAACTATCAAACTAAAAGAAAAAATATAGAAAAGCAGATGGCCTTGATTTCAAAGTGCAAGTAATGGAGAATTCCTCAGCATTTCTAGATTCCAAAGACCTTGCTTCCTCCATCCTTTTTTTCTGCAGCTGTACCAGTGACCATGTTCTATCAAGAGTGAAAAGCAAACATGTAAAAATATGTTTTTGAAAGAGGTTATTAATGTAGAATAAATATGAGTTGGAGGTCTCTACAAAAGTTGTCTCTGTCGGGGCACTGCCATTTTTCCCATTTACCCATGGCTGAAGGGAAGTTCAGACACTGACTGTCCTACACAACTACACTACAAAGGTCTGGAGTGACAGGGCAAGGGGGAATGGCTTCATGCTGACAGAGAGCAGGTTTAGATTGGATATTAGGAAGAAATTGTTCACTGTGAGGGTGGTGAGGCTCTGGCACAGATTTCCCAGAGAGGCTGAGGATACTCCATCCCATGGAAGTGTTCCAGACCATGCTAGATTGGGCTTGGAGCAACCTGGGATAGTGGAAGGTGTCCCTGCCCATAGCAGGAGGGTGGAATGAGATGATCTTTCAGGTCCCTTCCAATCCAAGCCATTCTATGAAATAGAAGCTTTTAGATCAGATTTGTGCCAATTGAGAATTCAAAACAAACCCCTACAATTTTCCCGTGGATAGAGTCAACCTTGGAGGTGTTCCAGCACTCACATGCAAAGAACTGTAGCAAATAAGGGGATCCATCTGCATATCATTGGGAATCTTCAGGAAACACTGCATTGAGGACTTCAGACTGTAAACTGTTTTCCAGAAAAAAACCTTCCTTCCCTAACTTTTGCTGAAATTTGATTGTAACAGAGAGTTAAATGCAAGATTCCATATTGGTGTTTTCTGTGATGACTTCAGAAGTTTAGAAATTCTTTAGCTTGGTATGAGGACTTGAAGCAAGTCTCTGGTGGGAGGTAGAGCACCATAAATCACCCTATTTTTCCCTATTTGATCATGGCATTTGATCATGGCAGTCTAGAGATCATCTCAGTGTATCCTCCTCATATCAGGCATCTTGGTGATCCTTTCTGTAATACTATTAGTAGCCCAGCATGGTCAGCTCAGTTCTGTGCTCATCCAGTGGAATACATGTGCCCATACTCTACCTGCTCTCTTCTACGTATAAACAACTGGGAGAAACATGAGCTCATCCTTTTCTATCCTCTCCAGATTTGATTTTCACACAGTAACTCACTGCTCTCCAGGAATATTTGATATAACTTTCTACTTTGCTGAGCATTATTGCTATTTCAAATTATGTTCCTTGTTGGATCAACCTTAATTTGTCCTGAATAACATTCTATTTCATGCTCACATTTCTGCTTTCTAAACAGCCTGGTATTTAATCTCGGCTCACTTCATTATTCACAACCCTTCCTAAATTAGTATACCCTGCAAAGGAATTTGACATGGCCTGGAGGGTTGTTGTTAAATGTGTTAAATGTAGGATAAAGGGTGATCTCTGAGGAGATAGCACCTCACAGTTTCATGTACATGTTGCCACTACATCAACCACTTATTTGGTTTGAGATTCCAAACATTTATTTTGTTGATAGACCTACTTCGTTTTTTTGGTTAATAGTAGGAAAAACTGAAATTTTTCTATTACTTCTCAGGAATAGAGAAAGCATTTTCAGAAAAATGAGATGTGAAGCCCACTGTTTCCAGTTTTGCTAACTTGCTTTATAGTAGATCCAACTGAGGCTTTTCAAAGCATCTTTCAGTAGATCTGCATTTTACTGCCAACTGCCAACACAACTGTTTCTTCAGAGAGAAAAAAGGGGGAATGATCTGGGATGCTGGTAGAAAGCAGCCCCCTGGAGAGGTTTGTGTGTTTCTTACACAGTTTTAGCCCTTATATACAATATATAAATATTACCTAATTCAGCCCAGTGTATGAGTAGTTATAATTTCTCTGCTTGGAAATTGGAAAGGATTTCCAATTAGATTGCTATGGACCAGGGGAAGTTCAGATTGGACATCAGGAATAATTTCTTCACATTAGATATTGGAAGGGGCTGCCCAGAGAGGCAGTGAAGTCATTATCCCTGGAGGTGTTAAAGGAAAAACTGGATGTGACACACAGTGCTCTGGTTTTGTTGACAAGATGGTGTTTGGTCAAAGCTTGGACTCACTGTTCTCAGAGGTCTTTTCCAACCTGATTGATTCTATGATTCATGAGGAAGTCAATGCCAATTTTATACCATCAGAAATAATATATATATATAACATTTACAAAAATAAATTTATATTTGAATTTGCATTTTGGAAAAATGAAAGTTGACACAAAAAGCAATGACTGTAATTCCCTGAAATCAGTTTTCAAAAGTCAAAAGAAAATGCTCATAGTAACAAAATGTGTGTATTCATTACTTTTCCAATTCCATTAATCTTTGGTTTCTGTCTTTGCCTTCCAGTGTTTTTGACACTTCTTAACTACTATTCCATACTCCTGCACTCTTATTGGGTTTTGGGGGGATGCTGGGTATGGTGAAGGTACAGGGGTGATATTATGGACTTCTACTTATTATAGACTTTCTCCATGATAAGTCAAACAGTATTTTCTCTAGACATGGGATCAGAGCAAGAAGCAGTGCCAGTAACAGAGAAAGCAGAGGCAGGACTCTAATAACTCCAAAATAAGTATTTTTTGGAGCAAAATGGAGAGAGCTGGAGGCCCCTTGCTTTTGTATCCTTCCAGTCTTCCATTTGCTGTCTATCCAGAACTTTTTCCTGCACGTCATCTCTCTGTTACTGGCAAAAGTTTGCCACTGCAGATTGTGTTCTGCAATTGCTTTTCAAATTTTATAGTAAATTCAAATGTTAGAATATAAACTTAATTAATACTTTACAGCTGGTAATAAATGCTCTGAAGCCAAGGAAAGAACTTTGCATAGCCACATCCCCCTTTTAGCCCTTTCTCTGCTTCTCATACTTTTCGTTATCAGCTTAAAAACATTGTTAAAATTTACACTGCTGTGCTCTCCTCTGGTGCTGGTGTGATCATTCACAGTTTGTGCAAGCTAAATTTGAAATTTTAGCAATGCAAGGAAGCTGATAATGTGTTGCATGTCTTTGTCTCCCACTTCATGTGGGGATAAGTGACTTCATATGGTGCAAGACAATGGAGAATCATATTTTAAGTGTGCAATAAGATTTTTTAAGTGTGCAGTAAGATTTTGGTTCACTAGGAATTCCGTGATGATTTCACAGCAGCAAGATGTTCAGTCCAGATTCTTCTAGCTACAACACTGACCCAAAATTAGACCAGACAAGCTTCAAGGGAATATAGAAAGAACATCTTTCTTCAGTCTAGCACTAAATGCACCTCTTGCAGAACTGAAATCATAAACTCAGTTGCATTTAATTTAGAGAATTGTAATTTGTGCTTTGCAAATAATGAATTTGTCAACTGCCTTAGTTCCATTGGGCCCAAATTGCTAAAATGAAAGTGTATAATGAGATTTAACAAGTGATTTTAAAGATAAAATTCAGGTAAACTGTTATCTTCCTGAGACAAATAGCTTTAGTTACAAAAGATTGTCATCTTTTTTTGGATCTTTTTATATTTTAAGAAGAGATACTTCAAGTAGTTGGCAACTGATTGTGTAACCAGCGGACTCACACAGAGCTCTTAGCCCTATGCTTAAAATAATTAACAGAGAGAAACTCTTAAAATAAATCACTGCCAGTAATTTAAATGGTGTTGGATTATGGGAACTACTAAAGGTAATTTTTTTTAAAAGTTATGCTTGATAAATTGTTTTAAAATGGGTTGCATTTATTATTCCATTAACTTCTCCATCAGATGTTCACAGTTTATGTGAGAAAGTGTGAAACCAGACTGACTATTACAATAGTGGTGCTCTGGATTTCACTGAAATCCAGGACAGTAAAATCCATTTCATTTTCCTAAAGCTACTCTTTGAAACTCACCTTGTTTCCCCTGATAGTTCCATGTCCAGTCAATATCAAAGCACATTAAATTGATTTAATAACGCAAAGTAAAGTAGGCATGTCTGGCTCAGAAACAGTCTTCCTTATGCTTGACTTTATTTATTTAAGAGTATTTTAAACCACATGTGGTATTTCAGTACATTCTTTGAGACTTTTCAGGAGTTACACTAAAAAACAAAAGTTGAGCAGGTGACAGGGTATCCCTGCATGTCCTGAGCTGAATTTGTGACATCCAGTACCACCTTCCCTACTGTGGCAGGCCTGGGTACCACTGTCAGTCAGGGGCTTTGGGAGTCCCACCAGATGCATTTGTACACTGGCCCTTTGCCTTCTCAGGATCAGCTTCATTATGATTTATTAATCATCTACAAAGACCATTGACAAACAATGAATATTTATGATTACAGATGTAACCCTATTGTTTGTGCAAATTACAGTGTTTTCCTGGTAATATTCTGAATGGTTTCAAGTTGACATAAATAATTCATTCTTGTAAAGCCATCTGTTAAACTGTCACTGTAAAAGACTAAGTGCCACCAGTTTTCACTTGACCCATATGTAAATACTAAGCGCTTGGTATTAAACAGTGATATAAAGTCTAAGCACCTTAATGCCACATGCACAATAAAGACTGCAATATGCCACAATGCACTGAGTGTCAGTGGCAAAAAAAGTTTAACTGCAGCAAAGGAACCATTTTTATTCCTGAGTAAACTACAGAGTATTAATTTAACCAAGTCTGGCTTTACAGATTTGAATTACACTAAGAGCAGACCTCCAGCCTTGTCATTATTCCAATGTGAAGGAAACAGCTTGAAATAGTTCCACAAATCTACTGCAAGTTGTGAATTTCTATCAAGATACTTGTTGCATGCATGTGTGTGTGTGTGTGTGTGTGTGTGTGTGTGTGTGTGTGTGAAATGCTGTGTATATGTCATAGAATCATGGAATAGCCTGGGTCGGAAGAGACCTTAAAGACCACCCAGTTCCAAGCCCCTGCCATGGGCATTAATGCCTTCCCTGGGACAACATCCCAGGTTGTTCAAAGCCCCATCCAACCTGGTCTTGAGAACTTCCAGGGATGGGGCACCCATAGCTTCTCTGGGCCTTTTTATTGTCATTAGGAATTTCAGAATATAGTGTTAAGACTCATAAGCAGTAGAAAGCACTTGGATTCACAGATCCTTCCCTCCATTTTGCCAGCATCTGCATCGACAGAGATGAGACTGGTATCCTCTTCCCTGTCAGGCTCCGTGACTGGAAGCACAACCCTCACCCACCACAACATGAGATATTTCTGGTCATGTGGAAGGGCTGTGATACTTGTTTTCATGACCCCTATTACATGAAGGGCCAAGTCAGTTGCCCATGTTAGGGCTATAGCCTGTGGGAGATTTACTTCCAACCCCATTGTAGAAGAAGAAACACAGCTGTGGGCTTGGCTGATTGTTTCCAATCTGAGGGAGTAGGAAGCCAAGAGGTGGCTTGATCACAGTTTGTAAGAACCCATAGCCAAACCCCAGAAGTCTGCCAGTAAGTGCTCTTAACTGAAAAATTTGCAGTTAGTCCGAAGGCTGTAGGATGCAGATAGGCAAATTCAGTTTGGAAATAAGCCATACATTTTCCACAGCTGTGATAATTAGCAATTGGAATGACCTAATAAGGCTTGTAACTGACAGTTCATCATAGAAATGTTCAAGCTGTGATTAGAGGTTTTTCTAAAAAAAATTAGTTGAATCACTTTTATTATCCTTATAGCAAAAATCATCTCAAGGAAATTGTATGGTTACAAAGGAGACTAAGACTGGGTGGTTAAAAATAGCATTGCATACCCTTGAAATCCATTAATTTCCATGATCCCAGTACTGAGCCTTGCATACACTTCTCACACAGCTCTCTATTCTGCATTGCTTCCACAAGTTAGATTTAGAGTGTGTCCACTAAGCTCCACTGAAAGCTAATGGTGTGTCTGTGTCATTCTGCATGTTTCAAAGACAGCAAAAATTTTAATTAAAGGTTTTACCATCCTTCATCCGTCTCCAAATGAGTCTTGGCAGTTTGTTTTCCATACGCAATCCTGAGATGGAAGGTTGCTTATAAAACACAACCACATTTACTGTTAAAATGTCACTGCTGCTTGAACGAGAAGAATAGAAAATGAAGTTCTCTCTTTTAATGGGTTTTAAACCCAAAATCTCTTTCTTTCAGCTTCTGTGGGAGTGTGAGGGTGGAACTTCTAGATTCAGACAGCGATAGACACAAGCATTGCAGATACCCAGCATGGAAGCAGTTTTTTCTTTCCTCACAGAAATCTGAGGGCTAATACAAGCCCTCAAAAAATTTGAGTCCCAAATACAGACTGAAAGAATCCTATTAACTTGGCCAAAGTTTCTTAATTGTATTGACCACTGTGGCCACTACAAGATCCCAGAAATGCTGATGGCTGTTGATTGTGCCTCTTTTTTGTGTCATCAAGCTGGAATTGATGGTTTTCCAAGGCTGCCCATTCTGCAGGCTTTTTCTAGCTCATAATTTCCAAAAAGCTCTGAAGGATCCTTTTCTCCTTGTTTTAAACTTATATCAAAGCCAAAGTAAAATTATAGTGACTCCTTATTTCAGAAGCAGCTAGTTTCATACCTTGTCTTGAGGCTGCAGTGCACAGGCAATGTTTTAGATGTCCCACCAATATAAAAAAGCTGTATTTGATACCACAATTCATATTTCTAGATGCTCATTTGGACAGCGCAGTTTTTACACAAATTAAAGTTTGTGTATTTAAGTAGATATACAAGTAGAGATCTACTTTAAAATATGCACTTATAAAAATGGTAATTACTTATTTGAGGCTTTCTGGGCATACTTAGAGATTAATTTCTGGGTTTTGTGATTGGAAATATAATTCTGCAGCTTTTTTTTTTTTTTTTTTTCTGGCAGTGTAAGATGTTAGAGAGGAGTCCTGTATTCTGTTCTTCTCTGAGCATCTTTTACTAAATTCCAGTTAATTATTACAGCTCTGTGCAAGTCCACTGAAATCATTGGGATTGCCCAGGTGCAACCACAGTGAAGAGCCTGAATTTCAGCACTGGAGCTACAAAGCAAGATGGAGAGGAGAGAAAAACTCTTGCTGTACTCCCTATGTGGAAGTTGAGCTGGCATTGCTGATGGTTAGAAACATCTGCTTGGAGGAGGTGTTGTCTTGAGGGAAAATATCAATAAGTAACTGAAATTGCTGTGATCTGACCAACGTGGCTGTGGTTTAATTCACAGGGAAGGGTAGAACTGCTTTCAAAAGCTGCCTGATGCTGTCCAAGTGCAGGGTACTTCCAGATTTTCACAGCTCAGAGACCCACCTACCTCAGAATGCAGAGCTGGATCTTTGCCATGTTAGGTAACTCATATGGAAATAAACCATCCAGAAAAATATAGAAGGGATTGGATTTTATCTTTCTTCCTTTTTTGAATATTATTTAAAATTTATTTTTAAAAAATTTTAATAGGAAACTAATTGTATCTCTTCAAGGAATACATTCAATACACCATCAAACAATAAAACAGGAACACATCACTGCACACAGACCAAAACCTGTTTTTTCCTCCCTAGAATTGCAAATCCATCATTGTATTGAGGGAAAATGAAAGTAAGATTTTTTTTTTAGGTAAATCTGTTTGTTTGCCTTTGGCACAAACCCCAAGAATTTCTATTGTGAGGCCTTCTGTCTGCATATAAATATTCCCCTGCAACAGAGTTCATCCTGGGGAATATCCCCCAGTGTAACATATCTTCCACTGAGATTGTTCTTCAGATAATCCATTTGATCTTGTCAAAAAATACTTACCTTTTTGGGCTGCTCCAGATAGAGGATCATCCAGCCCAGTTCCTGGCCCTGCACAGACACCCCAACAATCCCACCCTGTGCCAGTTAGCATAGTCCAAATGCTCTGGCAGCCTTGGGGCCATGACTATTCCCTGGGGAGCCTGTTCAGAGCCCCACCGCCCTCTGGGGGAAGAACCTTCTCCTGATATCCAACCTAAAATCTTCCCTGACTAAGCTTCATTCAGTTTCCTCTAGTTCTGTGTCTGGTCACAAGAAGTGAGCTTTCTACTGCCTGGATGGACTGGGAGCTCTCGGATGGACTGGGAGCTCTGGGATGGACTGGAGGCTCTGGGAAGGATGAGGACGAACTGGAGAAAACTGAGATGGACTGGGAGCTTTGGGAGGGTCTAGGAAGAACTGAAACATCTGTGATGGACTGGGAGCTCTGGGATATTGAATTAAATTTCCAAACTTGTTTTTGTACTATGTATGCTAAGTAACTCAGTTACTTTGTCCAGCATTTCCTGTCTTCTCATGCTGGCTTAGCAGCTCCTCATATTGCTCAGATCTCTCTTTGGCTGAGTCCTGCAGACCATGGCAAACTCATGGAAAAGTAAGTTTCAAGGAAGTGCATACATGGAACAGCAAGCTGAGAAGATAGCCTGCTGACCATCCTGGTGTAACCCCAGCCAGTAAGCATTCCCTCCAACAGCAGGATTGGTGGGGGGAGAATGGGAAGGGTAAAAGGGAGAAAATCCCTGGTTGGGATAAAGGCAGCTTTATAGCAAAGCAAAACAAGGAATTAATTCCTTGCTTCCCATGGATAACAGGTGTTCAGCCATCCCTAGGACAGCATGGCCCCATCCCATGTAACAGTTTCTCAAAAAGACAGACACCATCACCAAACATCCCTCCCTTCCTCCTTCTCCCCACTTTATGCATTGATCATGATGCCATATGGTCTGGAATGTCCCTTTGATCAGTTGGGGTCACCTGTCCTGGTTTTTTCTCCTCCTAAATTCCTTCAGCAGTGTGGCAGCAAAAAAGCAGGAAAGGCCTTGGCTCTGTGTAAGCTCTACTCTGCAATAACAAACCCATCTCTTTATTATTAGCCCTGTGATCAACACAAGTACAAAGCACAGCCCCACAACAGCCACAGTCCCATACAGCCCCTAGTGAAACTGTAGAATGTGGTGTCTTTCATGCATTCTGGGGATATAATCCCTCAGAACTTCTTTATATCCATCTTCATGTAGAATTGCTGAGTGGTAACAGCCAAAACACAATGAAATTCATGTGTGCATGTGTTCACAGGAATGCTTTATCAAGTAGTCTTCCAGTCTGTGTGTGAACTGTTAAGAGTATTTATATGCTGCATGCACTGAGCCAAATTATTCATGCTTTTGGTTGGGTTTGCTGTGCCCCAGTGCTGCCAGGGCTGTCCCAAAAGAGAGGAGGACACAGGAGGGGCTGCTGAGAAATGCTCCTTCCCACAGTGTCTAAGGCACCACCACCATGGCAGTGTGGTGTTGTGGCATGTGGCATGTAGGCAGGATTGTGTCCTAGGTTTAATGCCCCGTCCTGGTTAGAAAATACATGGTTACATTTCTGCATTTATATACTGCATTCCCAGTTCTAATACAGGAAAGCTTCTTACAAAGGCATGATGCTCCCGGATTTTTATGTTCATCCAAGGACAATTGTGCCTTGGAAATGGTTTATTTGAAACCTTTGACCTGAGTACTAGTCTAATTTAAATTAATTTAAATTCAGAATAACTCTGGGCTAACTCCAGTGTAAGGGTAGTACCGGTCCATGGGGCAGCAATGGTGCTTCACAGAAATACAAACAGCAGCTGGCTTTGTGTCCTTATTTAATTTGATTATACACTTTTAGTTTAACTTAAACAAAGCAGTGACTTTATTAGTATTATTTTAAGAAACCTATTTTCAGAGGAGGGAATCGTATTTCTCACATAAATCCGTTTTCAAATGTCTTCTTTAGATGTACATGCAGCTGGGGCTGGAGTTGAGTTTGTGTGGGGAGGGGAAAAACATACTGGATTTCACTGATCACAGTTGCTTTGAATTATCGAGTGAAGAGGGAGATGCTGTTTATGCATGAAGAAAACAAGGCTGACTGCAGAGATCAGAGGGGACTTGCTTTTGTAGTTTCCCTTTGCTATAAAGCAAGTACCAGGAAAAGAATTGGGGTGTCTTGGAAGAATTACCATTAGACAAAAAATCTGGGTTCAGTGGTAGTCTGCATTCTCATCATGATTTCTGTCTCAAGCACTGTTATGCTATAGTTTAACATGATGCAATTCAGAATAAATGCTCGAATCTTATTTTGCCTAAATGTAGGCAAATCTTAGGGATTTCTCCTGATATGAACTTTAGTAAGAGTTGAATACGTGTTTTCAAATACTAAAATCATAGTTGCATAGGATTTTTGCAGGCATTTTCTACATGTTTTATTTACTCCTACCCTCTTTTATCTCAAATGAAAATCTACTTTGAAATATAAGTGTTCTGAATTGCATAATATACTTCAAAATCACAGTAGGGGAATTGACAATGACTCTCAATAAAAAATCTTATTAATTATACTATTTCCTATTGTGCATTTCTGTAATGTCTATTATTTTGTTTGTGTGTTTTGCCTACAGAATGGAAAGGAGAAGCTGACATGGAGTGACCGCATGCCCGGATATGCAGCAAACTTCGGACTGATTTTATTTATGGTAACATAATCTTCATTTCTGCTAGTTTATTAGGTGTGAGAAACATTGCCATGAGCATCTAGAGGGAAACCCTTGAATTGTGGTTCTCAAATCTGTCAAAAATCTGAAGGTAAAGTCAGTTCGGGAGAAATAATGGAAAGATTCATGGTATTCAGGAGCTGTCTGCCACCAGCTTTATTCTCTTTTTCCAAAGGCTGCTTGTGGAAGGGTTGACTTGCTGTAATGCCAGCGTTCATTACACAAATTCTGCCTCTCCCCCAGGCTTTCTGCTCTATCTCTGTTATCGACAAAGGGATAAAACTGGTATTTAGTTGTGAGCACATATGTTAGTCACAGTGATTTTTGGAAAGGTTGAGCCTTATATTCAGGGATGGACTGTACAGTAGTTAAGGAAGATCATGGTACACAGTCCTCCCTTGGGAACAAAAATCAGGTGTGCAGGTGGGGACTGTAAAGTGGGGACACCGCTGTCCTAGTCAAAAGTAAAATTTCCAGCAAAAAACTCACATCATTAAGCTACTGGACATTGTAAACAGCAATAGGAAGATCTGGCTAACAAACCCTAAATTACATGGCAAAGGATCCCATCATCCCTCTGGTTACAGTAATTATTGACTGAAAGCTTGCGTTCATATTTACAGCCACTATACAAAGCAATGAAATAGGCATCTTTACACCATTGCAGCATCTAACACAGGAAACTCACTTGGGGCCTGAATTATTTTAAGACACCGATGTTTATTTCTAATTTATTCAAATTTGCATATATTGCAGCAGATGTCCTGTAAAGATTTCATTTATTTTGCTGACAATCAATTGTTCACATTGAAGTTAATGCCTATACCCTTATAGATATGTTTATATATTTGTGAAGATGTTTGCATTGCATATTCAGTGTATTTTCTGTACATATTAGGTGTGATGTATGTGAATGTCCTTGCAGCATTTTGAGTGAGTTTACCATCCTGAGGCCATACCCAGAATTTTCTTTTTAGACAGAACCTCTAAGTGGCATCAGTCGTTACTTTCAGAGCAGACCACCCTGAGTATAAGCACACAGACCTGATTTATCTTTTACAAGTCATTCCTTTGCAGACAAGGTTCTTACATGCGCTCTTGACTTTCAACACGTTTAAATCTCCCCTAAGCATGATCTTAAGTGCTTTTCTGACTCATAGCCTAGGTATTACCCTCCCTGCTTACTGTAAAATCTCAGAGAGATTTTTAAAGGGTTATTACCTACAGTTTGTGAGATGTAAAGTGTAGAGCTCCAATTCTTCAACTTCTGTTCGTGACTAGTGGAAGTAGGCTGACTTTCACCATCTGGCAAAGTGGCCACAATGATCCTTTTTTCAATACTTTGAGCATTTCTTATATATAAGAACCTACAGGAGACAACTTGCAAACCATGCATGAAATTCAAGCCAGCTCTTGATGAGGCAGACCATGCTCTGCTATCCTAGATGGATATTGCAATCTGCTCTTTATTGTATGCGATGTTTCCGTTTTCCCTGCCAAATTAGTTAAACAGGAGTTGGAAACATCAGACCGAAGTTTTGTTGTCTATCTATGAAATAGAATTGTACTCAGAAAACCTTATTGCTCTGGTTTACCTTGTTATTATTATTCACACAGATTCATTCTTTTAGTCCTAAGGACTAAACACAATTAAGTAAGGAAATCTTGAGTTTACATGTGTATATTCAGGGGTACAAGACTTAGACACAGACCTGCACACAAGTGCATAGCAATTTCTAGTGCTGCAAAAGTGATTGCTGATTTTTTCATGCTACCTTTACCAGGCCAAAAGGGTCTGGTGGCCCAAATCCATAGGTATTTTCCATTAAGATTTCCACATTGCTATAGATTGATGCTGTTTTGTTCTGCCCCTCCTTCCCCCAGCTTTACATCCCATATTTTACCTGATGATTCTTGAATCTGGTAATAGTTTCCTTAGTGTAAAATATTTCCTCTTTTTAAATATTTTTCCCTTAATTACTGTATTTCCTTTGTGTACTTTACTTTTGTGAATCCTCTTTCAAGAATTGTGTCGTGGTCTTTTCGGTTTTTTTCTGGCTTTTCCTCTGTCTGTATTAAGCTAGGCATGCTGTTCATTTAGTTCAAAATGCAGGGTGAAAAAAACATTGGATTTGCTTCTCTTGCCCAGTCTTGCAGCACCAAAAATTCCAAGGATTAATTCATGCATGTGTGGATGCTTTAAAATCTGATCACAGTCATTTTGCTGTACACAAAGCCTCACTGTACTACAGAGAGGGGCAGAAGATCCAAGCTTGATTTAAGCTATGCATTTTGCAGGGATTTTATGACAGAAGTTCACATTTCTTATTTTTACAGAGTGAGATCAATGGTAGCAGCAGATCTGGGCTCAGCTAGTCATCTACAAGTTTTGCTTGAGTGTGATTAACAATAATGTGTCACAGTTTGTTAACCCCATATTTAGGAGGCCCATGTTGTGGCAGAGATTTCTGAACTGGTGATGAAAACGCTGGTAGTGTTAGAGGGAATCAGGGTGGCATGGAGCAATAACTGGGGCTTTTCTTTGTTTGGCTCAGAGGAAGGAAGAAAATCAATTTGTGTCATGGCAGAAGAGTTCAACCTTTCCCACCCTGTTCTCACTCACATGGTGTTATACTTGACTCTAGAATAGCCCTATTGGGGAGCCAGAGAACTATTTGGAGATTAAATTGTTATCCTACTTGGATGGAGGTAGCAGCCTAGCCCATGGGGTTTTATAGCTTCCTTCTCAGATCTAGTTTGCTTTCCTGCTTGCCTTCATCCATACCAGGCGCAGTAGGTGACCTTTTCTGCTGCCAATTTTCACATCTGTTTCTAAGCAGTCCAGACCTGGATGGACTAGTTCAGCTATTCAGAGAAGGAACTGCCATAACATGGGGGAAGAATGGCCAGAGAGAATGTTGGCAATGACAACAAACCCCAAAGTAGGCACCTGAACAAATGGTGGCCGCCTGATCAGGAATTTGGGCAGAATAGGTATTTTCAGGAATGAGAGAAATGCTATGAAGATATAGGAACCATTCCTTCTCAGTGACTGTCTGGGGAGTGAGACCTTTGCTTACAGTTACTGTGCAGTTCTACAGGCCCTCCTCAATTTTCTCTTCTTGCTGGATGCACAGATAATGAAGACTCCTAAAGGAGTGTTTTTCCATCTGTGTCTAAGCAGATGTTTAAAAACAGCTGAGCAATTGAGAGTTTCTGAAGCCCTGGTGCTTTTGCAAAGCAAATATTTTTATTCTTTAAACAAATAAAACATTTTTTTTCCAATAACTTTGTATACCTTGCTATGGCACTGCATGGATTGAAAAGGCTGCTACTCTCTCATCCTCCTGTAACACTCCTCAGGGTGAGGGATCCCTAAAATCTTTTGGTCAGGTTTAAGAGTTTGCTATTGAACTTTCAAGATCTGACATTTCCTCTTTTTCTATTTAGTAAAGGCTGTCCTTGACTCTTCTTCCCTTACTGTAAAGATATCGTTCCTAGTGGGAATTTGTGATGGAGAGGGGTGTCTCTGGAGGCTCAGGAATCTCATCAGCTCCAGAATGAGGCATCCAAGTGTACTTTGCTGGTTTTCCTTGTCCACCACCACAGTGAAAAAATTGCAAAGAAATCCACAGGGAAAAGAAACAGGAAAAGAGTATTAGGAAGATGATTAAGAAGAAGGAATCTGTGATACAGATAAAGGTGACTGTAGAGGTGGAAGGTGACGTAAGTTAATACCAGGTGGTGCTGTTTTGTTTATTTCCTTTATTGAGGATTTTACTCTCTACTCTTGTGATTGTAATGGGGAAGCAAGGAAAAATTATGGTTCCTGTATTCCTGCAACCCTTCTGCCACAGCAAGGTAGTTCAGCATGACTGTGATTATCTTGTCTGTACATTTGGTAGGTAAGTCAAAATAAAAATAGATATAAAAACAAGAAATGTTTCCTTGACACAATGAAAACTACAAAATTAAAGGAAATAATATTTTATACCATTTGAAAACATTTCATTTAAACTGAATCATCAGGTTCAGGCTTTCATCATTCAACTACACTTCATTTAAAATTAATAAAACAGTTCTTTAAAAAGTAAAATTAGATCTTTTTCTAGGTCTAAAATTTTATTACTATTTGCTGATAAAATATATTTGAAAATTTCATTTGAAAACTCCAGCAGTTTCTCCAAATAATTAATTTTTAGTACGTTTACTAGTTCTTCATAAAATCAAACTGTGCCCAGTTTTCACCTTCAGCCTTTAATAATTTAACACTGATTCTTGTTGTGGTTCTTTTGCAATAGTTCCTTTTGATGGAAGTACCTTCCTCTGCATATAGGAATAAAAAAACCTGTGGATCATTAAAATGAACTGTTAAATTTCCTTAAACCCATGTTGTGAATCTGGGGCCCTAGACCCATTTTAATAATTGCAGCAGTCTAATCTTTCACATTGAGGGAGTCTCTTTCATCTGACGATCTCAAGATGTTTTACCTAAAATAATGAATGTATACTAGAATTCTTGCTAAAGGCAAAAAATGAAAGGGAGAAATGTACGTTGTCCCTCTTTTCTGCTGTGATGATGAAAATTTGGTATTTTTTATTGTTGCTTTATTGTCTTTTTTTTTTCATTGAGGATTGGTTTAGGGATTTTTATTTTTTTTTTTTTACTAAACCAGAATACCACAACCCTGTGAAAATCAAATTTTTCTTGTGGGAACTTGACCTTAAGTAGCAGGGCCAACTTTCCTCATCTCATGGGTAAAAGCCAGCCCATGAAGGATGCCAGGGATACCAAGTGATTTCTGGGACACAAATGTGAAGTGAAGCCCTAATAACCCTGCTTAGGTCAGCCTTAAAGGAGTAAGAACATGGGAAACATTTATTTTTTAATTTGCAGGTTGGCACTTCTGCTGTGTACAGGTGAAGGTTTTTGAGCCAGTAAAGCCCATTTACCTGACTGTGCATAAATATGGGCCCTTCAGTCTAAGCCATCTGAACCTGTTGCCAGATGAAAGACCTTGCTTAATTCCTGCTTTTGAACCCAAAAAGCCCTAATTTTGCTGCATGAATGATGTGTGCATCTTTTTCAGAATGGACATGCCCATCTTCAGAACTCATGGAATTAGTATAAAAGAATCACAGACTGGTTTCGGTTGAAAAGAATATTAAAGGTTATCTAATTCTAACTCCCTGCCATTGACAGGGATTCCACTCACCAGATCAGGGCACTCAGGACCCTGTCCAACCTGGCCTTGGGCAATTCCAAGGATGGGGCAGCACAACTTCTCTGGGAAGCCTTGTACCAGGGCCTCACCATCCCTACAGAAATGAATTTCTTCCTCATATCTAATAAAAAATCTCCTTTTTTGGTTTAAAACCATCCCCCCTTTTCCTACCACTACCTGCCCACATAAAAAGTCACCTTTTCTCTTTTTTGTAGACCTCCTTTAGATACTGAAAGGTGGTGTAAAATCTCCCTGAAGCCTTCTCTTTTCCAGGCTGGACAATCCCAACTCTCTCAGGCTGTCTTCACGGGAGAGGTATTCCAGCCCTCTGAGCATCTTGTTGAATTGCTGTGCCAGTTTGAAGTCATGCATCCATTTTCTTATTTATGTCCCTGTTTGTTGGAGAGCTTTGAATTCTTGCCTTTTAATTTGATCACCTGCATGGTATCACCTTGTTCTAAGAAATAATGATGCTGTTTCATGGAGCACACCCAACCTCCCAGCCAAAGGTTCTGTTTCCAAGTTGGATTAATCCATGTGTTCATTTGTTTGCAGATTATGCTGACGTTTTCAGCAGTGTTTGGTGTCATCGTGTACCGAATCACCACGGCAGCAGCCTTGTCCTTCAGCACAAATGAGATAACCAAGTCCAATGTCCGAGTGACCGTGACTGCCACTGCTGTCATCATTAACCTTATGGTGGTCCTCATCCTCGATGAAATTTATGGAGCTGTGGCCAAATGGCTGACAGAAATTGGTAAGATTGTCTTGCCACATTCCTCATTAATCCATGTATTGACACAAGGGGGTGCAAGCAGGGTCCAGGAGGAGTATATCCTCCTGGACAGGGCCAGTGAAAACATTCAGGCATGTGAATGCACCTCTTTACAGCTAAGAGACGCAGAAAGTCAGTGGGTTGTTTCAAAAATGTTGATGATTGTAACAAAGTTAAACACTGATGTTGTTCCTCTGATGACAGTTTTAACCATTTCCTTACTGCTCAAATGATTTTTTTGTATCATTTTAGGAAATGTCTGGGCTAGACTTTTTAACAATGATTTCTATTGCAGTTAGTAATTGGACTTTCAAAATTTATTTAAACATCAAAATATTGTTACAAGCCTGGCTATTTATTTCTTTTAAAGGCAAGTCATTCCTTTAACTACTATAGAGGTTTAGGCCTGAAGTATTGCTTTGGTATATCCATTAGGCTAAAGATATTTACTAAAAGGGGTTTAGGCTGCGGCTTTGTTTTGTTATATCAATTAGACTAAGGATGTTGACTGATAGCTTCTTTATGTGAGATTACTCTTAAGACTTCTGTTTCTTCTCAATTTCTCAGAACACTTTTAAATTCACAAATGAAGACGTTTCTTTTAGTCCTCTTTTTGGAAGAACATTATAAGCTACAGTTTTGCAGTTGTTATAATAGAGATTCAATCCTGAATTTTGGAAGTACAGTCCTGTTAGTTTAGATTAAATCCCTAAAGTATTTGAAAGAAATGAAGACAAAGCAATTAATTTTCACAAACTGCCACTTTATAGGGTTAATTTGTTTATTTCTGTTTTGTACCAGGCTTTGGGCAGATTGTAACGGGGTTACACAAATGGACTCTGTTTTAGTAGCATAAATTAGCTCAGTCTCACTGCCAGGCCAAAACTGTATCCAGATTTTCAGCTTTCACATATGTGACAGGCTGCTAACTGTGTGTGACATGATCAATTCTGTCCACTGCACCTGCCCAGGTAAGAAAGGGCACAAATATTAAGGGATGACACAGCTGTGTGGAAAGAATAGAAAAAAATGAAGATGAGACTTCTCCAGCAGTTTCTCTAGCAGGAGTTGGGAAGTGCTAGAAGGACTGTCATGTCCTCTCATTGGAAAGCACAGAAGGAAAATCTCTCCCTTTGAAATGTGCACCAGGCTGAACTGAAACAACAGTATCTTACTTGCTGATTATTGTTCCCCTGTCACTTTGCATTTAATTCTAATCCTGTCTTTATCAGGGCAGCATTCCTAATTAACCATCAGATGTTTTAAGAAGGATGCAGTCAGAATAATCTCTAGTTCTTCAAATTACATGAGTTACAAAGTTCACTCAGGCAGCTTTCTCCAGCACTAGGCTCCAATGCCAAATGTAATCAAAATGTTTTTAAAAATTACAATTCATGCATGCTGATAAATGCTGTTTAATTTGTGAACTCTCATTTTGCTGAGAGGAGAAAACCATATTCAATTCTCTTTTCACACTGCACTTAATCCACAAGCTTAAGGGCTGAAGGATTTTTGGGCTGAAGGAGTAGCTCTTGACAGCATAAACTTTTCTTCCAACTCCAAGTACACTTGAATCTCTGTTCAGGTGAAAAATTACATCAATAAGCACAAGAATAGCACTGATAACAATTGGGATCAGTCATGGATATGCCTCAATATCTCCTCAATCAGTGCCTGGAGGAAAAGAGTAGGAGTTTTGATGTAATCAATACAGACAGCTCATACAGGATGGAGCAGGACTCCTGTGGGCCCAGCAGTGGGGCACTGATGTCCATTTATCACAGATGAGGCCAGCCAAAGTGCAGATGGTATCCTACTCTTTCCAGGAAGAAGAGATAATCTTCAGTGACCAGGTGGTGCCAGATAAGACTTACAGCTCACTTGTAACTCAGAGTCACAGAATGGTTTGTGTTGGAACAGACCTTAAAGCTAATTCATTTGAACCCCCTACCATGGGCTACACCTTCCACTATCCCAGATTGCTCAGATCTCCATCTAACCTGGTCTGGAACACTTCCAGGGATGGGGCAGCCACAGCTCCTCTGGACAACCTGTGCCAGGGCTTTACCACCCTCACACGGAGGAATTCCCTGAGGCCAAGAAAGAACCAGTGAAACAGGGATGAAATCAAAACTACTTGTGTTGGTCCCTTGCAAAGGCAGCAACTCCTTCAGTGAGCCAAGGCCCATTCCACCCTTAGCTCATCCTCCACCTGTAAAGTTCCAGCTGCCCAATTTTGTCATAATAACCCACTGAGTGACTACTTTTTTTGGGATGAGGGAGTTTTCTCTATTACTGATGCACCTATTCTGGCTGTATGCATTTCTCATGCAGCACACCCGACAAGCTGGAGGACAAATTCTACACATGCCTCAACAGTTATGGTATAGGATGTCTGAGAGAGCCTCTGTGACCATATATGGAGTGCAAATGTTCATCCAGAGGCTGAGCTCATCCTTGAGGGAGTTCTCTATAGGGCAGAGTTTAGGATTTTTCTCCCTCAAATGAAAAGCCACACTGCTGTTATCCAATATTCCTGCTGTTATCCTGTGGATCTATTCAGTGAATGGGGTCACCTACAAATTGTCTGAAGGTTTAATTAAGCTTTTTGATACATATAGGTGGGTTATACCTTAGGGCTCATCAGGTTGTACACTGATCTTTTATAAAAATGTGGTTGAAAGTATCACAAAGAAAATCAAGCAGTGAGGGCTCATTAGGCTTTGCTATTCCTTTAGTGCTAAAATAATCACACTGCTTTCTTAAGAAAAAACCCCAAAACAACATCAAAGCAAACAGAACACCCAAACTGCCCAAAACCAAAATGTACAAATACAGCAGCATTTTTAATGAAGCCCTTACAGCCAGAGCTCTGGATCTTCTTATTACTCCACACTTTTTTTTTTTTGTGCCACAAAAGTTCAGCCAAGAGTGAAAAATTTAATTGTTAAATTATCTTATCTCACATTAGATACAGCTCAGGATAAGCCAAGACACACAATGGTTTTACCCATATAAAATGTTTTAAAAAGGATCCTACTTCAGTTTGAAAAGCCTCTGTCTTATACCTGTCTTTTCTGATGCTAGAAAATTCCTATGGAAATTGAAAATAAATCTGAGAACAGAGTTATGAATCCTGAAAATATTTAAACCAAGAAATGTTGAAATACAGAACATATGTAGTGAAGTATTAGCAAAAATGTGCCTTTATTTTGCACTTAATTCACTTAACATCTTATTCAAATATGTCTTTAGTCTTGTTTTTAGCAACAAACATATCAACAATCTCACCACAGAAAAGAAGGCTTGTGGACTACAAGTTAAGGATGCTTTAAAGGTGTTTTTTCTGGTTGAAACTCTTTGTACTTTGCTTTTAGCATTCCGCAGTTGAGAACATTAATATTCTGTTATTTTAATTGTGTAACTGATATACTTATGTCAATATACATATATACAGCAAAGTAATTTATATTGCTTTTGCTTTGTGTAATTAAACATCTCTGGAAATCAGGACTCAGTGACAGACCTAGTGGGCTTTGGTAGAAATTAGAGACATGAAAGAAAAATCAGTATAAGCCCAAAGTTTGAAGTTTGGTTTGGTTTTTTGGGGGGGTTTTTTTGTCTGTTTGGGGATCAAGGAATTTTTACAGATTTACTAATTCAGATCTCTGGTTTGCTTCCCCCACCAGAAATACCAAAAACAGAGAAAACCTTTGAGGAGAGACTGATTATGAAGGCATTCCTACTGAAGTTTGTGAATTCTTATGCATCAATCTTTTATGTTGCCTTTTTTAAAGGAAGGTAGGATAAATATTCCTTACATATAGATAGTTCGGTATATATATTTTTATATATGTGTCTGTATTAGTGGATCTGTGTTATGAAATGGGCACAAAGGCCCAGGACTGGTCATCTTTATCAGCCCTGAAAAAATATCATTGACAGGGTTATCTAAAATTAATAATTCATTTTGGTTTTCAAAAAGGGTGTTGTTATTATAATGAATGGTAGTTCTTTCAGGCCTTCAGTTTCCACAGTTCAGCAAATTTTCCTTGAAGCATCATTCAGTAAAGAAAGGTTTTCTTGTTTCATTTAAAATTGCAAAACTATTTTTTCTGTTACTTTCTCATCATTTTGCACTATTCTCCCATATCAAGTTTAATAAAGAAATAGTTACAGTCAACTGGCAAATGAAGTGATTGACCAAAAAGCTAATTCAGCTGCCCTGCTAAATAAGAGTGACTTCCTATGGGCTCAGGATCCTTGTCTTTTGGGACCTAGTCATCCATATGCTTTTGAATGGGAAGCTTAAGAAGTTTCTTTGCTAAAACTTTGGCAAAAAAATATTTACAACATCCACTGGATTCTGTTTCCTACCATTTTGCTTTTCCTTTTGGGGACTATAATTTTTTTAATCTCTGCTCTTCACTAATCTCATTCAGCACCCCTGATTTGAGAACTGATGATACATTTTGTCAGCAGTTGCAAATATTGTAAAACACCAATGAAAAAAAATCGCCAAATTCTTTCTTTTTTGACCATATTTTTGTGTTGTGTTGGTTAGAATAAAGTCAATATCTTTATTTCTCCTGGCGTAGCCAGAAGAGTCTTGGTTGTGTATAGATGTGTGAATAATTTCATTCAGGGCATTATTCACATGTAAGAGAATGTGAATTAGGATATGTGTCCCCAGGTTTATTTGCCATCTCTAATCAAGTGAGGGAGTCTATTATTATTTTGCTTTAGCTCTGAAAAATATTTTATTAAAATTATTTTACCCAGATGTCGTTGAAAACCATTTGGAGGCTTATTGCTTTGAAATAATTTTAAATAATCAAAGCCAAATACGTGCCAAGCCTTTGAAAACTGATGTTGAAGAAGCTACTTCTGAAATATTTTGGCTAATATGAATGAATAATCTTGATTTCAAAGTTAAATTATTTTTGTGTTTTTATATGAAATCATGGTGTCAAAATTAGCTGTTTTTCTATTTTGATAATGGTTTATATCTTATTACTGCTTTCAGGTTTGTTGGCCGTCCTGGTCACTATGTGTATGTGTTTGAAGGTTATAGGATGGAAGAGGTAAGTACATATGAAATTAAAATTACAAAAAATCCTTTACATGAAGAAATATGTATACAGTGTTCAGTGGATGGCAGAGAAGAGGGGAAAAATAGAAAACACGTTAAAAACAAGAGGTTAATTTTTCAACTTAAATATACAAGACCCAGGGTTTCCATCTAAGACAACTTTTTCTGTCAGCAGTTTTGACTATTTTGTGGTCTTTCTTAGGTGAAGCTTTAGCATTTCTGTGCTTCACAGCTGGGCACTAAGGCACAAAATTTCCATGATCTGGTTGAGGCCCTTGGGAAATGTGAATCTGCCTTCCCATTCTGCAGCTCACTGGAAGCTTGGCAATTTTAATAGCTTAAAAACCTGGGGCCGTGTTGTGCTAAACCTATAAACACCTAGTTTTTAAACAAATTCCCTCATGAAAGGGAATGTTGTGGGTATTCCCTTGGAAGCTGAGAGATGAACTAAAGGTTTGACAATAAAGCTGACATAAAAGTCTCTGCAAGACTGAAGATTTTCTTCTCCCATGGGAGACACCAGGTTGAAAGAGTATTGGTGATACTGTATTATATTTATTACATTGATTATTTTATAAATATTTTTAAAGGAAATACAGGAACCGCCAGGGCATGGTGAGTTTTTTTAGAGCTCTGCATATTTTCCATAATGCAGTTTCATGAGACGAGATGAAATACCTTGTTGAGCATAGATTTGCAGTGATTGATGAGCTCCATGATCCCACACAAATTGGTGGCAGGGACAGTGGGCACATGGAGACATTGGGAGCTCTCCACATATGAATTTTGAAATTAATTCTCTTAATTCCTTTACACCCTCTGGTTTTGTTTAACTGCAGTGTGCTCCAGGAGGGTGTCTGATGGAACTCTGCATTCAGCTGAGCATCATCATGCTTGGAAAGCAACTGATTCAAAACAATCTCTTTGAAATTTGGATCCCGTACGTATCCCAGTCTTTTCCATTAAGTGTTATTTCTATGGCACAGTAAATCAAAGGCTTGATCCTTATTCAGCTAAATGGGGCTTTTGCCACTGCCTTCAGTGGGTTCTAATTGAATGTGACAATAAATCCCATTTTTGGTTGTGGTGAAATAATCTGGTTGTATTTTATGTTGAATAATTTGCTATATCTTCACTAAATGGCTTAAAGAAAGTGATGGAATATATTAAATAATTGATTTAAATTAATTTTAGAAACCAGGAAAAACAGGCAAGGTATGATAGATCTCCAGGGAAGTTTCAGAGAAGTTTTCAGGACAGCAGCATTGAATACAAATTAGCACAAAGTGGAAGGGAGATAGCATGGGGGAAAGCAATAGCCCATAAAAGATGTTAAAATCTATTACTTGACCTATGACTATTTATGGGTTTAGGGATTAAGTCCACATGTTTCCAAGGGGCCTTTATGTCAGTCTGTTATGATGCAGAATCTGGAGCAAGCAGAGACTCTGACAGCTCAGTGCCTTTCTGCCACGGGCTGCTCCAGTGCTCAGTCCCCTGCTTCAAATACAGCAGGAAAACTCTCCCTGTCTCTCACCAATGCCAAGGGAATCTTCAGAGACTAGGAATCCTCTGAGGAAGTCCTGCTCCTGCCTCTTGGGAGGTTTGCTTCACAGTCAATGGCTTGTGAAATGCTAGGGATGAAGAGTCTGGTTTAGATGTCTCAGCTCCACTAAAATGAGGCAGAATCTTCCAACACTGGTGTCAGCAGCTTTTAGGTCACATCCATAAGGCTATGAAGATGCTAATTAGAAATCAAGATGAATGATTCTTAAAAAGATATTAAATATATTTCAAATTAACCCTTTTCCTCTCTTTTCTCAGCAAGAACCTTTTTTTTTTCTTTTTTCTTGCACGGAATTTAAATAGAGAGAGAAAGAATCCCAAACAAATCAAGATGTGGATTATGGATGGTTTCATTATTCTTGTGTCAAAGTTCAATAGGGAGGCCTGTTTTCTGTCTGCATCTCATTGTGTTTACATTTTATTTTGAGAAAAGGGTGGTAAATCATTTCCCAAATATCTGTCATGTTGAAGGCTTAAAGCTTTCCCAGTGTAAACCTGCTGTAATTTGTTTCTCATCTTACTGCTACTGGACTTTGTTAATGGGGATTTTATGATGTTAAAAATACGGAATGTATTATTTTTGACTCATGACACCATGGGCTCATCCAGTCCAAACAGAAAGTCATGTTCAATTATTTTTCATTTCCCTCCTGTTGGTGCAAGAATGTGATAATTTCATCCCATTTTTCTCCCTCAGATCTGTCCCCCACCCTTCAGCCAACAAACTGTGGTGGCCTCAGTTTTCAAAACTGTTTAAAAACAAGCGTACATTCATCTTCCCCTTCCTAGATAAATACCTCATTTCAGTCACAATGCTATCTTGTAATCCTGTAATAAACATATCTGCTTTTCCTTTGCTCATCTGCATTCCTAAGAAAATAATGTGTGAATCTGTAGGGCTCAGCCCTTCTCCCTGGACCTGTTTGCACCAAGAGAATCATTGAACACTTAATTAAATCAGAGATAGCCTTCTATTCCTGCATGGACCACTGTCCTGATTTGGGCTGGATCTCTAATGGTACCAGCAGCTGCATTTTTCATCCGCCTTTGCCTTGTGCCTCTTTGGAGGGAATGAGAGTTGGAGTGAATAATGCAGATTCTTCCATTGACTCCCTGTATTTTCACCGTGGGCAGAGTCCAGGTGCTGCCATCAACCTTCTCCATATGGAAAGACAGCAGGGGATATCATAAATGGTAATTTGCTCCTCAGAATCTGGTGCTGTCCCCTGCATGTCTATAACTAGGAAGCACCTCTCTGCTGAGTTATCTGATGACCCACATCAAAAGGGTTTTCTTCCTCATTGAAATCTCAGGATTTCAAGATTTTTTTGAGGGGAAATCCTTTGATTTCATACACCAGAAAGCCCAAGGCATTTTAGGTTTTTTGCAGAAAATAACAAAGCTGTCCTATTTTCTCTCTTTCCCTTCAAAAAATACTTCTAAGTATATGATAGAGTGAGTTTGCATCAATAGTCATGTCTTATCTTCCTAGAACCCCAAATGCTGCTAGAACTGGGAAACATCTTTCCATGTTTCATTCAGTTTTATCCACAGTCAGTGCTGGATGAGGAGGGAAACTTCAGATGGCAGCCCTGCATTTTTTGGGGTCATGGAGGACACATCACCCTTCAATTTTTCAGTAGAAGAATTCTTCAGCAGTAGAAACTGCTGTAACAGCTAGAATAGATGTAATTTCTGGTCTCCTAAACCTGTGTTTCTTTTTTTTAATTTCTGCCTCCAACAATATCAAACCAGCTAGGTAAAATCACCAAGTTTTGAATTATAGAAAATGAAGCCCTCTTGAATTGAGATGTTTGTTTTGTGGGGCTGGAATTCACAAGTTTAACAGATGTAAATATGCACAGTTCACTCAGATATGTCACATACCATCATTCTTTGCCACAGGAATTGACCCTAAAAAGGCTGCAGGGCTTGAAAGCCTTAACCCAGAGTTCTTTTAAGACCCCTTTTATCCAGTTCAGGGTTTTTTCTGAACTTACTGAAAAAAAACCATCGATGTGGTTATTTTATTACTCTTTTTTCTTTGATCTTGGTGCTAATCCCTTAGGGTGAAATCTATTGAAGTGAACAGCAAAACTCCTATTGAATTTAGTGAGGGCATTGTTTTGGCCCTTTTATTCAGCATCAATTTCCATCACTTCCTTCAAAATGCACTTGATGATGCTGGATGAGGATACAAGGAGTTAATAAAATCCATTTAAAGACAGCCCTTCATAGCTATTATCGCCTATGTTGTATTTCACCTTTACTAAATAATTCTTAATTAAAGGTTTGGGCAGGGGGTTTTGCCTTGTTGTTGTTGTTGTTGTTGTGTTTTCCTCTGATTGAGAAACCAATAAACCCAAAACACAACTGAAACTTCTGCAAGATCCAGGGTATCTGAGTCTGCCAAGGAAGCATGGCTGTACCATAAATTTGTGGAACAGAACAAGAAATTTAGATACTTTTGTTCTCCCCCTGCCTCCTTCCAGCACCTGTGAATGTGAGAAGATGTTTCTTTATATGAACAGACTGTAGGAATATGACTGAAAGAAAGCCTGGATCTTCAGTGTTCTTTCCCAAAAGCAGGAAACAAAATTATGGTCAAGGACAAAGGAGTCTGTGTCTCTGCTCTTTCTTTTTTCCAGACACAAGTGCTCCAGCTTCACAACCTAAGAATCTTTTCTGTTTAGCTTTCTCCCCACACCTTTTCCCATCAAGCTACAACTCAAAAAGCATCACCTGGAAGGAGAGCCTTAAAAAACCCACCAGATAGAAATTACCCTTTGTTCCTGGCAGCTGGATTCTAGGAGTTTTCTGCCTTTTCATGTAAGGCCTCCACATGCATCTCTGTTCTAGCAAGTATTCATAGAATCACAGAATGGCTTGGGTTGGATGGGACCTTAAAGATCATCTGGTTCCAACCCAGTTCCATGGGCAGGGACACCTTCCACTATCCCAAATTGCTCAGAGCCCCATCCAACCTGGCCGGGAGAACTGACAGGGATGGGGCAGCCACAGCTTCTCTGGGAAACCTGTGCCAGGGCCTCACCACCCTTACAGGGAACAAGTTCTTCCTGATATACAATCTAAACCTATCTGTCAATGTGAAGCAATTCACCCTTGTCTTGTCACTCCAGGCCCTGGAGTCTCTCTCTTTCCTGTGGGCTCCCTTCAGTCATTGGAAGGCTCAATAAAGCCCCCATGGAGCCTTTTCTTTTCCAAGCTGAACAATCCCAATTTTATAGCCACTGAAGATACAAACACTAGTGCCAACAAAGTCATTCTCCTGTATCTGTCCTCTTTCAACCTGCTCTCCAGATGCCCCACCTCTCCACCTTTATCTTTTCCACTGTCTAACTTCACAAATTTCTCATTTTTCCCAAGTTATCATCATCCTTTCCCCTAGATCCTCCAAATCCAGCTGCTCCTTCTTACTGTATGAATAGAGAAACTGTTGAATCATCTCTCTGATTTTTGAAAAGGAGCCTTCATCTAATCACCACATGCTTACAGTTCAGCCAGGATCACTTGGAGCTTGATTTCTCTCTTTTAATCATATTTATTCTCAAAAGCTCTAAGGTTAATGACAGGTAGGACTGTAGTGATTTTATGCTTACTTCACATGATTGTTAAAGTGCATAATGCAGTGCTTAATGGTTATTCTGGGAATTATGATCAACATAATTCAACCCAGTTCCCACTTCTTACCTAACACAATAATTTGGTGCAAATCCAATGTGAGAAGCTGTAGTGTCATTTTTAATTGCTATATACACAGCCTGACAAAAACCTGTTCATTTACTTTCCCTTTCATCCTGCATTCACTCTTCTCATGTACTGTTCAGTCTCCTTAAGGATGCACCTTGCTTTTTGATATTCCCTGGCGCAAGAACCAGAAATAATGCCTATTCTGCAGCTCTACATTTTCCCTGTTTGTCCAGGTTTGTGTGGAGTCATGAAACTTTGTAGCGTGAGCTCCTTCATCACAAACCTTTTGGAACACTCATCCTGAATGGGCAAAGCTACTCCTTCCTCACTGTAGGAGTCTGTCTGGCAGGAACAGATCAGAAGCTGAAAGAACTCTTTTACTGTCAACCTTATTTTAAAACATTCATCTGGGCAATTAAGAAATGGGCTTCAAACAAAAGCATTTAAAACATATACTCAGTTTTAGCACCACGATCTTGAAAACAGACATAGGGTTCTGCAAAACTAATTTTCATTGCCCTACTGCTGTATAGCTGGAGAATAACACCCTGCAAACCCCTCTTCTCTGTTCCTTTCAATTTCTGACACATTTCTACTTAGTCTCAAAATTCACATGCTTGAATATGACACAAAGGTACTTTTTTCATGTTTGGTTTTTTTTTTTGGTGGAAAATTTAAAATATTAGTTTGGCTTGCTTTCAGTCAGCTGATCTTTAAAAAAAATACATAAAAAGAAGCATATAGGCACTCTTCAAAGCTGAACTCCAAATGGTTAAAGGTGCTGCTCCTTGTGCCTGGCTTAGAAATAGCCAGATGAAAAATTAAAAATTATTCTGAGCATCTGAGCCCTGGATTTGGTGTATTCCCAAACAAACATTAAAAACAACAACTATTGTTTTAGTTACTGGGTTCTCGTGGGAGGTGTGTATATGCATTAAACTCCAGAACTGGATTCTGTGGTGCTGTAGCTGAAGGATTAAATCACACATACACAGACTCCACATCTAAATACATACAAATTTTATCTCAGCTGCTGCTGCACCATGCCAAGATGATCTTCACTCTCATCTGCCCACAGACGTGTGAGAGACATTTATAGCTCGTATCATTTCATTGGAACAGAAATCAGCATCATCTTGATCATATAGTTCACTATCCTCTGAGAATCCCTCACATTAGGAAATCAATTGGGATATGTTGGAAGAGCATCCTGGGAATTCTTTGATTGTTTTAAATCCTGCCCCAGCCTCCTACCCTCTGAATGCTACATCACCTCTGTCACAGACAAGTTCCCTTGGCTGCCATAAAGGCAGAGCGGGAGAAAGAAATTTTAGTGTCTTGAAATGGCTAAGCTTGCATGATGTAGGGGGTAAATGTCTTTGTGAGGATTAATCTAATTCTGTTTTGTGAAGCATTTTAAATCTCCTCCCACCCTTTTATAAAAACTGTGTAATCTGAGTGTCCTGGGTACCAGTATTGCCAACCTACTGAAGAAGTTACCATCAGACTTGTGACCTACATCTTCATTCCACCTCAAACAAAAGATGAAGCTGTCCTGCTGAATTTTGTATCTTTGTTATCCAGGCTTTGAGAGTGCCTGATGCAATCTACACCTGTTTAAAGAGTGTCTTCCAACCCCCAATTCCTCCATACTGGTAATGAAATGAAATTAAATGAAATGGGTTCTGTAAACACTGGGCAGTGCAGAAAATCCCTCAGCATTTCCAGGCTGCTACAGAGCATTGTGTGATGTGGGGGCACAATGACCCCATGCCTCAGTGTAAATTTGAGAATGAAACAATTAACCCACACAGCAAAGCCTTCATTGTGTTTGCCAGCTTTTGTTCCTCAGCCTTGCCCTGCTACTGAAGTCAGGGTCCGAAAAAATGGTCTGCTTCACTGAAGGTCCAAAGAAAAGCCCCTTCCTGCAAATATTCCTGTCTCCAGGCCACACACCTACAGTTCAAAGGGTTTATCACAAGCTGTAGGGGAGGAATTTGTGGGAGAGTCCTGCTTACACTGCTGGCAAAACATCACTGGAATTAGTCTGGATTTTCACTCATGGCACGTATCTGAAGAGCTGTAAAACAGTGCCTTATATTTTTGTGGAAGATAAATATCATCCAGAAAAGAAAGACATGCAATTAGTATAAATCTGGCTGCTTTATTCTAATTTGACTGTATTTTGCTGCCTTGATTTTGAAAAAATACTTCCTTCTACTGTGGTTTTCCATGGAGATTTGTCAATTTGTAAAACAGCATGAAGCTGTATTTAAAATATCATGGGGGAGGGAGAGCATTTGGAAAACTTTACTCTTCATTTAAAAATGGATTAATTTTATTAATTTATTTGTCGGTGTCATTAAATTTGTTTCCCCATCTCAGTGGCCGTGTTTAATACTTCTATTCATGCTGTCAGTACATCCTTGCATCCTCTTTGTTTGGAAATATCCCATAATCAGAAAATAGTTTGTGTTGGAAGAGACCTTGAAGCTCATCCAGTTCCAACACCTTGCTATGGGCAGGGACATCTTCTACTATCCCAGTCTGCTCAGAGCCCCATCCAGCCTGGCCTTGGACACTTCCAGCGATGTGGCAGCCATAGCTGACCTGGGCAAGCCACAAATGACTGGTAATTTTTTACCTCCAAATTATATTATACTGTAAGTTCCAAATTTTTATAGTGAGAGAAAATTGTGCCTGTGGTAGAAATGTGGTAGAATTTTGTATTTTGTTTAAGGACAGGGGCTCACTGTGTTGTTCTTGAGAGTACTAATTACCAATATTATTTAGGTGCAAGAATCTTCAGGAAAATCCCCTTGGAATTATGCATATAGAGAGAAAAATTATTATAAGTACTGGATTCAACTCCAGCAGCTTGTACCTGTCAATAAACAGCATCAGAACTTCCCAGGGTAGTGTAAACTCACCTTGTCATGCATCAAAGTAACAATTAATTTTGTGTTGCTTAGCAAAGACTTGGGCCAAATCTGGTAGGGGGGGAAAAACCCCATTTGGTTCAATCTGAGCTTTTGTTCCTCAGGAAGCTCAAGAAGCTCTTCAGGAAGTTGAAGGATGAAAGAACTGAGCTAAAGGAAATGGACACCAATCAATCAAAGGACCCTCAGCAATGGGATCTTGACTACATCTTGGAACCTTTCACTGGGTTGACTCCAGAATACATGGAAATGAGTAAGTTTTTGGAATTTCCTTTCCCTTTCTGCAATAACCATGGCTTTACATAGGACTGTATGTCAGAAGTGGATGAGAGAGGGGCAAAAATACCCCAACACTAGAAGTTTGCAGAAATTCTGTGTGAGCCAGCAGGGCTTTGAGACTGCTATGGTGCCAGCAGAGCAATAATGATGAATCCCAGTGTCTGTTAATACTTCTTCTGTCAGATTCCAGTGTTTCCAGCTGAGAAAAGTGCATAAAAACCATTTGGCCACAGAATCAAAAGCTATGGTTTGAAGTGATCTGTGGAGATCATCTGGCCCAACCTACTGATCAAAGCAGGGTCAGCTAGAGGATATTGCTCAAAGACTTGTCCATGTGTCTTGAATATTTCCAGGATGGAGTCTCAACAACTTTTCCAGTACTTGATCATCCTTACAGCAAGGATTTTTTAATGTTTAAATTGCACTCCCTACATTTCCATTGTGCTGTGTGCCTCTTGTCATTTCACTCGGTGCCCTTGAGAAGGTTTTAGCTCTGCTGTGGGTGGGGGAGTAGGGAGGAGAGAAATAATCCAGGCAAATTCAAGCTTTAGGACATAAAAGAGCTCAGGAAGAAGCACAATGGGTATGGCATATAAAACCAGACATATTGAATGCAGCAACTCCTGTTTTAACAAAAGTCACTATTCTCAAAATATCTGAAAGAGAATGCATTTTATGGCAAAACAATTAAATAATAGATATGGTTTATCTCTCTACACAAAAATAATCTTTGTTTGTAAATATAATTTATAATATAATTATAAATGCATACATTAAAATTTATGGAATGGTAGATTTACATGAATCTATAAATATGTACGTATATACGAGGTATTTCACATGATGGCAGATTTGGGGATGTCTTATTAATATGTTTAGGATGCCAACCTTGCCTTCTGTAGTGCCATCAAGAATCCCTCACCCCCTATTTTCTCCTCAAGTTCCAACTCACCTTAGGATCTGTCTGTGTTGCCACTTCTATTACCTTATCCCCTTCTGCACATGATGATACTTTGTTGAAAAGTTAACCTTTAGGACTGTTTTTTCCCATGCGTTACTCCAGCCTGAGATGATTTTTCTTCCGTAAACTTTATGCAAGCTTATTATCAATTTTTGAAATTAAACAATGATGAAAAAACCATATTTTCCTGTAATTTTTTTTTTCATTTTTATGCTCAGGAATAACTCAGAAATATCTGTATTTTAACAACCCAAATTTCTTGGTTAGCTAGGTTGAAGGGCAATGACCTTTAGTTACCTGTAACAAATATATACTGGTGTGATATTTGTCAACATTGCTCAGGTTTCCTGTCAGTGGTCTTGATTCTGCTGTGGGAAATGTGATGTTCCAATGCTGAGAGTTTGAAAATAATTTCCAAAATGTTAGATTTGTTGTATGGGTTCATTTAAGGCCATCTACGCAGAAAGGAAGCAGGTGAGTACTCTATCCTTCAATGCAGAAAAGCTAAAGTGGGGTTTTCATTACCTGTGTTTTGACTTCAGAGTACCTTTGGGAGCTCCCATGTTTAGCCATTTGTTATGATGTCCATTAGAGAACTGTTTGGGTTTTTTTAATTTTAGGAGCAATTTCTAGAAATTGCCAAGATGAGTCCAATCATGGCCACTGAAATGAGTAGGTTAATGTGGTTTAAAAAAAGAAAAAAAAAATGCAGAAGTACCACTATAGCCTGTAAGGTTTGGGGTTCCTGTTCCAGGGAAGTGGTCCTAGCCCCAAGCCTGCCAGTTTAGACAATGCTCTCAGGAACATGGTGGGATTCTTGGGCTGTCCTGTGCAGGGCCAGGAGATGCACGTTGATGCTTCCCTTCCAACTCGGTATATTCTAGGATTCTATTCCATGGTTCTGACCTGTAGTATCAGGGTTTAAGGTACTGATGTTATAAATCACTGGGCACTAAACCTGTAATTTAGATTAGTCCCTTGTGCCAAGATCATAATCCACAGTAAGCGCCTCGGCCTGCAGCTACTCAGGGATGATTCAAGAAAAATGAACGGATGAATTATTGATCTAAACATTTGTTTACAATGGGAGGATGACCTTCCCAAATGGGGCAGCCTCGCAGAGTGCCAAGCTGTGCCCTGCCTGTGGGACTGCAGACAAATGTGCAGCAGATGAAAACCAAGTTGCACCTCCCCAGCTCTGGTTGCTGCACTGGCTCCATGTCTCTGCTCTCAGCTGTCAGATCCACTGCTCAGACCACCCACGCTGGCAGGAAGCACTTGGTGCAGCTCAGCACTGAACCTGTCAGCTGGGATTGTTTTCAAGGGGATCATGCTGCAAGAGGCAGCTCAGCAGCTTATTTACCTATTTCTCTAATTTTGAGTTGGGGATGGTGGGAAGGGAAACAATGCAGAAGGACAGAGGAAGACCTTTTTTTCCCCCCTTAATTGCTTTAAAAGGCAGAGTTACTGGAATGTAAGAATGATATTAAGGAAAAGAGAGGCGTCTGGCTGCTGTTTCAGAATTTCTGTCTTAGTTTTCACACTGATTTCCTCAGGCAACTTCCCTCAGGCATCAGTGGCAATCTGGAATGAAGCAGCTGAAGGAGGAACTGCAGACAGGGCTTGCTGCAGCCTTTGGGTTTCTCCATACAGATGGTGATAGGGTTTAATGCAGAAGTAGCAGATTATCTATCCAATTGTGAGTGGCCACTACATCCAGGTTTGTCCTGCCTTTGTTAAGAATGGATGACACCTTCGCTAAGACTCTCGCCTTCAGGTCTACCATTCACTAGGCTGTACCATAATTACAGATAGTCCTTGCTTTTTTTTTATCCATATATCCACTCACTTCTATTGATTTCTGTTAAAATCTGGAGTCTGGCCCACTCCCCACATAGCAAATAATGCATTCTCTTTGCACTTTGTTAGGAAGCAGATCAAGCCTTTAAGGCAGCACATCTCTGAGGGACAGAGCTTGGAGCAGTCTTGGGATGTGTTTTGCAGTATGATACACCACAGGTAAAGGAGTTTTTGATGATAACTACCCCACTTAAATTTTGGGATGCCCATTTCCAAGCTGCTTTCTTTTAGTTAGGATTTCTTACTCCAAGAAACCTGAAGCCTTGGTGAGACTTCCCCCTTGTCACCCTCCTTCCCCTGCCCTCATTTAAATCTAGGTAGTGGAATAGAATTAGCAAGATTTACTGGTTAGTTTTCGATCTCCTGTATTTTCCCACTTAGGAAAGGTGACTCTGTTCACTGGAATTTGTTACTCCAAAGTATCAGTCACTCTAGTCCACATTAGCAAATTAGATTAGCTGTAAGAAGGAATTTTTTAAAAATGAGGGTGGTGAAACACTGGCACAGTTTGCCCAGAGATGTCCCTATCTCTGGGAACATTCCAGGTCAGGTTGGGTGAAGCTCTGAGCAACGGGATCTAGTTGAAAATCCCTGCTCATTGCACGTGTTTGGATTAGACGATGTTTAAAGGTCCCTTCCAACCCAAACGATTCTATGAATAATAAGATTGATTTTTTTTTAGGGTAAAAGCCTTTGAATCTGATTTCACCAACAGGTTGCGCTGAGCTTTTTTTATTGGACAGGCCTTGGCTGCCAATAGCACATCTGCACAAAGATTTGATTTACACCAGTGACATTTCTGATGATTGTTTGCTTTGATATTATTAACTAACATATTCCTGCATTTCTTAGTGGAGACACTTTTAAAACACTTGAGTGATCAGAAAATTCTGCTCAAGTAATTCCTGAAACATAATTATGATTTTCAACATGTGTCAAATTTGTCATTAACACTTCCTGCTTCCAAAACTTTGCTAAGACTTTTAATCCAGGCCAATATACCACACCATGTGCATTCCCAAAGCAGGTAGCATGTATAGCAATTTCCTCTTCTATGTGGCAGCAAGGTTGCAAGATGTATAACTGGCCTGCAGTGATAAGAGTTGGCAAGAAATCGATGTTTAGAGAAGCAATAAATATTGCTAATGAAGGAAACTTTATTAAATTGGCTCCAAGAGCAAAATTATGCACATGAATGTCCAAAACTCATACCACTCGTGTTTCCTTGAGAAGAAACTGAAATCAGCAATGATTTTGAGATTCCAGTTTCATTTGGTCTTCTCTTCTCTAGCCAAACATCTATAGGATTCCCCACCTCATGTGGCAATTGATTAAAAACATTTTTCCTCAAGGAGAAGTAATACTAAAAGATTTCATCATTCAACTTCTGTTAAAAAACAATGGCAGAAGAAGAAAATTATCAGATCCAGTGTCTGTAGCTACTAACTACTATAAGGATTGATCTGAGATTTAATTAGAATTTCCCCTAAAGCAGGAAAAGCCATCAAAAAGTCAACGTGTGAGGCAGAAAAAGAAAAAAACACCTCTCTGAAGAGAAATCTCTATAGTCTCTGTAATGAGAATGGTTTAGAAAATACCATTGGTAGTTGTGAATAGGCTTGTTGCATACATTTATTACAGAAGAATTACAAATTACACATTTTTCTTAGTTTTTCAGCCAGGTCTGGCTGTATATCATAAGGTTACTTCTTAGAATTTGGAAAGTTGCTTAGCACAGAGTGATTTTTTCACTGTTTACTTCCAGTAACACATGATCCTATGACAGATATTACTGATAAAGAAGAAAGAAAAAAAGTAACAGAATCATAAATAAATATCTTGTCTTAGATGAAATTTTGAGGTAAAAGATACTTGGGTTACTCACACTACTGAGCGTGTAAATCTTGTAGAACCTGAGTGATCCACACCATGGAAAGTTTTGGGGTGGGTACTTATTCTTTATCCCTTGCTCAAGAACAGCAGCCACAACCCTCGAGATCCATAATTTAAAAGCTTTGTTTTGCACTCTTAATCATAACTTGGAGATCAGACTTAGAAGGACAGGTTGCATTGTTGTTTGGCTTGGGTTCTGCTCAGGCCCTGCACTGCTTCTGGGAAAAGTGGACTTCTGAGAAGGGCTGTGACCTGAGACACTTCTTTGGATGCTGTTTGTCCCTTAGAGATTTTGTCTCAGGGCCCAAGGCTGGATGAGGAGTTGCAGATGTAGCATCAGGTGTTGAGAAACTCAAGGCCTGGCTCTGAACCCTTGGCAATTTTCCTGCTCTACTTAGACAGGAAAGGCACCACTAGTGTGTGGTTTGGGCTTTTTTCCCTTGTCAGTAGTAGGCTCTGTGTCAGTGGCAGCACATCCAGGGTCCTGCTTGGATGCCCCAGGAGAAGAGGTTTTTCCCATGTCCCTGACTTTCCACTACACCCAGCCTTCAATTGTTTTATTTCCCAGTTTGTTGCATAAGCCTAGAGAATGTTCATCTCTCTTTTCTCCAGTCTGGCCTACCAGGACAGTAGGAAAATGATGAAACAGGCTGGATGGCCAGAGGTCCAGCTCCTGGCACAGGTCTCTTTAGCCTTTTCCCAGTACATGAACACATAAAGAGGTTTGCATGGAGACCTTGTGGCATAAATGTGAATGTAAAAAGGGTATTTAAGGGTTTCCATCAAGTTTTCCAGACCAAAAAAAGGATGTTTTGGTGTCAACTGTCATTGATGGAACAGTCTGACTGTCCTAAAAGTATTGTAAATATTTCCAGAGTGACCAGACAGGCATCCACAGAACTCCATGATGCTGTGATGAGATTCTTTCTGGGATCTGGACAGGGATTCTTTTCTTTGTAATCTTTCAGGTTTTTTCTAGAAACACTGATTACACTCAACATGTACCTGTGAAATTATAAGGCTATTCAAAGACTCCTCCATTTAATGATTGTTTGCTACACAAGGCCATCTAAATTCTGGATTTGGCTTTGGGATTACTTTTTTTTTTTGTCTGCTTTTTGCACCATTTACACTTTCATAAGAAGGAGTTTAGAAGGTAGAAGAGATTTTAAGATGGCCACACAAACACTTCTGGTGCAGAGTTTTCTGTGATGATGTATGTACACAATTATCTGGAAGTCCTTTACATTGCTTGAGCACTTTTTCATGAACTAGAAAAAAAATTAAATTGCATTTTCCCAGGCAATGAATGAAGGGGCTACAAACAACATCAAAGCAAACATGTGTGTGGTTTTTCTTAAAGCATTGCAAATACTTTTTTTTTTCCTATTTATTTTTTTACAGAATCCTCCCAGCTGTATTCCTACTAAATTCACTTAAAACCAAATATGGCATATTTTGGGGCTATGTATTTTTCTAAGTATTTCACAGTTTTTGGGGGACATTACTTTAACATCTGGTTTTATTTCCTTGTTAATTCCTTTTCCTGACTCTGAATGTAAAATAGTCAGAAAAGTATGATTTCAAGGGTAGGATGTTTGTATGCTTTGAAAAAGCTCCATCTTAGTGTATACACTTTATCTCAGAACAAAACAATAAGAACAAAACTCTAAAGGCCATATAATTGATATACAGAGATTTTACTTTCCTGTGCAAATATATTCCTCCTGAGATGAGAAATGGGAAATATCAGAGGATTTGCAGCCTGTACACAAAAAGGAATATGTGAGAGAAGGTCCTGGAATAAAATGTTTCAAGAGTTACTTGTAGGTTGTCACAACTGTGCTGCAGGAAATTATTTTAAAGTATAACATTGTGCTATGTGCACAGAATATTATGCTGGTGTAATAGAAAAGTGCAATTCCTCTCTCAGTGGAGAGAGAATTCATGCAGGGATTGGACAAAAAAGAAGCCACAGTAAATGTGGCTTTATACATACCAACACTTTTTCTATGGTAATATTTTTTAACTCTGAGATGTAGATCACATTCAGAATTATTAGTTTTACATATATATATATATAAAATACACCTTTGTTAACATTTCAAGAGGAACATTTCTAAATCTGGAGGATATCAGTGACATAAGGAGGGATGAAAGTGCTGCACAACACCAGCAACTCCTGCACCCACAGAGTTACTTCTATTCCTGCATTTCACAGGCTGCCACCAAATTTTTCAAAGGAGGCTGGGATGAAATAGTGGCACCTTGAAGATTTTCTTCTATTGTTTGATTGTGTATAATTTTCCTTACAGGGAAAGGGACATGGAAGAAACAGCATGGACTAAGCAATTAATTATGAACAAATGCAGAAAAATAGACTCTGAACCCTCTGTCCTTCATTAAATTTATTATTTCCTTTGGCTTGTGCTTGTGCCAGCAACTCGAAGCTTTACTGGAAACATTCATAAAACATAGTGACAAACCTTTGTCTCTTCACAGCCCTACTCTGGGATATTTATTCCTGGGACCAAAGTGGGAAGTGGGATTTTTTGGGGTTAGTGATGCACAAAGCTCATCAACAACTTACTATCAGCTGCTCCCTTCAGAAACTGTAAAAAAAAATTGTTTTTTCCCCCCTTTCTTTCCAGTTATCCAGTTTGGCTTTGTCACACTCTTTGTTGCCTCCTTCCCTCTGGCCCCCGTCTTTGCTCTTCTGAACAACATCATTGAGGTCCGTCTTGATGCAAAAAAATTTGTTACTGAGCTGAGGAGGCCAGACACAGTGAGAGCAAAAGATATAGGTGAGTAATGAAAGATCATTGCAGTGAAGATAAGACAAAAAATACAATCAAAAAAGAAGAAAATGTATAACAAAACCTATTAATGAGTTCTTTTCTTTCACATACAGGTATTTGGTATAACATCTTGAGTGGTATTGGAAAGCTTTCAGTGATCATTAATGTAAGTGCTTGGTTACACCAGGTTCTAATCATGAACTACTGTTTCTTCAATGAAATTTTAAATTGTTTATAATTGTTTATAATTTATTGCCCCTTCAACATAATTTTTAAAATGGCGTCTAATTTTCTCAACTGCTCAAATACAACAGAATATTATAGAATACAGTAAAATAAAAATATTATGTTTATTGTTCTATATGTACTCCCTAAGTAACGTTTTCCTGTATAAGCTTTAAGATAAAAAAACTCATGCCCTAGGAGTTGAATCCTAATAGTTTCTAGTGAGTTTTTAATTTACAGATCATAATCTCAGAGAATCATTTAGGTTGGAAAGTCTTTATTAATCATGGATTAATACCATAAATATAAAAGATATCAAAGTCCTTTAGAAAGGGAGATGATTTTCACTACTGAAGGGAGAACTTGTGGAGAGGTGTTAAGCAACTTTTTTAACAAAATAGTTCCCAGCACAACATCACAGTACTCTAATGCCTCCAGAAGGGCAGTGTTGTTTCACTTGGGAGGAGCATTGTTCACACATGCCTCTTCAGTTTCCCGGATGTAAGGCAGGAAAACTGTGGAAACCTGCACATCCCCATAATCTCACTGTTAGGCACAGATTTATGCTGTCCAGCACTGAGCTATGCTGGAGGAGAAAAACTACACACTCTTGTTTTTTTTCTGAATACGCTTTGCAGATCTATGATTCTTGATTATTTCCTGTGTCAATTGAACTCTGGAAATATTTATTTATTTATTTATTTATTTATTTTCCATTAAAGTATCAGTTAGATACCCTTTATTGAAAGAAATGTAAATATGTGCACAGCCATTTGAAAAAAAATACTGAATTCCCAGTTCTGCATCTCCATCTGGATAATATTGATACAGGAAATTATTATTTACCAAAATGTAGTTTTAAATCATCATAGGATAATACAATAGTTGTAGTTGGGTGGGACTTCAGAGCCCATCTCATTCCAAGGCCCTGCCATGGGCAGGGACACCTTCCACTATCCCAGGTTGATCAGAGGCACATCCAACCTGGCCTTCAACACTGCCAGGGACAGGGCAGCCACAGCTTCTCTGGGCAGCCTGATATAGGGCCTCACCATTGTCACAGTGAAGAATTTCTTTCTAATATCCAGTGTAAAGCTGCTCTTTGTCAATTTGAAGCTATTGCCCCTTGTCCTGTCACTCCAGGCCCCTGTAAAAAGTTCCAGATCTCTTGGAGTCTCTTCAGGCACTGAAAGGGGTTCTCTAGTTACTCTCCCCCACCCCCAAATCCTTTGCTTTTTCAGGCTGAACAATTTCAATTCTCCTGGCCTGTCTCCACATTACAGGAGCTCCAGCCCTCTGATCACCTTCATGGCCTCCTCTGGCCCTGCTCCAACAGGAGTGAGTCCAGAGGATAAGTCAAAGGGATTGTTATTGATCTGATCTAGAGACTTCTGTGACTGATTGCTACCCCAGTTATACCAGCTTTATGGGATACCAGTCTCATCAGGTTTAATACCAGCATGAGATCCCCCCATGTGAGATGTGTGAATCCTGATGTGGAGGGGAAAATGGATCTTTACACTCAACAGGTTTGGTGTAACTACACCAAAATATAGCCTAAGTGACACCAGCTGGATATTAGGTCTTGTAGGTTTGTTTCAAACTAGTGGTAAACCTCCTAATGGCTACAGAGATGAAAAGAATTCGAGAAATGGACAGCCCATTAATTGCTTTTGCTGCTTCCCTAGCTCAGCCTTCCCCTGGAGAGGCAGAGCAGGTTACTGGCATTTATATGCAAATATTTTGTATCAATTCTGGCCATATAACTCCCCCTTCATCACCACTCTAAATTTTCCTGAAGATGAAAAATTTCCCATGAATTAATTAACCTGAAATATAGATTCACAGTGCTATTATTTGGTTTTTTTGTTTTGTTTTTGCATCTCTCAGGCTTTTGTAATTGCCGTCACCTCCGATTTCATCCCACGCCTTATGTATCAATATGCATACAGCCAGGACGGAACCATGCATGGCTTTATCAATCACACTCTCTCATACTTCAACATCAGTCAGCTTAAGGCTGGGACACAGCCAGAAAACTCCCTGTTTGCACAGGAGGTTTCATTCTGCAGGTAAAGTACTTTTAAGGGCAGTCTGCACAGTCAAGGGAATTTCCTTGGCTCTTATGTCATTTTTTTTCAAAGTGGGAATTGATAAAATGCACTTATATTGCCACACAATATTAATGCGCCTTTGAAAAGCTGGGTTTGCAAGTACAGCTCTTAGAGTATTCTCACTATCTCACAAGGTCTTTAAAAGGGTTTTTTAAGGGCATTAAAAGGCAAAATAAACAATTTAGACGGGTTTGATTAAAAAAAAAAAGTGAACCAACACTTTATTGAAAGACATAGCTTTCATTAAAAATAATTATTTTTTTAAATGGGCACCCAGCAATTAGAACCAGGCTTTCTCTCTCTTTATTAAATTCAATCCTTACTCGCTGAGTTTTCAATATATTATGCCCATCTCTAAAACCTGCATCAGTCACCATCTATATGTTTTATATTTCAGATTAATCTTTTCAGACTGGGGAAACAAGGCTCAATTTCCTTTAAAATACATCCCAAATACCTATGTAGTATTTCCAGTTTGCATGAAAAATCACTAATAGTGCTCCAGCTTTAGAAGTAACTTTGTATTTTTATAATAATATGCAGAAATTCCAAGAGCTGGTTTAAGGCATCACAACCCCAGCTGTTCAAAACTGAGCTTCTTTGCGTCAGTGTTATGTTCAACAGCCTGTCCACCTTCTCTTTTAACTCCCTTGAAATCACCCTGTACTTGGTCTGCAGTGGCACAAAATCATTATAAAAGATCCTCTTACGTTGATTTAAGGAGAGACTTAATTTAGAGTGGTTTTCCCTCCTTTGCCTTGATGTGCATTATATTTCATACTGATTTTAAGCGGGGTATATATCTTGCCCAACTATAACCCACAAAAATGACGCATCCCAGTTTCTTCACTGGAAGCAGAGTAAACAGGGAGTGAAATCTGCCCCTCTGACTCTGGCACAGCTGTTGCATTACCTTTGGGGGCTCTCACCTTAACTATTGAACATGATAGATGAGTTCTGTCTTAAAAGTCAGCACTCCTGACTTTTAAACAACTTAAAAGCATGTGAGCTCTCCTAGTCCCCATTTTTGTAGCCAGGAACTGTTTGTTAGAAAAATATGCCCTGTGAGAGTATACTGCATCTCCAGATTTTCCGAAAGATTTGTAAAATCTTGTGAAAGGCTTTTCCACCCTCAGTTCCCAGCACCTTGTAATATTTTATTACTAAATTAGCCTGTGCTTTCCTTCCATGAGCACCTTGATACACTTCACTCCAGTAGTTTTTACCTTATGTCAGCCACTGGCCTCTGTTTATGGTGTCTGAGGGCTGGTGTGTTTGGAAATGTGTGCATTAACAACAGGGGTGAAAGGCACTCCTCACATTAATATGGTCATACACAGCCAAATACTCAATAGAGCCCAAATACAGGGAGAAGGGAAAAATCTGCACTGGGTATAAAAGTGATCCCTGCCTGCTGATATCATCTAAGAGACCTAGAAAAAAAAAAATAATGTTTGACCATGTATTAGTCTGAGCAAGAAAGACCTATGGGAGCATTTATCTTTTGTTATCAGGAAACAATTAGGAAAAGATGTCAGCATCCACAAACACTTTTTCTCATTATCATCTGCCTCATTTGAATCTTATAAAAAACTCAGCTTTGGACAGAACTATCTCTGTGATAAAGTATGGGGTCTCTAACTTGTGTCCCAAGAGACAGGCAGCCGAAGACTGCCCCTCAAGCTGGAAATAAAATCTGTATTTCTGTTTCTGGCAAATGCATTGGGAACAAGCTGACCTCTCTTATTCTTAGATTTCTGTGACCTCTGAAGATAAATCTGGTTGCAATGAGGCTGCATTTTGCTCCTTACGGGCATTGCCAGAGATTAAGGTATCTTTAAAATAACCTTAACAAGCCAGAAACAATTCTGAAAATACAGAACACATTCTGTATGTACACTCTGAACAACTGAACATACAGAATACATTCTTCAAATATTTAGAGCAGCAATTTGTCCAGTGCTGTGAACCCCTTAGCACTGCTTTCAAATAAACATTGCTGTAATGCTGTTCCGATGCACAGTATTAGTTGTAATTTTATTCTTTCAAATGGCATTTGTGTAGCTGAAGGCAAATTAAAACCAAATCTTGCTAAGATATGGGATATTTTTATTGGTTTGTCCCTTTTAGTCCTTGTAGCCTTGTTGTTGTACGTAAAAACCTGCTGGTCACACTGAAATAGGGAAGCAGCAGATATGGAGCCATTAAAGGGACTTTTCCTTCAACATGGCTCCGCTCCAACGTTCAGCAAATTTATAAAGTGTTTTTGAATTAGTCTTCTTAATGGCCTGGGATTTATGTCATCTACTCCTAATGGTCAGTGATGGATGCTAACATTTTTCCATGACTAACTTTTATATTTTCCTGCACTACTGAAGCAGTATTTCCTTGTGATTTTGGATGTTTTCTCCAATTTCTTCTCAGTGACCAGCCGAAGAAGGAAATTAAACAGATTAGCTTATTTGGACCGGTTTGTAGTTCCATCTACATACAGAGCTTGATTTTTTTAATCAGTCTTTCTATTTCCCCACACAATACACTTCTGAAATATATTAACATCTTTCTCTTAGCTCTTTTTGCAGTAGACATTTGTCCAAGTATTGTGTGGTTTTCTCCACCCAGCATCCCTTCCCCCTTTCCTATTTTTCTATTCTTCCTCAGAACTTTTCTGTGCTCTATCCTTCAACCACATTTACCACTTCATACTCTTTTTTTTTTTTTTAGTGGAATTACAGTTGTTTTCTCTTTTGGAAACACAATAGTCTTTGCAGCACAACAGGTACCATACCATACCTGCTGAAATATTTTAAGAGTGAAGCATTGAAAAGGTAAGGGAATCATAGTCATAGAATATCCCGAGCTGGAAGGGACCCACAAGGATCATCAAATTCTGGCCCTGCACAGAACGCCCCAAAAATCACACCTCAGTATATTGTCCAAAGGCTTCTTGAGCTGAAAGATGGTCCTTGTAAAAAAGGACCCCATAGAATATAGGGGTTAGAAAAGGCCCTTTGGAATCCCACGCGCCAGGGAACAATTAAAAAGGGAGGAAGGGAGGAGGCCCAGCTACTGTATCTGTAGCTCTGGCAACATTTTCCTTCACCATAAGTAATTTGCCCGCGATCTGTTGAGTGTAGGTTCAGGCATCACCAACAGTGTGATTCCCAGCTGAGCCAGGTGAAATTTCCAAGGAGTCTGCTGTCCTGCAACACTTACATAGTTTGTGAAGCTCAGAAAACATTAATAGGAAAACCCACCACAGTTGGTGACCCTTCCAGGTGAATCTAAGCTCCATTTCAAGACTGGGATTTATTTACATTGGTCAGCAAAGTCCACAAGAAACTCAGTGGTTTTTCTTGGCTTTGATGTTAAAGCAGATTAAATTCAAGAGAACTGACTTTGACCGTTGATGCAGCACTCGTACAGATTTGAGCAATGTGTGGGAGTCAAACAATGTCCAGAAAGGTACCAGAGGGGGATCTGACAGTGCAGGAACTGCAGAGGAATCCCAAGACAGGATCTGTGCATGCACCACTGAACAAACCTATCCAGGGGCTAACACAGCCCAGGGAGTTCTTCCCTAAATTAACATAGCCCCCATTTTAAAGTGGTTTTCTCCTCCCTGTAGGCCATACCCTTGTGTCTCGTGTCTCCAGAAGCTGCAGCACAGAATCCCATCCAACATTCCATGCTCAGTTTCTTCAGGGTGGGGAGTGGCAGGATATAGGAGATGCATGGATTGCAAATGTGTAATTTAACATGCAAAGCCATGTGGGCAGAACCCGAAGGTAATTTTGGTAAGCGCACCTGCAAACTGAAGCTGACAGATTTTATACATAAACCGTCTCCATTATCCCCAATGGAGGCTTTTGCACAGTCTAATGAATCTTACTGCCGGCATGGGTTTTGTGGTATCCAAAACAGATTTTCCCTTTCTTAATTTTAACCCATTGCTCCAAGTCAAACACTGGGAACATCACTAAATTATCCCTTTCAATCCTAAGGGCACAATTTGCACATGGTTATCATGTCCAACTGTGGCTGTTACTTACCAAAGTGGAGCAATACATGTGCTGCTCCTTAATCTTCCTGACGAGTCAGTCTCCTTAGCCCTTGTACTGTTCTCCTAAACTGTCTTCAATTTGTCGCTATATTTTTCTTTGGTTTCCCTTTCTTTTTTTTCTCTTTCTTTCTTTTTCCCTCCCCTGCAGCTCTGAAATCTTCACAGCTGAATAGCTGAATGCAGCATTCCAGGTGCAGATTTACCTGGGCTGTTCAGAGGAAAGCTATTTCCACACCCTCTCCTCCCACCAGCACCATTGTGCCTTTTGTTGATACACCAACAAGCTGTCCAGCTGCCATATTTCAAACTTGTGCTAACTTGCTGGCTACTGCAAGCTCAGGGCTATTTCCACTTTCAAAAACTATCCCTTCAAAGATCCTTCAAGTGTTTTATTTTTAATTATTTTACTTTTCCCCATATTATTTCCATTGTGTTTCCTGTCTCCATTTCTTATTGCTTTCTGTGTTTCCTGTTATTTGCAAAACTTTCCAATTTAAGAGCATCTGTGATTTTTATTAGCCTGTTGTTTACTTCCAAATGATTGATGATAATACTAAAAGCAACAGTCTTTACACCAAACCACTAAGACTCTGTTTTATCCTATCCAAGGCTAGACAGTTAATTAAGGAAGTGCCTTTCCCATGGCTCCCCCTTTTGTTAATGCAAAGACAGGAATCACCAAAGCGTGATTCACATTTTATGTGGGCTGAATTATTCCCTAAATTAATCAAGGTTTATGTGAGATGAATGCAGGTTTATCTCCTTCAGCCTGAAAATGCCTTGGACTATGTCTCTGCTTTCATTTCAGCATTTTATTCCCTGTACACTGAGGTCAATTTACATTAAGAAAATAAAGGGGACTTCTGTCAATCCTCTAAAATCTGGACATTTCCAACATTAAAATAATGTTCTGATTTTGGTTACAAATGTGAAAACCAGACTAAGCCTGTTAAATTCAGTGGAGGTAGTCCAGCTCTAATTCTGAAGTAGTGTTTCATAATAAAGGTTGAAGTAGGAACATCTGGAGGATTTGATTCTTAGGTTTTATGATTGGAAAATCACGTTAATCACAGCAATTGGTGCTGGCGGAAATTGCTGAAACTGTGATAACTGATCTGTCTCCATCTCCAGGTTCAAAGACTACAGAGAACCACCTTGGTCCCCACACCAGTATGAGTTTTCTAAGCAGTACTGGGCAGTCTTATCAGCTCGCTTGGCTTTTGTGATTCTATTTCAGGTAAGTCTGCTGAGTTGCTTCACTTTCAGTCACAGAAATAGCATCATAAATGGATACAAATGCATGTTCCAAAGCAGCCCATATCTAGTAGACATGGAAGGCAAAACTCACAGCTTCCCTTAGCCCTTGGTGCTAGCAGTGTTTCCCAAAATACCTGAATGTTTAAGTGGACTCCGTCAACTTTTATACTCTCAGAGGAACCTCTTGTAAAAAGCACATGAATGCTGTGTAGGCTTGTTAACTGCTGTTTTTTACCCAAAGCAAGAAATAAACAGAAGTAATAAATCCTCCACAGTTTTTTGCTACTTTCTTGAATTGAGTGCAATAAATTGTCCCCAGTATGGAGATTTCCTTAGCAAGGGATTTGCTATCATGGCTTGGCTTTCGAATGTTCTCCTTCTGCTCTCCTCCATGACCTGGGATCTTTCCACAGCCAAATTTGGCCTATCCCTCTTTTTCAAATCTGCCTTTCTTTTTTCCTCACCTGCCAAATATTCCCAAATATTTCTATGACTGGTTTGACCTCTTCTGCTTCCTTTGCTGTACCTTCAGTAATTTTCCACCACTGGCTGCAAAGTAGTTGAAAGCAACTGGTTCTGCTGGGCTTCAAACCCTCTGCCTGCACTGCCAGGGAACATTCCCTGGTTAATTAGCTCCATTGTCTCGGATGGGGACAGAGAGTTTATGCTAGCAGCCCTGTCAGCAAACTGTTCTCACACGTTTGGAGGCATTATACAACACAGCACTTCTCAAAGCATTATCATGACAATACAAACCCCCAAAGCATCGATTATCTGTAGACTTCATGAGCAAGCAAAACTTTTTGCCCAGTCTGCTTCCTGCTTGATGTTATGAGCACCATCTGTAATCACCTCGACACCTGAGGTTTGGGGTAGTGGCTTGCACACTGGGGTAGTATAAAAACAACCCTACTTGTCAGCAGATGGAAGCATTTGAGTATAGAATGACCGTGAAAGTTGTCTGCTGTGTTCTCAGGCCACACTGGAAACACATAGGTATCTTTGCCTTGTGTTACAGGATTTTTAAAGGTATTGGAGGATGTCTTTCTATTAATGGATTCTGAACTCAGTATCAAGGATTTGATTGTTGAGAACTGGGCACCTTTGGATCCCTTTAAAGAATAATGCTGGTTTAGCTACTAAGGCCATGAATTATTTGATGATTCCAAGTACTTTCCCATTTCTAACCTAACTGAAGCATGTGTTTAATTCAGCCTCTACACTGAGGCGTAAACCTGAGCAAACCTGAGCTGTTTCTTGAAATAAAGCTTTCCTCAACCTCTTACTACTGCACATTACCATCAAAGTGTGTTTGATATCTGACTCATAGCTGTAACAAAGGTTTGGTTTTGCTCCAGTGTGAGTATTTTGGATTTTTCCTGCTTGCTTCACGTCTGTTGCTGTGCTTGCAGAACTTGGTGATGTTCCTGAGTGTTCTGGTTGACTGGATGATCCCTGACATCCCCAAAGACATCAGTGAACAGATCAAAAAGGAGAAGACTGTGCTTGTTGACTTCTTCCTTAAGGAAGAGCATGAAAAGCTGAAGCTGATTGAAAGCTTTATCACACGTGACAAGCGGAAATGCAGAAGTGGGACCAAAAGCAAAAGGACCAGGGCTGCCAGCTTCTCCCAGGGCCACCACAGCCCCAAGGGCAGCTTCACCTCCTTCAGCTCACAGCACACCGTGGTGTGACTCCTGAGGGACAGGGATAGTCTGTGCTTACCTCTGCTTACTGCGTGATGTGATACTAACCTGAAGCAAGGGAGGGAGAGACAAGGGACAGGGAGCAGAAGGAGGCTGTGTTGCTTCCTTAGAGTCTCCAGATGGGAGGGTTTCTATTACAATTTAAATGCTCTCTGGGTCCAGCATTTCCAGACTTCATTCAGTGTGAGATAAGGGTCATATTGTGGCTGTAGCTGGTTCTCGTGGTGATGATGCTTGAGAGTTAGGGAGGAATGCAGGAATTCTCCTGGCAGCCATTCCTCCTCCTGCAGACACCTGGTGGGGCACGGGGACACTCCTGCTTTAGTTTCTATCCTTGGGCAGGCTGGACTGACCTTAGGGAAGGACTGTCCATGGAGAGGTACACACAGTTTGGGAAGGGTCTGCAAACTTGTGGAGTGTCAAGGAGTCTTTGTGCCTTCCTAACCTACATTGCCAAATGGTGCCACCTCTTGATGGCACACAGGGCTCTGGGAGATGTAGGAACAGAAGGAATTTAAATCACTGGGCACTTGTATCTGTGGATATAGTGCGCTTTGCTTAGCAGGAGCTGGAATACTGGTGAGCAGGGAGGCCACAATGAGTGCATCAGAATGGCTGAAGCTGTCAGAACCAGGGAAGCTCCTTAGCATTCATTGTCCTGAACAGAAAACTGAAAACCAAACCTTGCATGTTTGATTCTCCTCTCACTTAGGCTTGGAATTCTGCCAGTGTTGAGAGGAATCACGCCACTGGACCACCAGTGAGAAGCTGAGGAGTGAGAATGGAATCAAGCTGTGTAAATCATTTGGCATCTCCATGTACACTGCATGTAAAGTAACAGAAATTGCTGTTGTTGTGATTTACTGTAAAGTAAAATATTTTGCGGAACTGCATTTTATTGGAAGAGAAACATATTTACTAACAACCTTTTACCTACAAGCATTTAAAGAATAACTTTATTCTGTCATGAATGAAAATTAAACTTTCTTAAAAAATCTGTTTCTTTTCCTGTAGATTCTCTTACCCAGCTTGAAATTCAGAGTCTGGATAAAAGGTTTTCTTCTCATTTTGTATTATCAACAATACTTTCAAAACCATAAAAAATACAAACCAAAAGTTCAGTTTCAGGCATTCTATTCAGGATTGCTCTTTAACACAATAATTTTATTTTATATATTTCTGAAGCCTAAGATTTTACTAATGTCTTAGATGAAAAGATTTTTCTCTGTGACAACTTTTGGTAACATAATGGGAGATGCTTTTGGACTTTTCATCCCTTCTATATAGTAATGAAATTTGAAAAGATGACGTCATCTGGAATAAAATTGCAAATGTTTAACTTTGTTGAAAAAAAGTCAGTGCTCTCCAAATGTTTTCATCTTTTTCCCTGTCAAAACTCATTGTTTTATTTTATTTTAATTTTGTTAGGTGATTAAATGATTTTTTAAATTGATTTTTAAGACTTTGGCTCCCTCATGGAAATATGTGACAGGGCTGAGACATAACCTTTGATTTCCCCCCTCAAAGATCAACATTTAAATGAGGGAACAATATCTCCTTGAAAACAAATTGTCTCATTTTACTTTCAAAGGCCAGCAAGCCCCGCTGGGGATTCCATGGTCTGATATATTAAGACAGTCAATATTAATAACATCTATTCCTTCTTTGACACCAAGAGGATGCTCTGCTGGTGGATCTGGGAATTTGAATCTGTTGGGGCTTTGGAAGTGTCTGTGTTTGATTTTTGTAACTCCAGTTTACTGAAATTAAATCAATTCTCTTCACTCCAAAAAGCCTCTGATGGAGAGAAAATTTGTTTCTAAAGAGGAGAAATATCAATCTTGATTGTCATACTTCTTCTTCTCCTTTTTCCAGGAAGGTGGGAAGGCATGCAGAAATGGATTTAGAAAGAGATTGCACACAGATTGCATGGCTCCCTCTTTGCCAGTGGCTTGCTTGATGAAGGAAATTCAGAGTTAAGGGTCTCCTTAAAATAGAACCATTTTGTACACCCTCCCTCCACCAAGGAAATACCTTTTTAAAAATTTTGAGTCACTCCAAAGCAGTCAGAAAAATGTTATCCCAAAGTCAACTGCATTAGGCTGTTGTTATACAGGATTTCCATAACAAGCAACTGAAATGTCTGACGAGGTCCAAAATCGATAATGTTTTTTCTAGATTTCCTAGCACAAGGAACTAGAGAAGCCAGCAGATGTACACTGATGCTCGGCCAGCTCTCCTGAGGTTTACATATTTCACCCAAACAAGGCTGGGAAAGAGACACAGCAGCAATCCCGGCTGATGTCCAGATGGGATCTTCCCAGGTATCACAAACAGGACAGACAGCTCAATTATCTTTATCTCTGATACGCCTGCTGTTTCTCCCTTGAACTTGAGAGTTTAATTCACTGAGGATTCCTGCACGTTTGGTACCTGACACAGGTTCACTCCCTGAGGATTGCAGCCTTTGTTGCATTTCTGTGGCAACTGCTGGATTCTCCCAACACTGCTTCTCATCAGCTGCTGTAATTGTAGATCACTGATCAGGGATTTGGTCATTCTCAGTTTCCAGCTTATCTTTTTAGGACAAAGCCAGACTTTATCTGCCACCTTTTTATCAGCAAGGTAATTTAAAGTCTATCAACAGAGCTTCTCCCTGCCATAAGTTGTGTCTCAGAAGCAGAGAATGGCTGTTCCAAGAGAGGGGCACAGAGAGTTTTCCATGGGGACCAAGGTAATAGGGATGCAAGTAGAGACACAAAGTTAACAAAATCTGTGGGTATTGTCACTCCTTGCTTTAGCAATAAAAAACAGCTAGAATCTCTGCAGAGGAAAGGGGAACAAAAGTAAGCAGAGAAGGAATAGAATACAAATTTAGTGCAGAATTTCACTGCCATTTTGGACCACTCCAGATATAAAGTGGAAACCCCAAGCAAGTGGGTAACACCACACTGGGTACTAATCCTAAACGTCCAAATCCATTCTCTAGGATCCATGGAGCCTCAGCAGCAGGAACATTTGTAACTGCTCATCTGATCAGAACAGGAAGGAACAAAATGGAGGAATGGAATGGCCTTTATAAAGCCTTGCCAGCTCCAACTGGATGTGACCCGGTCAGGTCAGGCAAGATGAGGTGTGTTCGTCTTCTGTCCAGAAGAAACTCCATGGAGTTTGCTACTCCATTTACCACAACTTCTCCCTTGGACTGGTGCAGGGTAGTTTCAAACAGCTTTCAGGAGTCATTCAGGAGATGAAATGGACCCAGACATAAGGAGCTCCCTGCTCTGGAGTCACTCCACACTCAAATGCCATCAGTTAGAGAATCAGTCTGATCCACACAGCCACATGAAGCCTCTCACTGTGCTTATCTCCAGTTTTAAAAGGACCTTTAAGGAACTCAGTGAAGCTGCGAGAATGTTGGCCTTTTCTGTCATGCCTTCTTCATGCAGAACTGCCTACTTTTTTAGTCATCAGTCCTAGACACCTTTTTTTGTGATGGGTATCACTGGGTTTTCAGTCCTCACCTCAGGATATAGAACACTTTGCTATCTAGACCTCTCCTCCAACATTCATGACACACAAACCCTTCCTTTTTCCAAGAAGAAAAGGGTGACCTCTGTGGAAGTCTGCCTGTTAAATCATTGCTTGGAAATACCCAGTCCACTATGCACAATATTCACCAGTGTTAGCAATAAACTCCTCTGACTACAGTAATACAACATCTGTTGCTGCTCTGCAGTCTCACCCTTTAATTAACCACAGATGGTCTCTCTGTTCCCCACCTGGTCTAATTATTTTGCTTTTGAAAAGAAAATATAAACCAACTTTGTTCGAGGGTTGTTCTTTGTAGGTGAATTCCTGTATAGCTTGTACTGGATGTCACATGTGTCCAGGAACACAAAATTCAGATACAACAGTAGAATTGCATTTCAAAGTAGAGAGAGGAGGAAGATTTACACCTGAACTGGTTCTTATCTTGCAAGGGCCATCAGTTCATGGTTCATCTGAAAGGCCCTCAGACAATGAAGGCTGAAGAACATTTTTAGCAAAAAAATGAGTACAGAATCTGTAGTCACAACATGCATATTTTTCAAGGAAAGGTCTGCACAAGCTGTTTTCTACATGTGTTTTCATCTGTACTAAATCCCTCAGTGCTACCAAAAATCTGAATATTCCCTGCAATTCCCATCATCTGCAAATTTACTAAATTATTAATTGATTATTCAATTATTAATGGCTGCATTAATTAACAGGTGCCTTGTTGCTTCTTTCCTACCCCCAGTGGAATTGTTAGCATCAACCAGATTCCATAACAACTCCCGAGACAGACTGGTAATGCTCTTTATTTGTGCATAGTTGTCTAATGAAATGTTTTTATTTATGTGTATTTTCAGTCCCTTGTTGACACAATCCTGCAGCTTTATTTTCCTGATTCTTAGGACTGTCCCTAAAAACAATTCTTCTACTCACAGTGTTTCCAAGCCATTCCTGGTTCCACAGATACAGTTTTAATGAGCAAAATTATTACCATCAAAGGACTATATATGTCCCTAATACAGCCACCTGAAGCAGGGCAGATTCAAAACTTCAGTCAGGGGAAGTCTTGGCTTCAGTATCCCCTTGAGACGAGTTTTTGGTTTTTTTTTCTCTATCCAATTCTGCATGCAGCTTTTAACTTATGTAGAGAAATTGTGACAGCA
>JAHLSL010013143.1:0-30048 GCA_025920805.1 Petroica traversi
TTAAACAGAAGTTGATTCTCTAGGGACTGCAGTCGGTACATTTCCCAGAACTCACTTGGCCTTGCAGAAAGTAATTTAAATAAATGAATGATAAGTAAAATCTTTTGCAGGGCATCACTTCTACAGTGAAACAAGGGTATCTGTTTTGGGTGAGCAGTCAAACACTACAGTATTTAGAAGTTCTAGGCAGGTTTTCTTTGCTGGCTAAATTTCAGCTGTATGAAGGTTCCAAGTCTTGGATGAGGGAATATTCTAGGAGTAACAATTTTTTTTTCCTAGTGTATAAAATATATTTCTATGTTAAATTTATAGATATATATTACTTCATAAAGCCTTCATGTCCCTTTTTTATTTTTGCAGCCTGTCCATTTTATTTTTACATTGGTCTCTTCCCTTAAGAAATACTTGTTTTGCATTCCTAGTGGTGAAAATCTTGTGAAGCTTCATATTCACACAAAGGCATATATCCAAGATATCCAGATTCATAGGTAAAACCAATATGATAGAAGTAGCTACAATCAGATTCATTAAGTTGTCCATAGTAATATTTGGATTTCCAAAATTTGTGTGTAAACGAAATCAGCCCTCCAACCTCATGGTCATTGTCTTTGTGTAAAATGAGGCTAATTTCATGTATGATATCAGAGAAAAGGACCCTTACATACGATGGTCAACGTGGAAGTTATTCTGGGTGACGGGAAACTCTTATCTCCTCCTAGCCAAGATTTCTCTAGGTACTTTCTGATCTGGCTCTACAGCAATCTCAGAAAGGCATAACAGAAACCAGACTGAAAATCACCAAAATATTACTTTTTTGTTTTTCATTTCCATTGAAACCCCAAGTGTTCCATGACAATTTTTAGAGCACTAATTTTCGGCTCCTTCTGAGAACAATCATATGAGAAGGTCTAGCCTGAACTGTCAGCACGTAGTAGAAATTATGGGATTTGTATCTTCATTCAGCAACAGTCCACTATAAATAGGACCTCCAGTACTGTCTTGTTATTATACATTAACCTCATTTGACAGTAAAAGAAGGACTTTCCTTCCTCCTTCTCATCTGCATTTGCAATTTGGCTTATCAGTTTCTGTGAAAAGCTGGGGAAATAATTGCTTATTAGTAGATAACAGAGATATACTTTTTTTTTCCCCAGGAACTGAGATAAATTCACCAGGAGTGAGGCAGTTGAAAGACAGCCTAACTTGTGATATTGTTGTCAATGTTTCCTGGTTATACTCCGTCTCCTCACAGAATAACTGAAAGGCCTGAAGACCTTTGCCTCAATTTTCCTTGCTGGATCTTCTGGGAAAGAAACACAGATGTCCAAGGCACTGGTGTCCTGGTTTAGGGCAATATTTAGGAGGAAACCTCTGGGGGGGTCTCCTCTAGGAAAAGCTGATTCCAACCACCCCTCACCCAGCAGGTTCGGGAAAAATTTCCTTAGAGAAAAGTGGAAAAAACTATTTATTTAACAAATAGAATATTCACATAGAAAATTTGGATAATATGAAAACAATTAAACCTCTCCTTCCTCTGAAGAGATGGTAGATTCAGAGTCCATCAGAGTCCGGTTCAGTTCTCCAGTGGGGGGGCCGATTGCCGGGCCCGGCTGTAGAAGTCGGGGGGGGGGGCGGGGATTCCCTGGTGTCTTCTGTCCACGCAATGCCAACCAGTCCCAGGAGGAGGAAAAAGGAAAAAAACAGCAAAAGAAACAAATTCTGTCCCTGCAAAAAAGCTGAGAAAGTTCCGAGGAAACCCTCCGCTGTGTGCTTTTTCCAAGCACACCAGAGAGTGAGTGAGAGCGGGATATCTCTGTCCTGCTGGAATGCTCAAGGCCCTTCGTGGGAGTAAAGGCGTAACTCCTGCAGACAAATGGCGCTTGTTTTTTTCTCCCCTTCCACTCTCTCTGTCTCTCAGAGCCTAACTTAAAGCTGTAAAGCTTAATATCCAGCATAAGCAAGAAGGACTATTGGGAATACAAAAATGTCATATGGCCAACCCAGGACAGATGTGTCCATGGAAGCTCTAAGACAGATGAGATGCACCTTTCTCTTCTTCCATACAGAGCTGTCCTAATTATTAGAAGCAGTTTTGAGCACGTACAGTTCACAAGGATCCTTTGCTGTCTCGAGCTTAAAATCTGCCACCCTGAAATGTTGTTATTTCCTAAGGAGTAGGGTTAAAACTGGAGTTGAGGCTGTCTGGAATGCAATTAAGACCTCAGAGCTGCAGTGGTAACCTGATCTGACAACATCAGGAAAAGTCAGCACTGGCTTTGAAACAAGTAACTACCCACAGTCTGCCTCCTGTTTCCCCCTGAAAGCCAGCAGCATCTGGGAGAATGCCACATGAGAGAAATTCCATAGAATAACAAAAGTGTGCAAAGTCATGGACAAATTTTAGTCATGACCATCCATCCAAAGCAAAGGGAAGGATCAAAAATTTTTATTCTTTCTGGAGGAAATAGTAATAGAATAATAATAATAATAATAATAATAATAATAGTAATAATAATAATAATAATAACAGCAACAATAACAACAACAATAATAATAATAGCAAAATACAATAAAAAGTGTTACATGCAGCCATGCTTGGGACTTTTTTTTTTAGTAAGAAAACTGCAATCCCCTGATGACAGACCTGCTGAATATTTCTTTCCTTTAGCAAAATCCTGATGTACTGACATTTCACGTTCATGCAAACAAATTCCCTGTAGGATAAATATATGATTTGTATCATTATTAATGCTGCACTTGGACATGGAGCTGCCTCTTCAAAAGATTTCACCTCATTTTGGTTAGCATGTGTTTACCTGCAAATCAACTGCAAATCCGCTAACTTCTTTGCTATTGTTCATGAGACAAAGCAGTTAGAAAAATTAAAATAAAATCTATTAGCTGCTTGTTACTGCAGGGGGAAACAGCATAGCATCCAAGCTCACATCTGCAACCATTGATTCTGAAGTAGTGACTGACAGCACCCAACTGACTAAGTAGGTTATAACAAGCTAGCTCCAGGCTGGAACAGCCAGTAGAGTGCAGAGGGGAAAAAACTGGCCTCTAAACTTTTCCTCAGCCAAAAGAAAGGCTGGGGAAAAGGAAAGAAAAAAAGAAAGATGGAAGAAAGAATGCTCTGCAAACAGTCACTGCTCTTGTTCTCTTGTGCAGCAGCAGCAGCTTATAATTGCCAGCTTTCTTTAATTCTTAGTTATATCTTGAGGGGACAAGAAAGAAAATTCTTTGTAACAGATAGCAATAAAAGTATTATTCATCTAATCATTCACAAGCACACGTGTTTGTATTTGAAATGTCTGCCTTCGTGCATCCACAGCATATCACATACCCAGACAGGCACAGGCAGCTTCAGCAGTGTACAGGGACATAATCCAAATGAACAGCACTCCACTGCACAATAGCACAATGTGCAGCTGAATGTGCTCTGCCCAGCTGGACATGGGACTGGAACACATTCAAATGCAAATAACATATTTTCTACAAGAACTTTGCCCTTCTGAGATATTGTTTCTTCCTTTTGGGTCACTCCTTTTCCCCAGCTCTCTGCAACAGCCATGAAATGCTTTTTCTGCCTCCCAAATCCCATTTTTATGCCATGCAGGCAATTATATTGGTCCTTCATGTCTAAGCACTCAGCGTAAACGCAAATATGTAATATCACAACATGAGGCAAAAAACACACTTCAGGACACTTAAAATGTCATTTCAAAACCAAATTCCTGATGACTTTCGGGCAATGATTTCTATTACTGAACTGCTGCATTGTGGTGATTGTAATTTCACTATAGGTCAGTCAGCAGGAGAACCACACACAAGGAGAAAATCAGTGCCTAAAGCATTATTCCCCAAAATGCTGGCAAGTCTGAGAGAACTGAGAAGGTTCTGCAGTTTGTCTCAATGCAGAACAGGATATTGTCTGAAATCTAGAAAATGTTCAGGAGTACCAAATTGTATTTCAGGCTTCCTTTTACGTAAAAAATGAAGATACTCATTAGACCAGTTAATTCTACCTCAGTGGTCAGATTCCCAGATGGACATCTATCGTATTCAATAAAAGTGGTTGAGGCCAGGTTTTGTTTACAATTCACATGATTTGCATATTTTAAAGGCAGTGGGAACAATAAGATCATTCAAACTGACTTCCTGAATACCACAAGTCCTTATCTCCAGTGGAACACCTCCACATCATGCTCACTTAAAGATCTTACAGTCCTTATGCAAGCATTCCCTTCTTTTTCAAGACTCGCTCAAAACTTAGCTACTTCAAGAGATTCTTAATCTTCCAGAGAGGCATCCAAGCTTGATCTAAAGGCAAAGGCTTGATTCAAGACAAAAAAGAATCCACTTTTCCCTTAGCACTTTGTTCCAGTGGCTAATCACCCACGCTGTTAAAAAATATTGTGCTTTATTTCTAATTTGTCTGGCTTCAGCTTCAGACATCGTCTCTTGTTATGCCTTTCTCTGCTAGATTAAAGAGCTTTTTAGTAGTTAGTGTTTTCTCCCCGTGAAGGTACTTAGACACTCTAATCAAATCACCTCTCAATCTTCTTCTTGATAAGGTAAATAGGTAAAGCTCTTTCAGTGTCTCACTATAAGGCATTTTCCATGGCTCCTAAATCATTTTTGTGGTTCTTTTCTGCATCTTCCCTGATTTTTCATCATTGTTTTTGAAAGATGAGCATTAACAGTATTAAAAAATAGAAGAAAATCTAAATCTGTTTTATCTTTGTCATATATAAATGTTAAACCAACCCCTATTCCTACTCATCTCTTTAGACAGCCAAGGATTGCATTAGTTTTTTTTTACGTTACAGCCATGGCTGAGAGGATTTGCATCTGCTTGTTAGCCCCTAAAAGCAGAGCTACTCCTACCCACAACACAGTAGAGTTTTCTGTTTTACAGTTCTGCCTTTTGTTTTTTTACTTCCATTAATTTTTTTTTAACATTGTAAGAAAGGAAGTAAATATTTTCAGGCACACTTTGCAATCCTATTGGGGGAATGTTGTTTGAGTAGCACTCTCCTCAGTAAATAATCTCTACTCAGTTGCAAATCAAAACTTCAACAAAACAGAAAAAAAAAAAAAGGTGGTATAAACACACTACATGAAATGAATGAAAATGTGTGAAATATCATAATTACAATAATGACGAAAAGGACAAGAATGATGACCAAATTCAAGTGTTTTTCTTACATTTAGTTTTTTTCTTATTGCTCAGTGACATATAGAGCAAGACTTATTTACCCACATTCAGGCAATTTAAGTAAAATTCTTTCTATAGCAGTCATCACACCACCCTTCAAATTGAGGGTGAGATACAAATCTCTGCCTGGAAAAGTCACTCTACCACCTTAAACACTATTTTAGGATGGAACTCTCTAAAGATGCTTAGCCTTTTATATTTGCAACAAAACTAGTTTGTGTAATAATGTCACAAAAATCACCTAATTTTAAGATGGCTAAACTTGGTGAGGTGAATCCCATCCTTAATTCTTTGTGGTTTAATGATTCTGTGAACTGTTAAAACCACTATTTATCATTACAGAGATGGTTGCTATGTAGTAACAGGTGACATGAAGCATGAATTGTGTTTAAAGTGTTCTGACAATTGAAAGCAGCAATTTTACTCAGTGAATTCAGAAGTAGTTTGTGTTTTTAAGGCCACAAAGAAAAGCCAGTTGCAATTAATCCCAGAACTGGACATGCTTTCATTACATTACCCAAGGCTCATGTACCTGAAACACTGTAAAATCAGTGATCACCATATCTGTAGAGAAGTGTAAGGTATTTGCCACAAGTCCTTCTGGAAAATTAATGAATTTTAATGGATGGAGAGATGGTTAACATATAGATGAGTAAAATGAGTATTCTAGCTGTTAGCCAGAAGTTATATTTATATTGTGGGGAAAGAAAATACATCCTAAAGAAACATGACAGCTCAAAGTTACTAATCAAGCTATTATGTAAACTGAAGCACAAATTGAGTCATAAGGAATCTTATAAGGGAAAACAGAGATTGTTTCCCATTACCACACTGACTGTTTGGTCATGGCTTGGCTGAGAGGAAATTTGAGCAAATGATGGTCCCTATGACTGGTATGAATATTTTCAGTCATAGGCGAGGCAAGGAGAAATAACTGAAACGTTATGAACAGCTTGCAGAGCACTTTTTCAAAAGCTTGAAGGAAGTCAATATTTCCCTTTCAAAAACTGTGATTGGTTCTCAGATTAATTTAGGTCTTTTGTATTTTTATTAGCTTCAAATCCATACCTTTGATTATTTGTCAATCACAACTTACTGTACTTTCCTGACCTCTAAATTCTTTCTATGGTGTACCACAACTAGATATGTAAATTTTCTGGAAGTTCTGATGATTTGAAGAAATAAATGAGGGAAACTCTCACATTCTTTTTCTTGAAAATATTGAGATGGACGAATCAAGACTATCAGTAACAGAGAATAGCTCATTGAAACCTGGATGTAATTATTCCACCAAGAAAGGGAAGTGCATTTTTCATAATTTGGTAACTTCATAGAAAGGGTATGCATTGTATAAGAAAACGGAAAATTATGAATGATAACAAATTTATCTATTAGAGACAGAGTTGTTCTGCACACACGAGCAGGGCTTCTAACACTTTGGAAAAGGGTTAGGTGTCTACTCTAAAATAATTTTTTAGACTATGAACAAGGGGTTTTTCCCCTTCTCTTCATGCTTTTATAGCCAATACAATAATATGATCCAGATTTTGTTGTTACTTGACACCACTCCCGAAGTCACAAAATCTAATACGATATTTATGTATGTGTGTGGCACACACACATCACTATATATTTATACTGAATCATATCAAGAGACCACCAATGCTGTAATATATAGGGGTGGTAATGGAAAATAATATCAGTTTGAAAATAGAGCTGAAGTGCTATTTCAATATTACCATTACAGATGCTCTCCTAGAAAAAAGTGTTTTCCATTCCTAGCAAAATGTTTTACATAACCTTATTTATTGTTACCCTTTCCATTCTAGATTATGAAATTATTCTAGATTATGATATTGAAAAAAATAAATGAGGCTTTTGTATGTTTTCTTACTGTTCCCGTTTAGGTTTGACTTTGTGGGTTTTGTTTTTATTCTTCTCTTTTTAATATTGTTTCACCTACATCCTATCCCTGAACAAAACCTCAGTTATACAAGTTTATTTTATTCTTCCACAGCTTTTAGAGATACCTAAAGCCTTCACGGGCAGCAAGGAGAAAATACAAATAAGAAAACAAAAAAGAGATAGTTAGCTCAAACTACATTATGTTGACTAAAATCTAAATTCTTTCAGTAGCATGCAAGACTGCTAATCTCTGTAGTGTCTGTTTCAGAGCACTCTTCATCTAAGCCATGGATTGCTTTATCTCACATTTTATTTTTTGTTAAGCTTCAACTTTCCGTATTGTGCAGGATCCAGCCTCGTTCCATTTTTCATGCAAGCATCTTTCATGTATTTGTGGATGGTTATTATAAATAAGCAGCAGGACTTTAGGAGAACAAATCTTGTCAGATGAACTTGATTGCTTGTTTATGACAGAATTACAAAATTAGTGGCTGAAGGGAATGCATTTGGCATAATATATTTGGATTTTAGTAAATCATTTGATACAGTGTCTCAAAAAATTAGTTCAAATTGGCTCAGATATGAATTCAGCTTCATGAACTGAAAACTAACTGAACACCCATAAAGCAGGGTAATAGTGAGTGGTGCTGAATGGAGATGTCTGGCATTCAGAAGGCCCAGCCAATATTGAAATTCTTCAATAAATGTCCATGATATTATGATGGAAGGCTGTACAAAGACAAACAATAAACACATGGTATGAGCAAAAATGTTTTGGAGAAGTAACTACCAATTTATGAGAAATTGCAACAGATACTTCTCTGTATATTTCTTAAACTATTTGGAATTTGGTGAAGGAGACCGAATATAATCACTATTATAAACTCCTTTCCCCTCCTCTTTTGCTAAATATATTACAAGCATTATACATTTTATATTTTACATTATTCACTGTCCATTTAATATTTCTGTGCCAGGACCTCATATCACATGAGAAATTTCTGTGGATCTTCCTAAATCCCTACATAGGTTTTTCATCCTCAAAGAAAATCAAAATAATTTTAACTGTGAAAAAGTTAATTAGATTCGACTGGCTCTGTGTTTTTTTCCTGAGTTCAAAATAAGGTCAACTAACCTGTAAACACCTAGGTTGTATTTTTTAAAGATGGATTCAATATTTACTCTTCTCTTGTCACTGAGAACTTCACCTGAACACACCAGTGTTTCACAGAGGATACAGAGTTTGCAAGGATATTAATTATCTCAACTGCACTTCTGGTCTCATCTTCTTTTGTGGATCAAGTTCCCCCCTTCAAATTACTGTAGCACTTAAATTCATCTGTGTCATAACCCTAGATGTTTGCCTGGGTGAATGGGGAAGGAGGGTAATCTTACTTATTTTGACAGTGTATATCCCTATCTGGGCCAAAATGAGTACTTTAGAATTTACTGAATTTTACAGTCCTAACATCATCTTTATAAGATAGTGTTGTATCCACCAGTGTGGCACGTACATATGTAATGATCTTAAGGCAGTCCAGGGGTTCCCAGTGTGTGAGAAGTTATTTGCAAAAGCTTCAGCTTAACAATATTTCTCCTCTCTTACCACTCTTTATGCCCAACATTGCTGTTCTTTCTCTCTCTCCCCTTCATATTAGATTGTAAGTTCTTTGCAACAGGGGCTGTTCATTTGCATTTGCTCTATAATGTGCATGTCATGCTTGAGAGATACTGACTGTTCTGGTATACATGAGTGCTAGCAACAAGCACTGCTTCTGTTAGATGTACCTGAATTGAACTGTCAAATGGTAAATAGTGTCTGTTGCAAGTGAGCTAACTGTGAGTGGCAAAGAAGCCCTGGAGATTGAAGAATAATAAATAAGAGTTCCTCCCCCCCCCCCTTTTTTTTTTTTTAATTTTTTTTGTAGCATTATGTCTTCATTCACCTGTGTTCACATTGGGCAGATGGTTGGTGCTGAAGGTGAACTCCACAATGCCAGCACATGGATAGAGGGAATGTCTTCACATGAGTAGAATTAATGTTAGCTTAGTTTTTATGTCAATGCAGGGGACACCTTCAAAATACTGAGGCTTGGTCTCCTTTTTCCCTTTGCCATGTTTTAGCAGTAGCAGAGAAAAACAAAATGAAGACAGATCAGAGCATGAGATCATTTCACTGCAGATTCTAAAGTGCTAAATCCAGACATCACTGAAGTTTGATGAAAAATAAGAGTGGGAGTTATTACTGAGACTAGTAAAACATAAACATTCTCCCTTTGATTCCTTTCCAGATATTCTATTGCCTCTTTCATGAAGCTGCTGCTGAGATTTTAAAGAGGTATATCTTGAGCTTATAATAAATATATGGGTTTATATGTATTAATAATCAGTAGGGAAGAATGCTACCCCAAAAGCCCATTGCCTGTTGAAGAACTCGGATTTTACTCTATTTAAATTTGTTTAAATTGTCAATATTAAACTGAAGAGTAAATTGTTGAAAAAAATAAGGAAGAATGTTTTTCTGGATAAAATTCTGATATCCAGATGATGGTCATTGGACTTATACAAATATTATGCATGACCATATAAAATGTACTTAATCATCAAAGTTTTCCACCTATCCAAACTTGTGTAGTGATTATTTGATCTTTTAACTTGTACCACCAGCATCTGATTTTCTGAGTCCGTGGGTCACTCTCATCTATTTTATTTATCTGCTCTTTCATTGGCAATGAACCATGATGCTGTAATGGAATTAATGAAAAAGAAATTGAATGTTGTGATTGAAAAATGGTCTCCAGCTTTGAAAATAAACATGTCTGCTTTGCTTGAATACTTGTATTTGCTATCTGTTGGAGATCATTATTCAGTCACAACATTCAATACCAATTACATTATGGGATAAAGTCTCATTTTCTTTTCCAGCAACTCATAAAAATTTGTGCTTAAATTGTTTGAAACAAGGACGGGCATGTGAAAATCAAGGGCCAATGAAATGAACAGAATCATTATTTTGGCCACAACACTGGGGTAGGTTTTACTCCAGTATAGACAATTCCTTGTAGGATTTTAGGCCACAACACTCAGTACTGGTCTTGGTAGATACCTATTACAACTCAAAATACCAGCTTCTATTCTTTATCAGGTTCTACAAATCCTCAATTTTAGGATATATTTGGTTGTAAGAAACACTTTTGGGTTTTCAACTCTTTACCTCATGTTACACTTACCTTCTTCCCCAGCATCCCAAGGTCAGTGGTTTCATCTGGGTGTGGTGGTGATGGCATCAGAGGTTATAGTGAGTCTTCAACATCCTATGTCCTTAGCTGGGAAAAGTATCATTCTTATCTTTATATTTTTTCTTCTTCCCTCTAGGAACTATGTGGGGTTATTTTTACATATTTCTAAACATGTTTTTACACCTTGCTCTTTTTTGCTTTTACCACTGTGTCACGACAAAATGTACTATTTTTTTCCCCTTTTTATGAAAATTTCATATATTTTCTCTATTTTCTTGTTACCCCTAAACTAGCATTTTGCAGCTTCAGGCCTTTTTGTCATTAACTGACATGAATGAGATTTAACATCCATGTAAACTCAAGAGACAGAGTGTGCCCTATCTTTTATCAATCCATGTCTGTACTTTTCTGCTGAATAACCCATGTATCCACTTGTCAAGGCCTCTGCTGCGATGCCATGTCTGTGTACCTCTACACTACGGTATTGTTTTAGTCATAAATCCCTCATTCCTCACAGGAAAGCTAATTATTGCTTCTGTCTGCATGTAACTGATTGGACACATGAGGATAAAAAAAAGAAAAGCAAATCCTCCACAGGCACGTGGTCAATTAAAGAAAAATACATTTACAGGTAAACCAAGTAAAACAGATCTGCAGGCAGGTCAAGAGAAGAACAAACAGCAGAAGTCTTTCTAAACCCAGGCTTAAGTACTTGTAAACTCATGGCAACCTGTGTGTCTTGCTGTCGGACATATCAATACAACATGACAAGGTTACCACTGTTAGAGCACCAAAAATGGGCTTAATGTTGCATTAAAGCCATGTTGTAATTTTAAGTATTCTGTAGACCTACTCAGCCATTAATGGAGAGGAGTAGGGATATCCAGGATAAAGTTCATCCAGTTCTAAGGTAATGTCTTAGTAAGAAGCTGGAGCTTCTGCTTGTTTCCACTGGCCCAAGTAGCAAATTATTTCCTATTTTGTATAATTAGGCACTGGATGCAACTTGTCTAGATGTCAATTAGATTATGAAGTTCATATCCAAATTTTAGGCAAGTAAGTTGATGGGATAGAATTTTGATAAACATTGCCATCCTTCTTTGTTGCCTCCATTTGTTTCTAGATTTGACAGACTAATTCTGTACTGAATAAGACTTCCTTTTTGAGAAGTGTCTTGTGATGGTGTTTGTCACAAGTACTACATTTGCCAAATAAATAATGGAAGTTATGTCAGTATCTAATGGAACCAGAAAGCTTTTAATAAGTTGATTTGTTTCCATTACATTTTCTACCCATTGTTTCCTTTTTTATATTTTGTGTTGTTTACTTGCATAAAGAATAAGGTCTTCTGAGAAAAAAAAAATCCTTTATTTGTTTCCACGGTATTGTATTACTGGACCTTGTTTCTGGTTTAGGGCCCTAAATGTAACCCTTATCAAGACAACAGTTATTGTATAATCATGTTATCTAAAGTTGCTGTCTTTTAAAAATTTGTCACAAAAATATTTGCTGAAATAACTCCACATCCATTGTTATTTTACCCAAGTATTTCATGTACTTTTACTATGACTTTGAGAACACACAATGAAATTACAACTAATATTCTCAAGGTACTACCAGAAAGATACTGTGACTACAAAAATTGATCATGTAACCAACAAAGATTAACTTATGAAAAAAATAAATAATTCAGAGGATCATTTTTACTGAATGATATAGGAGTTTTAATAGAAGAAGGGACTAAGACCTCTATTTTATCTGTTTCAGATAGATATATAGCTTGTTACCATTATTCTATTTAATCCCAAATATTCTTTTCCAAAAAAAAATAAAAATATTATACTCTCACCTGAGCTTTATCATGAACTGCTCTCTAAAAATGTGAGTGGGATTACTAGTGGAGTTTACAACAACAAGAACAAGAACAACAACAAAAAAGCCAAAAAACAAACAAACAAAAAAGCCATTTAAAACAGTGCCTAATTCCTTTTGAAGTGGATCAAAACGCTCATATTCGTTGACAGCCAAAATAAGGAATTGTAATTCTCAAACTGAAATTTTCTTTTTCTTTGGCCCATCTTCTGTATCTGACTAAATTTCACTCCTAAAAAATTCTCAAGGCACAACAAGTAATAGCTAACAAATGCATCCCATTTAAACTAACAAATGAACAGATCATTCATCTTTGCAAGCTTGTGAATATGGAGTATTTAAATTGTCTTCACTTGATATTATAAGAAATACCATTCTTAATTCATTTGGCATTTCATTATTTTAGCTCTCCTAAATAAATGAAATCTGAAAGATTACAGTAGAGATTCCTATCAAACACTTTATCTGGCAATGAGGAGAGAATGGGGAAAAAAAGCTGCCTATGTATATTGCAAACACTAATCTAAATATGTCATTTAGATTGCGAACAAGTTGTTAATGTTGTCCTTGAAAGTGACCTTGTGCTGAAGACAAGTAGAAGGTCTTTATCTGAGCTGGCCTCCATGCTTACTCACCCTCTGCCTACTTATGGAGACATCTGTCATTTGGATATTCATATTCAAATCAATCTAGGATAATAAAATGCTTTCAAACAGCTTGGGTAAAAGTGCTTGAAAACACAGAAAATGTTTTTTGGAAATAATTTAGAAAATTCGTGCAGGGAAAAGGATCTGAGGATATTTCACATGAAGAGAGAAGGTTGTGGAATCATTAATCTCAGGGGTTCTAAGTGTAACCAGAACCCCGTTTTCTGTCTTACCAGGATTTGAAAAGTAAGCAGTTGCCTTTTCTTTGTTGTGCTGGAAACTAAAAATTCAGGCTTTAGCACTTCAATTTCCCTTCTGTGAAACAGGAGATGATATTGCATTTCCTCATATGGCAGAGCTGGGAGTTTGATTATACTTATGTATATGAAGCCCTTCTACATACAACTGGTGGGAAGAATAATGTATTTAGAAGCTGGATATTTTTAGGTGTTGAAATACATTGCTGAGAGGCAAGGCATGCTCCTAGGTGAGTTTTGGTGTTCTGTGTGAAGAAACATGGTGCCACAGCCTTCCACTGCTGAGGATACCTTTATATTGACCCTTTGCAAAGCCATCATAACTGGATAAACTAATAGATTAGCCCAGGATTTCTAGACATGGTGAGCCCACTTTTCACTATAAACTTGTGCAAACAATCTATAAAAAACCAGCAGATCACATCACACCTAGAGAAATAGTTGAATTAGCAGGGGAAAATACATTTCTGGAAGAAAGCTCATTTAGTCACTCTTCCTTATTCTTATTTGCTCTTTCTTTCTTTCTGTTGTGAAACATTTTTTCCCTGACATCCTGACAGCCAGGGCCAAAGCTTTCGGAAATCAAATGTGAACTCATTTTGAAATACCAGCAGCGTTTGAATTTTAAATTAACCTATTTACAATGAAACTATGCCTGCTGATTGCCATCATCTTCAGGAAAATTAACAGTAACGATCATTGGTGTCATAATGCAATTTCCCTGCAAAAAATCACATAGGCTTCATTACTGTTTACATAAATTGTCATAAATACCAATTATAGCTGAACATAAAATGTAATGCTCTTTTTTTTAATCATAATCACACGATTGTTCTTCTAATTCATATGCTGAGGGAATAGGGTTTTGATTCAACCTTTGTTGTGAAGGAAATGTTTTGCTGGTAGTTAGTTTTGCTGTAAGTGCTTGTTGGCTTATTTTCAAATCCTCTCTCTCTGTCTCTCCCCCTTTCTCTGTCTTTCTCTCTACCCATTTGGATGGCTTAGTCCTTGTCCCCTGTTTGCTTTGCCCTCTAATACACCAAAAAGGAACGTGTGGGCATGCTAATAGCAGACGAGGGAGATACACTGCTCATGTCCTCTAGACATCGGACATCAGGCTACAGAAGAATGAGTATTTCCGGTGGGAATTTATAACATCATTTTCTGCAATTACGTAGAAGACCCCATAAAGGAATAATGTAATAATAAACCTGTTAAAACCACAAATTTGTTGCACCAATTTCTGTTTCACTCATAAGTCAGCAGAACAAAGAGCTGATAAAGGGAATGGCATGTTAAATTACTAAATTAAAAAAAAAAAAAAAAGAAAAGAAAAACAAAGGCCAGAAGAAAGGGTCTGGCTTTAATTTAAGTGCATTGTTTACTACGTATATTTTTTGAGTAACTACATTTTAGCTGTCAGCCTCATGCTATATAAGCAGTGCAAGGTAAGCGCTGTGTAATCATAGGATAATTATCTTTTTATTTCTGTCCTCCAGCTTGAGCAGCAAATGTGACATCCAGTTCTGTCCAGCTTGGGGCTTGTTGCTGACCACCAAAGCCCCTCATCTTAGAATCTGTGTCTGAACATATTCATACATATCCATGCATGAAAGTATGGATATATATATTTATGCATGTACACGTGGTCAGTAAATGACAAAATGGTAATTGCATTATAAACTCAAGTTATTCACTTGAGGAATTGTATTTCTGGAAAGAACAGGTCTTTCTCATGCATCAAATGGTGTGCTTACAGCTCTTCTGTTGCTGGGGCTCAAATCATCATCCTTCATTGTGTAGAGTAGGTGGGATTAACATCAATTTCCAGAGAACAGGAGAAAAACAATCACTGAATATTTTGCAAGATAGTCTGGCACTTGAGTAACCTAAGCTAGAGAGAAAGGGAGTCAGGTGCAGAAAAAAATATTGTTTTTTCTGATGTTATTCTAGGCTATAGAGCAGACAGACTGGTTCAGAAACACCAGAAAATCTGCCTTGGAGGTTTAGTTAATCTGGGTAGCAGTCCAGAATTCTCTCCCTGAGCTTGGCATATTCCATATATTTGCTCCCTTTTCCACTTTGCACTTACTAGATCCATGCCAAGAACATCTGTAATGTCTGCTCAGAACACTTGGTTTTTGAGGTTTTTTATTTTTTACTTTTTTTTCTAACCTGCTTGGAGGTGCCACATTGTTAATCTTACTCAGTTTTTCTGCTGTGGTATAAATTCTTGGGATAATCTTGTTTCGTGTTCTTCACAGGAGTTCGATGAAGAGCACTCAAGCATGTATCCCCAAATTATGGACCATCCATTGTCAGAGGGAGCAGATTCATCTGCTGGTCTACTTGCCAATATAAAGTAGAAACATTATTTTTCTTTTGACATAATTAACCATCCCTCTATAATATGGATAAAATATCTCTTGCAGAGATCCCAATATCTTTTTTTCTCCTTTGTTTCAGATTGCCTTGTTTTGTATCACTGAAGTGATTTTTTTTAATTTCAAATAAAGTAGGTTGCAAATTGCAAATTTACCAGCTGAAAATGTTTAAACAAACCAAAAACCTTAGTGTGATGATAACTCTCTGATATTTTGTAAAGAATATAAAGTATTTACTATGTCTCCTGCAGGAAAATAAATCTGATCCTGCTGCATTTAAATCAAGGAGAATCACAATTTTTTATGGAATACTGGATGACTGCTACTGGTTATGTATGTGAATTTTCCTGGATCTTGACATTTTCACTTCAACCTCTTTTTGTCAAATCTGCTCCAAAGTCAGCAGATGTTCAGAGGACATAACTCTACCTTTGGTATCTCATTGAATTGTTGATCACAATCAAAGTATTTATAAAGATGTTGAAAATATATGAAACATTCAGCAGTGTGTGTATTTCAGCCAGTGAACTTTCCATAATATTTTGCTGGAACATTCATAAGACCCAAAACTACAGGTTAGAGATCCACCCCATGACTCTGTAAAAACTGACATTTTGCATTGGCACTAAAGGAGAGCTATTTTCCACCACCTCAACTGACAGCTTAGGAGGAATAGGTATCCACTTCAACTGAGAATGCAGTACAATGATTTTAATTTAGGAATTAAAGTTCTCAGACACTTTAACACTCCCATTTTTCTTTCACAAAACAATGAAATAATGAAAAGCTAATTTTCCCTCTAGGTAAGAAGCAATCATTTTGCCCTGTCAACAAAATGATATTTTTCCTGGACGAAATTAAAATATGGAAAGCATCGGATTGGCTCAAAAGCCTTTTTTTTTTTTTTCTTGCTAAATAGATTAACAACAACATGTGTGGACGTTCTACATAAATACAGCTTCAACATAGAAATACAACAAAATAAAAAGTGCTTTTAAATAAATTTGTGAAACCATTCAAGTATTATCCACTTTTATTTCATTTAAAATAAATTCCCACACATACAATAAATTCCGCTGGTAATTTTTCATTGGTTAACTCTAATAAAAGTTACTGTATGGCCAAGTCATAAATATTAATCAATATCATCATTATTGGAGTTGTTGTCTATATAATTAATAGTCATGAAAATTTTTCTGCACACACTTATGACACTGGTTATGACTGCTATTGCCCTCTTCTATCTCTTACCACTCTTCTCTCAAAGAGCAATGTTTGTTTTTAGGAATGGGGATTGTCTATCCCTTTATATTCATGTGTTCCTAACAAAAGATACCTTTAAACCAGGTAAGATTTTACTTAGGGTTTACAGCAGCTCAATCTGTGTTGTACTTTTTGGTTGTGCAAAATGACAATATGTCAGTTCTGAGGATTCAAACTGGATGTCTCAGACTTCTTGTAAGAAGAAATATATTCTCACTTCTATATTTTTAATGAAATAATTTAATAAAAGATAAAATTTACTTTTCCATTCATTGTTTTTATGTGTAAAAATGAATAACTGAAATCCGATTTGAGTTCTTTGCTCATCAAAATTCACTGGTGTTAGTGTCAGCAAGTGTCTTCAGTGTAAATTTTGAGAAAGTTACTGCTACAATTATTAAACTCTAAACCAATCTAAAATGCTGTTAGAAATGCATTAGGGAAGAAAAATCACCTTTTTTTAGAAAAAAAGTTGCCTTTTTATTTAAGAATAACCTTATCTTCAGGAAGATACAAAGATTGAAAATTGCAATCACACAACATTCTCTGTTGATTAGTCATGATGTCTGCAATAAATTAGACAAGTCATATAATGTGGCTATAGTTTCTGATTTGAATTCAATAATACACAAAGAACAAAAAATAATGAACACACACACGCAAACACACACAGACACGAATAACAAACAATAAATTTTCTACACACATGGGAATTTCAAGGTTAATCCAATACAATTTGAAATAATGAAAAGATTCACTTTTTATTTCAATAGAATTTGCATCAGACCCATGAGTTATTGTATAAACAACATTAAACATTAATTTCTTTAAATATCTGTGTAATAAAAACTTGTATAAATCAAAGCAAATAAAATCGAAACAAAAGAGGCTGAAACTGCATACTGAAGAGTAACAAAGACTTTGAGAGTTTGGGGAAATATTTTCTGTTTTGTTTTTTTTCCAGTTTCTTTATAGATTGTTTTTAGTTCTAATTTTTGCTGGCATACAACTATTGGTGTTATTTTAACTGATAAAAACAGTTTCAGGAAACATATCTGAGGTACAGACGAGGATTCTTCTTTATTGGTTTAGAAGAACTCAATAAGTTTTTTCTTTGCAAGTTGGGGTTTTTCAAAAACTTTTTCTGAGAATTACTGAATAGAGGATGTCTAATTATTCATTGAAATGGCACGTAGTATGCAGAATAATGAGGCTTTTGGTTATAGTTACTAAACTTTTGTGAAGAATCAAAGAATCATAGGATGGTTTGGTTTGGAATGGACCTTAAGATCATCTTGTTCCAACCCTCTTCTATGGGCAGAGGTACCCCAGGCTCCCATCCAGCCTGATTTTTAAAACCTCTAAGAATGGGGAGTGCAAAAATTAACTGCACAACCTGTTCCAGTGATTCACCAGCCTCATTGTAAATAATTTTCTCCCAATCTAAATTACTCTGTAATTTCCACCTAAACCAAACCTTCTTCAACTTGAGGCCATTCCACTTATCCTATCACTACCTACTCCCAAAAAAAGTCCTTCCCCAGCTCTTTTGTAGCCTCTTTAGGGATTGGAAGGGGCTCTAAGGTCTCCCTGGAGTCTTCTCTTCTCCAGGCTTGTTACTATCCAACTTAAACCCAGAAAAGCAAAGACAGCCAAGTCCCTGTATATAAACCAGAAAGAACATAGAAGGTTCAAAATATTCCCAAAAACAAGAGTAAAACCAGATGAGGTTAGAGTTTGCTGCCAAAAAAAAATTGATATGTTTTATTTAATAGCAAAAGAGGCTGAGAGAAAGAAAGATAAAAGAGAGAAAAAGTTACAAAAAAGGCAAGGTTACTTTAAGAAGAATAGGATAGGTCACCACCACACTGAGCTACCTTTGGTGCTGCTGGACAGGGTGGGAGGGACAGAGCAGTTTGGCTGGAATGTGGTGGCCTGTCTTCTGAGATACAGGAGCTGCAGTTGAACCTCAGTTCACTTGTAGTGCTCTCACCACGGCACACAGAAGCAGGGTAGAGATTCCTCAACTCACTCGTGTCTTCGATCCGGGGGTGCAGGATTAGGAGATTCTCTTCAGGCGGGAGGCGTCAGGTCTCAGGATGTCTAATAACAGGGGATGGTGGTGGGGTGGGGAAAGGCAAAGGTCAGGGATTCTGCCCCTTGCTTTCCCCTATACCAATTTGCACTGGTTTTGCCTTCCTTTTTATGGGATTCAGGGCAGGCTACCTACAGTCCACACTACACACAGTTCTCAGGTGTTTAAGAGTGATTATGATAAGCGGACATAATGACAAAGCACTTTTTGGAGCCTTTCTCTTATTACTAGGCTCTTACAAGGATGAACAGACCCAACTCTCTCAGCCTGTCTTCACAGGAGAGAAGCTCCAGCCCCATGTCCAACTTACTGCCTTTCTTCTGATCTTGCTCCAAAAGGTCCAGGCACAGTTGGTCTTCTGAGTTGGAGGTACACATTGCTGGTTCATATTGAGCCAACAAAAAGCATTTCTGGCATTTCAGATAATGGCAAAACTATGTTTTACAATTTCATGCAATTAATGCAATTACAAATTATTTGTGCAGGATCAAAATTTGGTCTTTCCATTTTGATGAAGGAGAATACAAACTCAAAGAGGAATCATTGCTAGAAGCTGTCTTCCTTGTTAGTTGCCTGTTATTCCAGCAAGGACATATTTTGCTCTGTTGCAACTAATTCAAATTCATCTTCATGCTATTACCTTCGGACCTTTCTACCTAAAATTCTATTTCTCTAAAAGTTTCAGAAAAACGTAATGATTGCCCACACAACATCCTTCTATGACACCATTACGAGATAAACAATATGTAGCAGGAGTTGCTTCCTCATTCAATATTTTATGGCAAGAAAGTCTTTACTTGTTTTAATTTATTCTTGTAAAGCAGGACTGCTGTTCTATTGTGTCCTGGTTTAGGGCAAATATTTTGGAGGAAACCTCTGGGAGGTCTCCTCTAGGAAGAGCCGATTCCAATCGCCCCTCCCCCTACCGGTCCGGGAAGAATTTCCTTAGAGAAAAGTGGAAAAAACTATTTATTTAACACATAGAATATTTACAAGTATAGGGAAAAAATTGGATAATATGAAAACAATGAAACCTCTCCTTCCTCTGAAGAGATGGTAGATTCAGAGTCCGTCTGAGTCCGGTTCAGTTCTCCAGTGGGGGGACGATTGCCGGGCCCGGCTGTAGCAGTCGGCGAGGGTGGGGGAGGGGCCCCCCGGGCGTTCCCTGGTGTCCTGGGCTCACGCGATGCCAGCCAGTCCCAAGAAGAGGGAAAAAAAAAAAAAAAGAAAAATGCAGCCTCTCCGCTCTCTTGACCTTGGTTCGTAGTAATCTGCGGGACGGGGGGCGATGATCCCGGGCAGCTCCGAGTTCCGGCCGCGCTGGAGCCACGCGCTCCCTCCTCTCCTCTTCTCTTCCTGCTTCCTGCTGCCGCTCCGCCTCTTCCTCCACCTTCACTTTCACTGTCTTCCTTAGACCAACTTAAAGCTGCAGAACTTAATGTCCAGCATAAGCCAGGGGACGATTGGGGATACAAACAGGCCATATGGCTAACCCAGGACATATTGTTATAGGTGTGGTAATCCTAGTTTTTGTATTCTGACACACCTTAACTCCTCCTTTTACCACATCTTTTAATTGATATTACACATCATTTTGATACAATTATATTTTTTCCCAGTTTAAACTAATCAGGTTTTCAAGAGCAGACAATTATTTAGAGCGTTCCAGCTTCCATTTGCATTTGTAGTTCCTTCTTATGCTGTGCCTCTGGTGAATATACATAGCAAGTCACTTTTTTTCTACAAAGATCTTTAGCAAAATCATTGAGATGAGGGCTGAGGCAAACATTTGGGAAAGGCCTTGAGCTATCAGATAAATTGTGTGCACTCCCCACATGTTACTTGTGGTCTAAAATGGAGAAGTCTCTGGATTATAGTAACATTAGGTTTATTGTTAGAAAGTAAACTTTTTGGATTGGTCTGGGTTACCTTGGTGTTTGTACCCTGCCAGGGTCTGATTTCAATGCATCAAATAGCTGAATTGAGAACTCCCTGAATCTTTAACTAACAGAAGTAAAAGTTTTTTCTTATGAGCAGAGAATCTCTTTCTGACTGTAAACTACAGAACAGGAAAAAGAGGGCATGAAAAGTTACTGTGTTGGGAAAAGTAGAGTAATTTAGCCCAGAGTGTATCAGCCACCACCTTTTCTTATCAGCCGCTTCCTCCTCCTCCAGCAAAGGCTGTGCACAGAAGAAATAACTTTAAACATCAAATTGCCAGAGCCCACAATAGGAATGTTCCACAATAAAACAGTAAAAGAGAAGACAAAAGAAATTTCACCGTTCAGTTACACCTATTATAAAACACATTTTTAAATGCTGCATGTCATCGGTTCCATCATTATCAAACTCCTTGAACAAGAATAAAGTGTCTTGATGAGAGAACTGATCATATGTGAAAGTTATGCATTTCAAGAGATTCTACCACATTTCTATTTTATCAAATAGTTCCTAATGATGTTCCATAATACAAAATTAAATATTTCTCTCTCTGTTCTCTGTTCTTATTCATGAGTTGGGCATTAATTGTTAAACAACGTAACTGCTTGTTTATTTGTACTAGTTGTGATTATTTATATTCCGAGTAGTCTGCAAGGTCTTTCTCTACACTGCCTAGCCATTTTATGAGTTTGTGTGGGGAGATGGGAAAGGTTAAGTTATTGGACTCATTTCCCCGCTCTTGTAATAGAAACAATTTTCTTTTTATTATTTTATTAAAATAAATTGATTTTTTAAAAAGACGAGAAATAAGAGAGCTATAAAAATATGTGTTTACACCTGCTACTCATTTGGTTATGCTGGAAACTGTCTAAAGAAACTCCACTTGATGTGAATGATATATGTGTATTTAAAACATGTCCGTATTCATATTTACGAATATTTGAATGGTGACATTTTAACATGTTTAGGTGTTTCACTAAATCTGTTTTTTTGTTAAGGAGTGAAATTCATCTGACCAGTTATATATATTGTTTATCTCACTGAAAGGTATCTAGATTTTCCTTATACTTATTGAAAAGAAATAGGCAAATTTAGATAATAGGTCATATCATCTTCTGTTCTAGGAAATGCCTGAGATAGAGCACATAAACAAAACACTAAAATACTTAATACCTTTCATTATTTAGAGATATTTTTCAGATATGCAGTAAAGGTAGAGAGATTGTTAAGAGTAGTTTTCTCCAAACTTCTACTCATATTCCTTTCATCAGGCCTTATCAGAACTTAGCAAGCACTGCTTTACTAATTATAATGATAGGCTATAATAAGAGTATTAAAACTACTATGAGTATACTTGTATTTACAGAATTACTTAGGGAATTTATTAACTGATTCTACCCAGTTTATTTGCCCATCTTTATGTCCAAGTTTTTCAACGATTCTTGATTCCATCCACATATTATTGAAGCTCATGTATAATGAGCTTCAAGGTGTGCTTATTTCTGTAAAAGACAATATATCAGTTCATCTGAGATACACTCTCTTTTGCTGAAGTACTACCATGAAAGAGAATAAAGTTTTTTTGGAGATTACCTAGGTGTGATAATCAGAGAGGGATTCATCTTTCCTTACATTATGTGTCTACAGTGTAGAAATCTGCAGCTCATCTCCTTGATCTTAAAGCCTGAGGAATGAAATACTCTGAATTCTTGCATATCTTCTTCTTTAGAGACCTCCTTCAGAACAGAGAAGTTGTGTCTGATATGTGGCTATTTCTCTCCATTGATTACACAGGTGTGTTTGTAAGTGAGTAGTTCAGATAAAGTTGTTTATAACTTATATCTGATTAGGTAAATCCTTATTTGAAGTAGCTTCTTTTATCTTTTCCGTGTCATATATCACAATGGCCTGAGACCAGAAAAGTAGGATAATTCAATTCAAGATTCAGAGATATCAGACTAAGAGCTATCAGTGTTAAGCAATTTTGCTTCAAACCAGCCAGCTCCTTGCTGTATTACAGCCATAAGAGAGCTGTGCATCCCATTCAAGTACCATAATAACTTCCTAACAGCCCTGAGGGTTTCCTTTTGGAATTTTCTACTCCAGTAATGCTCTTATTTAGACAATGCACAAAATCCTCATGAGTTTCAGACAATTCAGTTGCTCTGGGAGAACGCAGAAAATGCAAACAAGATGGAGAATTCATACTAGGAGATGATATAATCAGATTAAGCCAAAAAAACATTAGCAATAATTCAAGGCCAACTGACAGCAAAAATAAGACAACAATTACAACTGTAACTAACAGCTTTAGAAGAGAGAATTTTTGGAGCTCCACCTATAAGTCCCTGGTTTGAATCCAGATCTAACAAGACTGACCAAATGTCACTCCAATTAAACAGCAATAAAAGTTCCAGAGTGAAATGAATTCCACAGTCTGAACTCAGCTTCAAGTGGGCATTTGTCTTCATTACAAGCCCAGCATATATTTGGCACGGTCTGACTCATGTCTTTAAAAGAGCTTCATAAGTTAATGAACAGGAAGATTGAAACATTCACCTAGTGCCTACTACCACACATCCAGGACTGGGGCAGGGGATAGAGCAAACAACTTCAACATCTTTTCCTCTCCCTTCTTCACATAAAAAATGGACTTACTCCTTGAGGATCTTTCAGTTGTTATAAAACCAAACAAAGAAAAATGAACAAAGAAACAATCAATCAAACAAACAAAACACTAACCAATATATTTTTTCTTTCTTTCCATCCTGTCCTTTCTCCTCCCATGCTCACCACTGCTACTCAAGAACACTCCACAAACTCATCAGAAAGATCCAAAAGACTTTTATTTTCATTTTTCTTCCATAATTCAGTGTTTTACCTTTTTGCTGTGATAATTGCTGTGGGGCGGGGGAGTGGCAGGGGGAAGGTATAAATATTTCAAAGTCAGGCATGAAAAAGTCTTCTTGCTCTGCAGCTTAATTCCATCTTTTCCAACAGAAAGACCTCCAAAGTTTACTTGATGTATGCAGAGTAGTAAGTACATTGGTTTGTAACATAGATTATGAATTTCCTTCTATTTCTCATTCTGGTTTTTTTGTTTGTTTGTTTTTGTTGTTTCCTTTTTTTTTAAAATAATATTATTTTCTGATGGACAGAATGAAACAATTTAGTCTTCTATTCACATTCTCTCCACTCATGTCTTAGAATAAATGATTCACATCATCCAAGGATTTGCTGATGCTGTATATCTGGAAAGAAACATTAGTATCGTAAGGAAGAGTAATAGCTTGCTTAGGAATTTGACAATCTGAAACAAGGAGGGAGCTGATTAGGCAGTGATTTGAAAATGTCTGAAATGATAGTACTAGCAGGAACCCAATCTTTGATGATTTTTTTTCCTCTCATTTTGAATATAATATGAAACAGGGTGGATGGAGACATTAATGTAGAATCACTGGTGTTAGAGCTGAGTAATGCTCTTTGGCCAGGACAGGGACAACGCCAAAATCTAGTAATATTATCAAGTGTACTGTGAATTCAAAGCAATTCAGCTCAGTCTTGTATTATTACTTTGTGTATGCACAAATAGACCAAAGAGGTTGTTTATGTTCTCCTCAATGCTTAAACTGACCTTCCATCATATCCAAATTTTACCATTCAGAGCGTGTATTAATTTAAAAGTAATTTGATCTGATACATTGAGGAAGTCACAGAATTGCTAGGATGGTCAGAAAATAGGAGTATTCATCTTCTGAGAGAACATTGAAGGACTTTCTTTTATTGAACCAAGCAAAATTAAAGCTGGTATAGAATACAGAGGGAAAGAGGAAAAGCAGCTATTTATGCTAAAGGTAATTTTATCATGGAATAAATCAGTATAAATGACCAGGAATAAATTATATTTAGTCCATTAACAGTCTTTTATCCACTGGGACCTAGAAACCTTTCCAGAGAACCACTCCTACAAAAAATAGTAGGGGAAAAATAATAACTGGTTTTAAAAACTATTGTAAATTTACAGCAATGGCTACATGCCATCATGTCAGTGGCAGCAGACCTGAGTCTGGATGGGCAAGGACACCTATTCCCCTTTGCATCTTTAGGATAGCATAAAACATGGCATAGATATCTCCTGTCTCTTCCATTAACGCTCTTTCACATCCTAAAAATAAATTAAAAGAAAAAAAAAAACCAGAAAGTGAACAAGCAGAAAGATCTAGACATTTCTTGTAAAAAGGTTCCAGTTTCTGCTCCACTAAGCTGACCCCAAGCATGCTCTGACTATGAAGTTAGCAGGCAGCAGACCCTCTTGACTCCTAGTGGCTTTTGAGTGCTGTATTCTTAAGTCAACTCTCCCTGAGCTTTGCAGCAGCCCTGCCACAACCCAGCTAAGAGCTCTGACTCATTCTGCCAGATGAGCACTTAAAATGTGGTGTTACTCAATGCTGAGATTTGCCACATGGCTTGAGCATAAGTAACTTGCAGAGTCCATTGACTTGTACTGTGAGTCAGAAGTCACTTACAGGATTTAAGAGCACCCATATATTTAACTGTTCTCTTCTGACCACTTTCTCTTGGACAGCACCTGTATTAAAAAGTCTTAAAAAAGTCTTTAAAAAGTCTTTTCTTTATTTAGGACACTTTATTTATTCTTCAGGTTGTCTCAGGTAGAGTGTAAACTCCATTGCCAAAGAAAATATCTCTTAAAATTTGCAATAAATTATCCTATCATACACTTAAAATTTAATTATTAATTTTTTATTTTTCTTTTTTTGTTTGTTTGTTTTTTTCCATTTTATTGTTGAGCATTTTACAGAATCACAGGTTTGGTCAGGATGGAAGGGACCACAGTGGGTCATCTATTCCAGTCGCTCTGCTCAAGTATTTGGTCTTTTAATTTATTTTTTAGCACCTTTTTAACCGTGTAACTCTCTTGATAGTGGAAGAGAAGAAGAAACAAACCAAATGAATAATCAACAGGAACAAGAGCAAATAGAAGTAGGTATAGTGATGATATGGATGTAAGGAGAAAGACCTCTACCAGTGACTTTGATTGCTGGTGTAATAAAGAGATGTAGACATCAAACTGTTTCGTTCCACTTGAAACCAGCTCTTGTGGCCTATTTGTAGGTGGGCAAATTATAAAAAGGCCTCACAAGGACTCTCTCAGATACAGACACAAATCAGGAGGCTTCAAAGCAATGCTATGTATATTTTTAATTTTTGTTTAAGTGACAATCAACTAGGTAACTGAAAAGTGTGAAAAAATACTGGAACATTTCTCCTGTACGCAGTTCCTTCCAGGATCTTTCTCTTGCATTTCTGTGTGTTGGGGGTGGGGGGCGGGGAAGGACTGGGGGGAATGAGGGGGGATTGTCTGAATGACTTTTATTTTCTCTATTAGTCTGATAATATTCATTTGCCCTCCTTATCTCTGTTAAACTGGGCACTCAACTCATCCGATATTAAAGACCCCAAAACTTTTGTCAGATAAATAGATCTGGTGATTTTACTGAATTTGTGTGCCTGTTTCTTGATAGTAAATAATTGCAGGATCTGTATTTTACTTTAAAAGTGATGTAGAGAGGTACTTGTCATATGTTTGTGCTTGTACAATGCCATTCTGTTTTCAGCTTTATAAAAAACTTACATGTTCAATAAAATTCGACATAATTAAGGGTTCTGATAGCTTTTTAAGGGACTCTACTCTTGAGAACCAGTCTGACAGTTTTAGCTCGTTTTATGTACGCGAATAATGCACAATAATAAACCATCTCAATTTCTTGTACCTCTTCCACCTCAGACTTATAATATGAGAGACACTTTTTACCCTACAACTAATTTGAAAGTTTATACGTATTTTTCCAAGCAACTTAATTCCAAGAAATGCATCAAGTCAGTATATTTCCTAATTTATTTGGGTCCTTGTAAAGTTTCATCTGATAGACATAAAACTGTAAGATGATAGCATTGAAATGCAAGTCACAAGCTTCAATTAGGTACAATCAGAAATCATGCGGTGACTTCATTAAGTATCATTAAGAATGATCAAAATATTGCTCTTAGGAAAAATACATCAAAAGCATGCATTTACACATTGATTAAACAGGATCTGCAATTTCTAAAATCTGGTACGAGAAAAAAGAATGTAGTAAATTAAGTGCTCATACCCTACTTAGCAACAAGGGACTGCTTAGCAACCAACAAAGTGAAAAATAATGGATATGGCAGTGCACAAACTCTCAGCCCCCTTCAAAATGGAAGCATTGGGCAGCCATAGACAGAAACTGAAAAAAGGTCTAGAAAAAGTTTAAAAAAAATAAGGAAAAAAGAAAAAGGTCTTGTCTCAATAAATTTCACTGATATGGTCTAATGGAAAAACAGCTCCCAACTATGAACCACTGAAGAAGAGTCACAATTCCTCAGTCCACTGGTCCTCTAGCCCATGTTCATCCTCCTCACTTATACAATCCCTGGCTTTTTGTCTGCTGTGTCCACTTTTGGGGTCAATATTCCACCTTTATGTGGTTTCAGACAATTCTGGCTACAGCATCTGTAGAGAAAATCCATTTTTTAACAGTTCCTTCTCATATCCTAATGTTTCCTGACTGATGGAAGCAATGGTTATTCCAGTTTTCCTGATATGACAGAAAACAAGAGGTATGAAATTTTTCAACCTGAGAGTTTAATTACTTGAAATAACACAAGTATATAGATTTACCAGCCTTTCAGAAAATTTAAGTCTCAGTTTCTTAAATGTCATCTTCCACAAAATAAAATCCTTCAAATATTTCTTAAAGTAAAAATTTACAGTCCTTCAACTTTAACCTTTTTAGCACTTTTGGATGAAATTGAATTATTCTTTCTCTCAGAAGGGCAATTTGAAAAAGAAAAACCAGTTTTTTGCCTTGCTTGTTTTCTCAGAAGTCTGCTGAACCAGGATTATATATGAAATAAAGGTAAGGGAATTACAAATATGGGAGAACAACTTTTTCTACAGGCAGATGGTGATAGAACAAATGAGAATGGCTTTAAATTAAAGAGGAGAGATTTAGATTATATACTAGGAAGAGATTCTCTGCTGTGAGGGTAGTGAAACCCTGGCTTGGGTTGCCCAGAGATGTTGTGGCTGTCCCGTCCCTGCAAGTGCTGAAAGCCAGGTTGGATGGGGCACTGAGCAATCTTAATTCAGTCAGTGGCACCCCTGCTCAGGGCAGTGGCTTGGAATCTTTAGGATCACTTCCAACCCAAACTGTTCTATGATTCTGTGATATATTTGGACAATCAATGAGAAAACACTCACAGATTATGGAAGTGCACACAATTATCAGCAGATGTTTTAATTCCATGTGGTCTGTCCCAGACAAAATTATGGAAGCACTCTGGTAAAAATACCTAGAACTCTAAATAAAGCTGTGCAGGGAAATCCCTTCCAGCACACACTTCTGCAAAAAGGTTTAGGGAAAAAAACAGTGGGGTCTCAATTGCATTTGTGATCACTAATATTAGAGACTAGTTTACATCCTGAATATATGAATGAACCTTTAGATCCCTTTCAAATTTGAATTGATATGCCACTTAGAGTGTCAAGGGATATTTACAACGTGTATACATGTCTAATGTATTCTGTAGTTGCTTAACATTTAGCCTTAGTAACTTTCTGTGACTATAAATTCAACCATGAAGCAAAGATCCATTTATCTGTCCACCATTCTTTTTATTTTATTTTTTTTTCTCTTGGACCTGAAAAACTCATTTAATTCAAGGATCTCAAAGCAGACAGCATATAATAAAAGCAATATTTTCTGAAATTGTCTCAGATTTTTACCCGACTCCTGTAAGAGAATTACAAGTCTGAGTAGGCATGAATGGATGTGCGTCGCCCAAGGTTTACAAATTATGTTTCTCAAGACCTTTGTGCAGTATGCAAATGTTGTTGCATTTGCTTACAGCTGAATAAACTGAGGCATCAAGAGGTTAAGTGGCTGGCTCAAGGTTGTAGAGCAAAGCTATTCCAACACCACGAGCAGACCCCCAGGATACTGGTTTCCAGAGTCATGCTGTGTCTGCTGTATTGATTCTCCCTTTACAACCACTCCAACGTGTTAATGGGCTACAGAGCTAATGGAATATTAAAAGAAGCTTAAGAATTTTGTCTCTTGAGGTTGGCTGGCCACATAATTTTACAAAAGAAGGTTTATAAAACAGGGAGAGAGAAAAAAGAAATAAAAGGAAAAAGGAAAAATATCAGAACTGATTGATTAAGGGAAGAAGTAGGTACCTGAGAAATGCCTGGTCTGATGTCAGCACTGGTTCAGGTCAGCCAGGGCTATTTTTAAATTATTTGGTATTTTCAGAAATTGATTACTTGGCTAACACATTAAGAAGTAGCTCTACACATTCATTTAATGGGCCAGTGCCTCTTGTACAGGTCTGGAACAGTCACATTCAATCTCATCTACTCCTCGTTAAGTAGTGTTTTCTTCTTCAGTGTGTTTATTTACTGCCAATGCTGTAAGCATAAAACATATAACAAAAAATAAATAATACCTTAAAGAGTCTTTCAGCTATATGGGCCTTCAGGACAAGTGACTTCACTTCAGGCCTTGTAAGCTCAGTTAGTGCTCAGACATCAATTCTCATTCTTTCATATACCTGCAAATTGAGTAATACTTTCTTTTCATACTGGTACCTTTTTAATGTATAGCCACTTCAGTCTAAAAGTGCTCTGAAACAAAACATGGTAGGTTCTTATACTAAAAAAAAGATGAATAATAAATCATTTTAATTTTATGACCCTGAGTGTAATGGAGTAAGAGCAGATAAGGTAAAACCAGTAAAAACTTTTTGGAGAATAAGAGTCTATTGATATCTTGATTAATGTGCACATAGGCATTGGTTGTTGAACTGTTTCACTTTCTTCACTGACTTTCCAAACAAAATGATGCTCAGAGCTGCATTTCAGAAAGACATTTCTAATAAAGGTAACCCTAATTATAATAAAGATTTTTCTTAAATCATCAATAACTGCATGCTTGTGATATTATCTGCGGGAATGTTGGGAATAGTTGGATGGCTGGAGCATGATAAAATAATTTCAGGAAAATCCTGTTTAGGTGTCACATAAGAATTTCAGAAAAACACAGGGCAAGATAATAATGATGGTAGTAGTGATATTATTATTATTATTATTATTATTATTATTATTATTATTATTATTA
>JAHLSL010013143.1:30058-90179 GCA_025920805.1 Petroica traversi
TATTATTATTATTATTATTATTATTATTATTATTATTATTATTATTATTATTATTATTAATAATAATAATAATAGTTATTATTATTATTATTTAATTATAATACCTAGATAATGCCATGAGAATCTGCATTATTAGCATGGATAATACAGATCTTTAACCTGCACTTAGGCCCGCCTTCTACCTTATTTATTTTAAATGAAACAGCATGGCAGAAAAGCTCACACATCCCAGATTGTGAGGGAGGAATAGGTTTTTAGCCTCTCAGGCTAGAGACTTAATTTTTAATGTGAGTATTTGACTTATGGCCCAAGATACAGAAAGGTTTGCCTTTGTATTTAATTTCTTTAAAGGGATCACCCTGCAAGGCTTAGTATGCCTTTATCTGCTGTTGCCCTCACTGATGGCTGTGACTGATGCAAACATGAAATGGGCAGAATTTTGCTGTTGTAATGGCATATTAAGTTATTTTTCTGTAGAAGTTGTTCATTCATTTTCTATACAAATTGTATACAAAAAACTGCAAAGCACAGTCCTACCTGGGCAGGGTTGCACTACAAAAAAAAACCAACCGTGGTCCATGACTTCATGTCCCATCCATCACTCTTCACTGATCATAACACGTGCTGACCTTCTCAGAAGTAATTTGTTCCTACAATAAAGCTGATGCACTATTAATGTTTCTACTGCTTTATTATCTTGAGTATGATGATGATGATGATGTCGGAAAATAAAGCTGTCATCAGCTTCAGTGTTACCTTGTGAGACACATTTCTGTTTAATTTCCTCAGCAGAAGCTATATGATTTAATTTTTTTCAATGGAATTTTTAATTATTATTGATAAATGTCAAATATTTAATTGCTGATAAGTAAGTAATTAATCAATTATTACAGCAAGTGGATGTTGCAGAATTAGACGGAGGTTTTGGAATAATCTTTATGACTTTGTATTAAGTAGATATGCAAGGGGTGTTAGGTCTTCTGATCAAAGCTGTATGACTCCTGTTCAACCAGTCTTTGGGCACTCACTAAATGCCTGCTCAGATGTGCCCCTATAGCATGATTTGTTTCAGTAGTTTATTTTGCATTTCTTGTCCATTAGCTATGTCTCTGCATTTCATTTAAAAGAAAAATCATAGTGTACCTTTGATTTTGGTTTCTGTTGTACATATCTGGCCCTTGCTGGACCTCACAGTTTGCCAGAGAGAGGGTACAAATGGAGAATCAGGAAAGAGCTCGCAAGTCCTGGTGCTCATGCCCAGTGTTCAGGCTTCTTATTTATTGCTTGATAGACCCAGAGGTTTACCCATTCCAGCAATAAATATTTCCATAATCTAATAGTTCTCACAGTAAGGTGCATGCTGTAATATTTTAACACATTTTTGTTTCCTTGATTTCATCCCATCATTCCTAATTATACCCCCCATGAATTTCTCGCTAAATCTCTTTAATTGCACAATTGTAGATTTTCTTTCAACTCAGCCAAATGATATGTACCTGATGCGATTCATCAGGCTTTACATTTTCTCCACCATGGAAGAAAATACCTTTTCTTTTACAAGAGCTAAAAAACAAAACAAAACAAAACAAACCCAAAACCAAAACCAGAAAAACAATCAAACAAACAAACAAAAAAAAAATAAAAAAAAACAACACCACCTCCACCCTACCCCCAGAGGATAGTTCTGGATTAGAGCAGTTCACAGTACAGGATTGACATTATCAGGTCAGGTGCAGGTGGCATTTACAGAACATTAAAAACCTTGTTCCCACACATCTAATACCTATAATTATATATTATTTACCTTTCTGTGAAATTTTAAGAACAAAATTGCTTTAGATGCCACTTCAGAAATAATTGTATTTGTTCCTCATTGTGAGGAGAATGATTTGCATGTCTTCCCACCAAGAATTTTGAACCCATCTTTACAGGCAGGGATCCTAAGGCACAGAAACACAATGGAATTCATCAGAGATCAAACAAATAATTACTGCTGGTAAAAGAAACATTGCTTATATTTCTCAGAAAACATATCATTTCACTGTCACAATCTTCATACTCAAAGCCACACAGTGTTGTTGACATTGAAATACGTATTCATTTACTGTTTCCAGAGATTAGTTAGGAGAAGCTCTTGCATCAGGCATTTTTTGGGCCTGAATTTTCAAATATGCATAGATTTATATCTAATTTTTGAAATTCTGGTCTCATTAAGAGTTTTTGCCAATGTCTAGTGGTCAGGACACTGACTAGACTAAAAAGGTCCTAGACTAAAAAGAACTGCAAGCCAAATTCCAATAGGGACTTCTTAATTGAAATATTAATGCTTGCACCTCCAGCTCAACAATTGTCATCACAAACCTAGAAATTCCATTTATCAATGTCTAGGTCTTTTCTAACAAGAACATAAAGACAAAAAGAATGTTTTTTTGTTTTGTTTTGTTTTTCCCTTTGTAAAGCTACATAAACTTCATTGTTATTTCCATTCTGGAATGTATTAATTTATAGTTAATTCTCTTACTGTCATTATTAAAAACACATAGAAAATATAGACTTTTCTAAAAAAGAGAGTGGATGTTAATTATTTAAAGGTTCCATTTCATAGCTTCAGAAAAAGAAAATAAACAAATTCATTATTATTAATTGACAATATTTTACCAGTGTGTAGGGGCCTCAGTGAACTAAACATTATGCAAGCTACAAAACACAGAATTAAATCGTGACTCTGGTAAAATGAGTACAATAATTCTAACAAGTTCACTGAAAATTTCATCCCTGGATGGAGACAGTCCTTCTTCTTAAGAGTATGCAAAATTTAGTTTCCATTTTTGCACACATGCAACGTGCATAACTTTTCTCAGGTGATTAGTAAAGCTCCTTTTTTATTCATCCCCAGCACCAGAACAAATTACAAAGATAAAAGCATTGCAGGGACTGAAGTGAAGTTGGATTAGTTGTCTGCGATGCCTTTATCATCTGTGATAACTTTACTCAAGGTTACACAGGTTTTTAAGAACTAGATTGGGGGTTAATTTAATAGATGATGTAACCAGTGGGTGTAATAAACAAACCTGAGAGAAAGGGGAAAGAAGTCTTGCAGTAATGTGGATGGGTATTTAAGAGGGACAGATCAGTACTTTATTTATTTGTGAATGTTTTATGTTGGAAATAAACTGCATGTAGATCAGACCAGAATGAGCTCATGGCATGGCACTCTTTCTTCAGGATGTATCTCACCAGCTTAATTTTCTGACTTTCCTTTTTACTGTGAATGCTGCAGGAAGCTCTTCTCTCTGCTCTTATCACCAAGACCATCTTTTCATTTTAACTCATAAAAAAATCTGGGATATCATTTCTGAAGTTTTAAAGGTTTGCACTTTCTTGAATGTGAAGCCTGAATAAGGACAGTAGGTTTCCTGAGAGGCATTTCCCAGCACAAAAGGGTCTTTTCTATGTACAACAGCAGGTAGAAGGGCAGAGTCTGTCACCAGGCACACTGATGTGCTCTCACTGCCTGCCAGCACTGGCAGCACTGCAAGTCCACAGCTCTACTTTGCTCTGTCTGTGCAGATTTTGTTTCTGCAGTCGACTTAGGAACTGCTTCAATGGGGGGGAAGAAAACAAGAGATTCAATACTTACTTTCCACTCTCTGGCATGGGTTTATCCCATTTATTCTAGTGATATTCTCAGCTTTGCCCTGTGACAGAAGGTAAAGTACTCTGGTTATCCAAGGTCCAACTGAGCCTTAGATTCAGACAGGGGCTTGAGAATTCTATTTAATTTTATTGTGTGTATTGTTACTGCTTCTAGAAATTTCTGACATGTAGGAATCAGCATGAATAATGAGTAACTTAGAAATAAACCCCAAAACAACAGCAACATCCTGAAACATATTTGTCTTCAAAGCTCAATGGGTGATGACTGCTGAAGTTCTACAAGGATTTTCAGCAAACCTCCAGAGGGGCCTGCAAGTGATGGGAGCTTGTGTCGTCCATCAGTGCTATTGTCAGGAGAAAAATACCTAGATAGCTTGTCACTCTGGAAAGAAGAAAATGCACTCATTCCAGTTAAACACAGACTGGCAACTTCAATTTTTATTTCCCCTCCACCCTTCCATTTTCAATCAGGAAAACAAACAAATAACTAAAACACAGGTATGTGTCATCCAATTTATCCTGTATTTGCAATTTATTAGTACTGTCCATTTACTTTTTAATGTCTCTGCAGCAATGATGCTGATTTTCACATCTCTAGTCTGGCTATTAAAATAAATCTTCAACAAAACCTCAGGAATGAGGGGAGAGCTTAAGAGGTACTATTGTTCAAAGTTAATCTTTTCTACTTACTCCAGTGTTGAATCATTCATCCATACTTTGAAATCTGAAATCAGGGAAGGTAGAGTTGGATAGAGAATAACAGACTGATGACAAGACCACTCTAAATATCCATTCTTAAGAGATAAGGGGGAAAAACACACCTAAAAACATATTTTTTTATATACTTTCTTTTCTGATTATAACAATAGCATAGAAAACTGGCAGTTAAAGCTGGATTGATCGCTGGTTATATGACATATAGCCTTATGAGTGGGGGATAGAAACTGATAAATGTTTTTTTTTTTCCCCTTCACAACCTTTCTCTAAAGCTGCAGAAAATGTGTCATGCATAAAAAGTATGCAATTTTCATGTAATTAGAGGAACAGGAGATGAAAATGAGTTCCATCAGAGCAATCAAGGATGGTAATGTGGCATGGATTTGTCAGTGCCTATTTGTCATGAAAGCAAAACCCAACAAGTGTTCTATATTTTATTTCATTATTATCACCTCTATATCTTAAAAACCACTTTTAAAACATCAACAAAATACAAATTTATAACTGTGGTGTAAAAAAGCAACTGAAAACCCATTGAAAAACCTAATAGAGTCCCCTATTTTAATAAAATTTCTCGGCTTTGTTTTAGATATTAGGTTAGCTTTATTCTCTCAAAGAGAGAGAAAAAAAATTATGATTTATTCTGGTGTTATTTTAGTTTTGCTCTAGTACTATATATCTGGGCTCACTGCTTCCATTTTGCAAATTCATGCAGTAACCTCTGCTGGGCTTAGGACTCCCCCATTCATCCCACTGAGTAATAACTGAGGGATCCAAATTAGGAGAGCAATCATCCTAAATTGCCCTATAATCAGTCAGAAAAAGAAGTTTATCCCATGTTGCCTGAGAAATGTGTTAATTACTGACCTGTCTCCACTGCTTGCAGAGGAAGGTCAAGTCAGCAGTGTTCTAAACTGTGTGACACAGGTAAACACCTAAAGTTAGGCCAGGTGAACCTCAGCCTTTTACAAAACCCACATCAGGGATTTGTACTCTCTATTGTTTGTGTTACTCTTTCACTTCTCCTCATGGATGCCAGGCAGCAAATAGAAATTTAATAGACATGGTAGTACCCGGATCAGTTTTATCCACAGCAATTAAATGACCAAAGGGTTAATGCTAATTCATGTTATTAGTTTACACTACACTTTCACAGAAAGGATAAATTCAGTACAGCTGTGACTGTATGTTTGCTTAGCAACTGGGGACAACACTTATAGTAAAATTATAAAAGCAAGAGGACTGCAAATTAGTGTTGGTAATAATAATTCAGGATGATAGGACCTGCCATGCACAGACAGATCAAAGGTCTCTCTAGCCTAAAGTTTTGCTGATGGCAGTGGTCAAAGTCAAATACTTAGGGGGAAAATAAATAGGAACCAGGCAAATATGCAATGATTGTGATGCCTTTTTGGTCTCCTGGTTTAGTCTCTCAGCTTCTGGCAAATCTGTGGTTTAGAGGGTGATGACTCAAACCATGATATACATGGTTAATATGGTTCAATTTATTTCTTGAAGGAAGCACTAAGCATTTACAACAGTTATTGACAGCTTTAAAAATTGCTGCCCAGGAAACATCCCTTCATTTATTTCCTATAAATATTTTATTTTATTAAAGTCTAGTTATGTACCAAAAAATATAGGCATTATACACAGACAGACACACTCCCCAATTTGTCACAGGCTACTCTGATGAGAAATGCAGAGCCCTTTAGTTAAAGATTGCTGATGGTTAATATATTCCTGTTTTCTCCCTTCGGGCTGAAGGTGGGAGACAGTTGCTCTCAAGTTGCATATGTCTCTCTCGAGCCATCCATGAGAGGTCTCTTCTCAGCCTTTCAAGCTGGCATATGCCCAGATTTCCTGCTAATGCATTAGGAATAACAAAAACAAGAACTTGAGATGACAGAGAGTAGAAAACTGTTATAAATGGTTATTTGAGTATTCTGAATTATGGATTGCTTCTCACTTGCTGAGGGAGTGCATCTCCCTCTGTACATGACACTGGTGAAGCTGCACCTTGAGTGATGTGTCCAATTCTGGGATTCTCACAACAAAAAATACATTGAAGGGCTGGAGTTTGGAGTCCAGGGAAGGGAACAGAGCTGAGGGAGGGGCTGGAGCACCAGGAGCTGGGGGGGCTCAGACTGAATAAAAGAAGGCCCAGGGAGAACCTTCTGGCTCTGCACAACTTCCTATCAGGAGGGGGCAGCCAGGTGAGAAGAGTCTCTTCCTCCAGGCAGCCAGGAAGACAAGAGGAAACAGCCTCAAGTTGCACCAGAGAAGGTTCATGTTGGATATCAAGAGGAATTTCTCCATGGAGATGGTTGTTAAACATTGGAATGGACTGCCCAGGGCTGAGATGGAGTCACTATCTCTGGTAGTGTTCAAAAAGATTTGGATGTGACACTGAGTGCTCTGATTTAGTTGACAAGGTGGTGATCAGTCAAAGGCTGGACTCAATGACCTCAGAGGTTTTCTGCAGCCCAAATGATCCTGTGATTCTGTGATCTGAGCATACAGCAGGGAAGGAATTGCTGAGGTTCACCCAAAAGAGCAGAATGGTGACTGCATGCCTGCATGGATGGAGTCATTGACAAAGAACAGACTACACTGCCCTGAACCTCATGAGGCTCTGACCTCAGAAATTCCTCCTGCATTCAGTGTTCCTGTCTTCTGTATACTGGTGGTGGGAGACACAGTGTTTTTCCACTAAAGTTTTAATTTCATAAACACATAAAGCACAAAACTAAAATATTTATTAAAGGGAAAACAATAATTTGCTTTGCAGGACACTTCTTAAGGAAAAGAAATTGGGAATGTCAAAAGAGCATGTCTCCTGTCTTATATCCATGGGGAGAACCAAGAGATTCTGTTATGATTTCCTTCTCTAAAAAGCAATCCCCCACTGAGGGTTTCTTTTGGGCTGGAAAACATGAACATATTTTGGGATCTAAAAGTAAGTTCATAGAATCCTAGAAGCCTAGAATGGTTTGGGTCGGAATGGACCTTAAAGGCATCTATTCCCTGCCATAGAAAGGGACACCTTCCACTGGACCAGTTTTCTCAAAGTCCCATCCAACCTGGCCTTGAACCCTCCCAGGGATGGGACAGCTACAGCTTCTATGATCCTGTGCCAGGGCCTCACCGCCCTGAAGATTTGCTTCCTTTATATTTAATTTAAACCTATCCTCTTTCTGTTTAAACTCATTGCCTCGTGCCTTATCACTGTGAGTCCTCATGAAGCTGAAGAAGAAAAACAAAAATTCCTGGAGGAATATGATTCAGACAGCAGGTACTTTTGATGGTTTTTTGGGTCACTGTTGTGTGGGTTTTCTGGGGGACGTGTGCACACACACAGCATGAACCTCTCATGGTGGGGAACCAGTCTGTGATATCTGCCATTGCTTTAAATGCCCTTCAGCCACACCTGGCCAGCTCCAGTGGCAAAGGAGAAGAGGGGCCCTGGCCTCACCTTCTTTCCCATTTAAAACTCTAGGACTGGCAGTGCCTGACTTGCTTCCCAAACTCCTTGCTCAAAATTATCTGTGATTAGAGAAAACTTGGTTGTCTTCCACAAGCCAAGAGTTACTTTTAGAAAGTCCTAATCAGGGGAAAATTCACTTTTCTCTCAGGAGCATCCCCCATCCATGGTCCCATTTCCATCTCTGGATGTTAGGTCTATGTGCTGCAATGACTCAGTGCAGGGCCTCTGGAGCATAAATGAACTTGATACCTCCTTAAGTTTCAGTCAATCTGCATTTTGCATAAATATACGTGACTTCAAATGGTCTCAGTAAAATAAAATTACTGACATTTATCACTAATTATCTAATAATGTCAGTATCTAGACTAGTTTAAAAATAATCATGAGAAGGAAAAAAAACATCAGGGGAAGAATTATTCAATTTAGTAAACTTTTTTTTTTTTGAATTGAGTAATTATTCTTCCTAAGACAAGATTTGCTGGGAATAAAAAAAAGCCCTTCCAGCATATTTTCCATTACTTCAGCTCTGCACAAATTTGGGATAAAATATTAACTATTCAATGACAGAAAAAACACTTTACAGTTAAAGTGAACAAATTGGTTTTATTATTATTATTATTTTAAAATAATTTTCCTTTTAAGATAGCAAATTTTATGGGCCTATTTGACCCCTGAAGCAAGGTAGGAGCCAGGTGGAGATCCCATTTCTCTGTGAAAAAAAAACAGTCTTATGCTGGAGGAAGTGAAAAAAAATGTAGCATGGAAAAGGAAGTCAACTCCACATCCTTACTGAGCTGTCAGATACTGGCAAACCAGACAAATATGAAACAGTGCATAAAACCACAAAATATCTTCTGGTGGACATTCAGGAAAGGTACAGAACAAAGAAACTTGGAGAACGAATTTTATATTCACTCTGAAGGTGTAAATTTTCCTTTTTTTTTTTTTTTTTTTTTTTTGTCGTTGTTGTTGTTGTAGTAGCTCTTCCATTCCTTGTACTGCAAACTCATCTGTGAAAATTGGTGAGCTCTCATGCTCCACTGGGCCAGATAGAAGGATTTGTGTTTCTTCGCTCTCACAGACACGTGTGCCAGATAATTTCATGTGTTAGTAGAAACAGAACAGACAAATTGGTTAGAATCTTTTGGGATGATCTCTTAGGAGGGGAATATCCATAGTTTTCCAGGCAAAAATTTTGTGTGCATGAGAGCATGCAGTAAGCATATTACATTCTGGGAAGTGTCTGCACACTTGATCCACCCAGTTTTCCCTAGGCATTTTAGATTTGTAGTGTCAAAATGCAGCAATTCATATTTATAGCATTTCTGGAGTTTCTCAAAACTGTATCCTAGGTAGCTGCAGTGTGCAAGTTTTGCAGGATTTCTGAAGTTTGGCATTCAAGCTGAAGGCAAAAAGTGGATCTAAAAACATCTGATCTGCTGGGATAGTAGCACACTTTGAAGTTTTAGAGAAAATTACTATTGTTTCAACTGTAAAAAGAGAAATATCACCTGTTCTAGCTGTGACTCTGATGGGCTGAGTTTCTATTTGTCCTCTCTGAAAACTGTTCTGTCATTCCTCTCTGCAGAGGTAACAGGATATTAGAAGGGGTTTGGGGGACAGGAGAAGGGAGCAGACAATGAAAAAGGGCTATGTAATTGCTCAGTAGAAGTTTCTCGTTGGGAAACACAGTACTGCTGGTTTTAGTGTCCACAGCCCTGTTTTTTCTCAGGAAAGGGAGGAAAAGGGAGACAGTGCAAACTAGAGCCTCTAAAAGATAGATATAAAAGTCACTGGAAAAAAACATCAAGAAATGATCTTCTGGACAAGCTCCTGATCCCAAACAATAAGACGTGCAGAATTGCTTTTTACTATTATCTGAAATGTTGTCTCTTTGTCTCTTATTTCTCTTAGTGTGAATCATTCAGCTGCCTAATCAAAACATCAGACATTTAGAAGGAAGAAAAGTTTGACTCTCATTTTGTGCAGCACACACCAGTATCAGGGGAAGTTGGGTATGAATGAAGAAAAGACACGCCATAGCAGTGACATTTCCAGAATCAGCACTTGCTGCTTTAGCATGGCAGTATTCTGTTTGGAATTTGATTTTGGCATCTTATTCTTTCTTGTTAGGTGAGATGGGGGAATATCAGAATGTGGACACAATATGAACACAAAGGTGGCAAAATCTCATTTTCTTCCCTGGCATGATGATAATTTTTATTTTTTTTATTTCCAGTCATGGTTGTTTTTCAGAACTCCCCATTCCCCACCTGCCCCTGCCCCTTCCCACCCTCCTTCTGCTTCTCAGTGATGAGCAACTTTGCTGTCCTTATTGAGCAAATAAATAAATAAATAAATAAATAAATAAATAAATAAATTTCTGTGAGACAGCTTGGAAGAATGTTTGATAATCTGAACCATTATGGAGGTGAAATTTCATTACACAGATGGTGACATCCCAATGTCTATCATCAAAACACAGCAGGTAGAAACAATCAGCTAGGCCCATTCCCCACTATAAAATTACACTTACATTAATGTCACTCTAGATTTCATTATGCAGAAAATGATATTGCGCAGGTCTCTGACATAAGGGAGACTGGGAGAGGAGTCAAAAAAAAAGAGATGTGAATCTAAGTGAGGGAATGGGGGGAGGATGGGTGGGCAAAGCAGAGAAGCAGAATGTGAACTAGGAATGATCAGCTCTGTCAACAAAATAAATACACAACCACATCAAAACCTTGTGGTGCTTGTGACAATGTCCTGTCTTGGGTATCTCCAACCTCAGCTCCCAATTCAGGCTCTGATTGAGTGCTTAGGAGCACTCCTGTGGGAATAAGGGAGTTTCACAACTAATTTTTATGCACAGTATCATAGAATCAATTCCTGTCTTAACCCTTCCCAGGAAGGCTCTTGAATATTGCATTTCACTTCACTCAGCTGCTGTGCCTTAATGTGGTCCTAACATCATGAATTGACTAAATTTTCTAGGATCCAATCATTGGTCACACCGCTGTGATTTTTACTGGAATATTGTTGCTTTGGTGCATGTCAGAGGAGATCGTTCAGCAAGGCCATGGCATGAGAAGTTAGCAGAGTAAATTAGGAATATGGAATTTTGCTAAGGGAAACTGATGAAAATAATCGGATGAGGTTTCACACGTGAAAAACAAAATGCACGACTCTGTTTTTAATTTCTGATTTTAATGATATTACAGAAATGATCACTGCTGTATTTCTATTATATTTCCCCCGTAGTTTGAAATCAAACCAAATCCTGACACCAGAAAATAAACTCAGAGAACAAGAAATGCACATTTATGTTGCTCATCTATCTTTCAACATTATAAGAGTTTTTTTCACTCAATAATCCAGGTTAACTTTTAAATCCTTTTGCTCTCTCTGCAAAGTGTTGAGACAGGAGAGAATTTCCTTCTCTTATCAGCAGACTTGTATGATGCTTCTATTTTATATTTGACAACTAGCTAAGGCACATATTTATGCAGTAGTAGGAACCTTAGTATTCAAGTTAACCTGGGCTCCTGTTACACTTAAAAGGAAAGTGAGAAGTACTTAGAGAGAGGAACTTTCATAGTAAAATAAATATTATATGCCTTAAGAAGTTTAAATTGGATGTGTCTAGCCGTAATACAGACCACTCTGTTTTTAAAATCAACTGTAATCTGACTTATAGAGTTGACAGAGCTTCCTATGTGATACATCTCTGTACATCAAGGTGTCTAATTTAGGATGACCTAAACCACAGCTGAAATTTGCTGCTGTCATCTGTGAAACTAAATTTAGCCTCAAACTACAAACTCAGTACCTATAATAACGTACCCAGATATTAGACTAAGGATTCAGGACTCTAAAATCTATTTTTTAAAGAAAGGGTGGATTAAGAAAGTTTTAATCTCTGGTAAATACTGAGACGTCTATAATTGTAATTGAAATTAGACAATAAACCTCTAAATATCTGAAATTAGATGAGATGTCTCTCACTAAACACCTAAAAATTTTTGATTGAATGGTTCAAAATCCTTAGAACTGATAAAAGCTTTACATAAAAATACACACCTACCCTCACTAACATGTATGCACGCATTCTGGCTGGAGAAAAGGCTTTAAAATGCAGTCATCTGATAGAGGTTCTTCCAATGAAATTTTATGTCCAGTTTTGTAAAGTGAAAAATATGAATGTTTTAGACAAACATTTGAAGACTAATTCAAACAGAATAAAAACCCTCATGTTTTAACCATCACTGTGTTACAGCCTTTATTAAGCAAGACTATCCAGAGTACAAATAATGGATCTTCTTTGCATTTCATTTAACAAATATATTGATTGAAGTCCCCTTTCAAACCTCAGCAGACGGGATGCTTTAGGGGTAATTTTTTCAAAGGAAGTTTGCATGGGGATTTAACCAGCCAACTTCCCTTGATGTTAGCAGGAAATATGTGACTAAACCAATACATAACTTTGAAAAGGCACCCCTAAAAACCTTATGTTGAATGACTGGAAGTCTTTGAACTCAGCAGGATTGTTTCCTGGATAAGGAGTGGTTGTTCAGTTCCAACATATAAATCAGTTATAATAAACAGTGCTATAAATGAGACAAAAACTGCATTTGTCCAAAGAGAAAGGGAAGGTTGAGGTAACACAGAACCAGTTGATTTGTCATTAAACCTTTTCTACTTTCTAATTCTATCTTGGAGAACACTTCTGGGAAATCACTTCATCAACAGTGGTGAGGTAGGTTCATTAAAATAACTCTAATTTTCTTCAGTCACCTGCCAATAAGGTGGGTTTTCCTGTAGTACATTTTAAAGCAAATTTGGCTTTTTCTAAGAAGTAATTTATAGGCAGCAAGACAGCCACTAATCTGAAATTAAGGACGAGACCTACAACCAAAAGAAGGCTCTGTCTGGACATTGGTCAAAGTTAAGACATTATTAATTTTATAATATTCACAGTTCCATTCAAACAGTTCACTGCATAAATGTATCATAATTTTGCTCCAGATTTATCACATTGATCAGGTTGGGTCAAGATGGAATCAATTCCTATTCTTCTTTGACTTCGTGTGCTGTCTCTCTCTGCTGTTCTCTGCAGGAACTCTGTGTCCCCTTCATTTCCCATGCAGAAGAAATAGAGGTCTCGTGGATGGCTTTTATAGGTCGTGCTGAGCAGGAATCTACAGCAAAGGTCAAATTCTGTCTAAATTATTTCAGGCCATAATGTTATTCCCTGACTAAGCCCTGCTTTGTACTTTATATATTCTTCAAAAGAGAAGTGCTTTGAACCATTGAATCTGAGAATTTTGATTTTACTTAGTTTATGCTCCAGATATGAATATATATATATGTATTCTTTCAGGAGGAAAGCAAAAATCTTCCTACAAAATATATACATTGAAATTTTTAAAAAAACTGTAGCACTGCTATAGGTAATGTTAGACTGCCAGCATTATTTTGATAGAAATATTTTTTCCCCAAAATACGCTGTCATTAGATACGATTAAGGTAATCTTCCTAGAATTATACAAACAGACAGACATGTACCATTGTTATCTCTTGCAGCTGTCTGCCCACCAGATTTGTGACATTTTAGGGGTATCTTCTCAAAGCAGCATACAGAGTTTCAGCTGCATGACTCTCAGAAACATCAACAGAAGCTGATCGATTAAATTCCACACTTGCCTTTGCTTTGAAAATTTTCCCCCTAAGCATCCTCTCTTTTGGGCTTTGGAAAAGTACTTCACTATTTCCATGCTGAGAAATGCAGAAAATTTTATTAAAAGGTAAATAAAATAAAATTAAAATAGAATAAAAAATATATGACATAAAATAAAGATCAGCATTTCTACTAGTTGTCTGCTCCCTTGATTGCTGCTCTGGTACTGTGAATGCATTCCAAGCTTTGTTACATCCATCAGGGATGGTACAGATGGACATTTTGCCTGTCCAACCTGACTCAACCGCTTGAAGATTCATCAGAGAGAATCTGTTGGCAAATGCAAATGGATGTAATCCAGAGCCGGCAGATTTTGTTTCTCTAGAGGAAAGCAGGACTGTAAAGGGCAGACTAGACTGGCAAAAATATTTACTTTTATATTTCATCACTTCAAATTTATAATGGGACAAAATGCCATTAAAACTTCACCTTTTTAATAGGAAACTAACAGAGATTTTTCAATGTAATTCATTTGCTGGCAAGTCAGACACTTGAGAGTGGGAAGCATTTTAAGCAAAAAAAAAAAGAAAAGAAAGAAAAAGCAATCAGCAGGGTGACATATACTTTATTAGCCCTCTTCAAAATCACTTCCTTCCCTTTCTCCCTTTTATAATTCTTGTCTTTCCATGTGCTCTCCTTGTTACATCCCTCATTTTAGGCACTTTAATCCCTCCAAAGGGATGCATCCCAGTGGCACAGGCAGTTGTAAGGCACAATTCTCAGCTACACCATGGCTCTTTTACAGTGCTGCGGCAGCAAAAAGCAGCCTTATAGCCCATGGAACTGGCCACTGTGGAATATCCTCGCTGCTATGCACAAAACGGGGTCTCAGAAAGCAAGTAAAGTCAGCACATTGGATATATAATGGCTTCTGTCACATTTCCCGGTGCAAAAGACCCCCATGCCTGGGGTAAGCATGGGGAAAGAAGAAAGGGAATCTTGCTTGAAGTCTTATCTTGGTCTTGAGAGAAAGATTCCACAAAATTCAATCTAGCAGGCTCTAAAGGGTATGTTGTTCTTCTGAATAAGCTGTGGTGCAATGAGTAAAATCAGTCATTACCACTTGTAGAAATGTAGGGAAGTTCTCAAAATTGTTTCTGGAACAATTATAAATTCCCTGAGGAATTGCCAAATACAAGTATTCTCCTGTCTTCTCTTAATAGGTAGGCATGGGATGTTTACTTATTGATAGGTGGAAGTTTGTTGAATGGTCAATACTGTCTCTCTAGATCTTGTAGGGATGCATGTTATCTTCTCCTTTTCTTCTGAGCCCTGTTTTATCAATGGTTAATAACACTGGAGTTGGTTAGAATATTTTTCTTCTCTTATTTCATGTGTTTACAGCACAGTTACCACCAAAGATTTCATATCACTGAATGATGGTCTCTGCCCACATAGAACAGAAGCATTGTCCCTTGTGCCAAGTTGTCTTGTGGGTGGAGAAAGCCTGATGTGAAAGTCCTTTGTTGAAGGCTTTGATCAAATCAGGAAACCTGAAAATGCTTTAAATGGCTGTTTTGGGGAGATAGCATAGGATAACTTCTAGAAGTAGCACATCCCCGTCCTTTTGAGTTAAGAAGCAATGCTACCCCAATTATCCCCTTTACACAGGACAAAAATACCACAAAATTGTGTTTTTTATCTACATATTCCCCAAAATTCCCTCAAAAGTGACAATGTCAAAAAAAATTCTAAAAATTGTCTCCTCTGTCCTTCATCCAATGTGGGTACTCTTGGTGCTCCTATAAAATTCACTCCGAGTTTCTTTCTAGCTCTCCTCAGGGAAGGTTGTCAGCAATCCATTGTAGAGAGAAGAGTGATGAAGCCATGCAGAAAGTGCAGAATCAGGATAACCTTTCTGCTCACTCTGCTCCCCACTGCTGCCCTTGTTCAGATGGTGAGTCAACTCTCAGTCAACCCCTCCATTTGGGCATACAAGATAATCTTGATGCAATGGCCGAACCACAGACAATATACTGTGGAGTGCTCAACAGCAGGAACACTTCACTGTATGTTGTCAGTAGTGTCTGTTTACATAATTTATTCCTCCCCTCCCCACAAACAAACAAACCTCCAAAACCCCAAACCCAAACAATTAAAAAACCTAAAAATAACAACAGAAGAGATGAAAAACCCAAAACAAACAAAAAGGTCCCCCAAAAATCAAACACACCACCCTGAAAGCATAACCAGTGGATTCCTCAGCCATGAAACAGAGGAACTTCTGGCTCATCTGGCTCAGTGCTCAGCACCAACCACAAGATATTGCATGTCCTCAAGCCCCATCAGTTTCAATTGAGTTGAAAGGCCTCAGTTCCCATTATTCTCTTCCTGTTAGTAAATAGATTCCTGTTACCTCTAGCGAATTTTGGGTTTGTACTCTGTAACTACAGAAACCAAAATGTAGAGGCATTAAAGTGATTCTAGTTACCTTTGCTCCTGCTTCATTCTCAGCCCTGACCATCCCTAAGGGAAGGTAAAACAGCCTTAGGGTGAGTAGCAATTATAATCTATACACAAACGTTGCATATTATTTAAGTGCTGCTTTGAAAAACTGTGTAATTTTTATGTTTTGGACCTATTTTTAATATATTCAGGAGATCAGAGAAGAAACAATATAGATCATTTGCAGTTCCTAAGAATTTACCACCATGCTTCCGGGCTTCTCTTACACCCTCTGAGAGTACCTTTAGAAATCTGTTTTCAGCTCTATTTACTTTAGAATACCATTTAAATTAAACTGGAAAAGTAATATAGCAAACATTAGCTGGTTCTACAGTGAATGCCCAGTATATGATTTAATTAGAGGTTTAGAGTTCCTTTAGAAACAAATTTCCTGTGCAAATGGATGCTTTAACTGTATAAAAGTACATGTTCATGCATGTAAATATGCATGTGTGTATGGCCCTATTATTAATATAATTTTTATTATTTTATTATTTCACTTTATACTGTCAGTGGTTATTTCTTCCTTTGTTTTGGATTTTTCCTACTCTATCCTTCAGGAAAAAAAATAGTCATGACATTTACTAGCAGAATACATAACAGATATGAAATCTATTTTCTTCTCTTTTTAATCCTGCTTTAATCCTTTAGAGCTATAAACTAAGGAAAATGCCTATTTTCTACTGTATATATTTACAGTTTCTATTCTAAATAACTTCAGTGCTTTAGGATTTGCAATCACCATGATTTGCTATATGGAGAAAAAAAAAGAATATCAAACTTTTAAGGTCCAGAGGGAACAATTCAGGATTCTTTAATGTAGGATGCACATAAAAGGAATCAGAGCTTTTCTTCTGCACTCCAGCTATTTGGCTTCTCTCTGCCATTGTCTGGCATATCCTTACCTTCAGTTCCAAGGCAGTTACATTTAATAACTAAATGCGCAGAGCCAATTATTAAATTCACCACCATGATCCTCCTAACACATACAAACGATGGACAAAGCTTAAAACCATTTCCCAAAGATGATAATTCTCTAATTTATGTGCATCTAATAATTAGCCTTACACAATCTGTAGCTGGGATGTAAAGAAAGTTGTTAATAGAATATGAACAGAGTGACCATGAGCTTACAAACCATTTTCATCCTATCAGAGATACAACTGTTGATACAACAACCCCTATCTTTCTATTTGCCTCTTTTATGTATATTGAGCAAAATGTACACAAGGAGAATAGGGAAGAGAGATAAAAAGACTCATTAAAACATCTTATTTTTGTGTCATTACAGCATTGTACTTTATGTGTTCCAGTTCTTCCTAGGAGAACAAAAAGAGAAAGGACAACATTTCCTAATGTTCAATTTCATACTGAATATGTTGAATATGTGGGACATTTCATCTCTGGTTTACCTGGACAAAAACTGTCTATGTTCATGACACATCTTGATAGTCAATCCATTAATACATCAACCTAAAGCTATAGAAGTAACTATAGAAGCTATAAAGCTATAGAAGCTCTTAGTAACTCTCAGTGAACTCAAAGGAAGCGGAGTGCCTACACAGCACTCAAAATCAGTCCTTGACTGAAGAAAGTCTGGAATGGACTAAATTGGTTCTTAGATTTCATTCTTCAGCCATATGTAGTTATAGATTTCCCAACCCTAGAAGCTTCTCTTTTCAGAATTAAGTCCTTGAAACCTTCCATTCCCAAATATGTCTGTTTGTCTGATGTGGCTCTTGTCCTTAGGAATAAGAAGTGGTCCTCAATATTTGACTGATATGTTTGTGTCAGTCAGCTTTTATCTGCTGGATAGCTGTTTTTCAGTATTTTCAGATTGCCAATCATATAAAGTTTTGCACTGGAAGATTGAACACTTACTCAGGTTTTTGAAACCTATTGAAAGAAGAGTTCTTTTTAGCTGTCTGTCATGGACTGCTGAGAACAGCTTCCTCAGGGCTAAACAAACTAAGATGCTTCAATTTCTTTTTCTAACAAAATATGTTTCTACACTCATGGCCATTATAGGCACTCCCTTCTGTGCCTTCTACCACTTAAAATTAAATTATTATTTAATTTTATAAAATAAAATTATTTTGTTGTAATTTTCTATCTGATTCTGGAATAAGAGTGATGATAGCTAATCCATGTGGAGAAATATCCTTGCTGCTTCTAGTTCACAGTTGATAATGTTCAAAGACGAGCACCACATGACTATTGGAATGCTACCGCTGACCTGTAAAATGTTAGTTTATAAAATAAATAATATCTCTCCCTTGATGAAAAGTTAAAGGAAACAGAAATCTGTGATTAAATATTGTTCTCGAAACTGACATGGAAATTCTTAAGAACACAAAGAAGAAGGCCTCCTTTTCTAAAAGGAAACCTAAAAAACTCTATGAGAAATCAAGCTCATTGCCTTTATGTCAGCATCAGTTATTCCTATCAGATAGTCATGTTTTGCTTTTTGTGTGAGAAAAATTCCTCAGCTTTAGAAAAACAGTAAAAATGAATGAGTGAAGTAAAGCCAAAGAATACCTGTGTGGATTCTCTGATAGCTAATGCAGGATGTGTTTGGTCAGGATGCAAAATTGTATCAAAGTTTCTATGCATAAAAGATTTCCCTTGTCTTTAAACAGCCATAAATTTTCATGGTTTTGGGAAGAAATTAATATCACATTATTCTTCACATTTTTCTCAGATTTGGACGCAAAACACAGAAAGAGATATATGTAAGTGTACAGGCATACATCAAAAGGTGATATATACTCCCTCTTCTCAGGAAGCTAGGTTAAAAATGTATCTGACTTTGAACAAATGAGAATAAAGTAGCTCTGACTTTTAAAAAAATACCACAAAAATAGCTTTTCAATTTACCAACCAATTCCAAACCTCACAAGACTTAGAAATTTAAAATCCAAAACCCCAAACTGAACACAGAACATAATCTGAAAAGCTCTGTTTTAGGGTTTATAACACACCAGTTCATTATGGCTTCTCTCAGCACGTGTGGCCATGGCTTTCAGCTGGTAACAGGAAAACAAAAAACATAATGAGAAAATATAGTGAGGGGAGTATTATCAACTTGGCACTGAGTCCTTGAAAACCCATAAGAAAGCTTATCCTTTTGGCCACCCTGACATCAAGAACAAAGATACAGTTATATTTGGAGACCAGGTTTCAGCTGCCACCAATTGGCATAGCTGCAAAACGGCCAATCTAGATGGAGCTTTGCTGATTTCCATCTGTAAGGGATTTGGTTTTAATCTTCTGGTGCTTCCTATCACTATAGTGTTCTCCAACTGACTCAAAATAAAAGACCTACTCCTTTATTTTGGGTAACACAGAATGATTCATTAATGTCTATATGAAGTATTAAACTAGAACCATAGAGAGAGTGCATCTGCCTTCACTGATTTTTCTAAACTCTCCTTTATCTGTGGGAATCATGAAACTGAGTTAGGATAACTGATTAAAATATGATAATTCCCAAAATTTCCTTTCCATAATCTTGTCTTTTTTTTTTTTTTTTTTCAAATTTTATTTCTATTCATGTGTCACTTAACTCAGAAAATCTGGCCTTTTATTTTCTAAACAGTTACTTGTGTATTACCTTTTGGATATATTTATTTATTTTATTATAAATCCTCTCTTTGCTTCTAGTCTTTATTTCTTTTTCTTTTTATTTACCAGTAGGGAGACTTAGATAGGCTCAGTTTTCTTAATCCTCTTTATAAATTTAAAAAAACCCAATTAATTCTGCACAAAGTCTTTTTTTTTTTCCTGATGTAAAAGAAAATCAGGCTTCCTGCAACATAATAATGCTTTGCACTTCTATAGAGCCTTTTATCTGAGGTTCTCAACTAGCTGTAAAACATGCATTCATTAATTAAGCCTTGAAAGAGCCAAGAGACAAAGCATTACGCCTAGGCTGTGGATAGGTAAATTCAGAAAGAGAAATTCCCTGTTTGGATGGAAGTAACCCAGATCTGAGAAGTGGGACTCAGAAGTCCCACTAATTTCTATATGACATCTTTTAGTTCCACATGATGTCCACTCCAGTACCAACTGTTTTAATATGTACAATTCTTCTGGAGCTAACCATTAAAAAAAACGAAAAACAAAACACAAAACACAAAACACAAACCAGAAAACACAAACCAAACCAAGCAACCAACCAACCAACCAAAACAAAACAAAAAAACCCATTTACTATACTGTTATCCAGAATTTTCCTAAATCACAGCTCATTTGTCAATGAATAGGTATAAACCACCGTAATTTGACTTTACCCTACTGAGATCTGGCAGTGCCCTAAGTAAGATGAGTCTGTCCTTTAGTCCACACACATGATAGAAATGGCTTTGTCTTGAGAACAGATCATAAACAAAACCGTGTTGGCCATCTAAGAATAATGTTGGAGGACAAAGTTAATTACATATTCTAAAAATTGGACATGACTCTGTAGCAACAACAGGAGAGAGAGAGAGAGAAGAGGAAACTTGAGCTTTATTTGTCCATCTTCAGAGAACAAGAAAGAGAATAAAACAAAAAAACGCCAAAAATGATAGTGTAAAAAAAATAGAATTAACTTCCATTTGAAATTAAACTAAAAAAGAACAAAATTCATCAGGGAGATATAATTTCAACATCATGCTATATAGGGTTCAAGGGAATGCAGTTTCATAGTATAGCTGATCTGAAGGAACATACTTAATATACTTTCAAGAAGTTACTAAGGAAACAAGGTGATTTGTTTCATATCCAGCTTCTTTATATTCATTCCAAATTATTCTTGCAGTAGGATTAAAAAGAATATTTATACAGTTTCTTAAATTTAATGATGGATAGGTCCATAGCCCTTAGGAGATTAAAAATGAGGTTTCAAATTCAGATCTGATTTCACTATGGTTTTGAAATGTTTCAATTTATTGGTAACAGGATTTACTTCATTAACTGTAGATTTTCAAAAGTTAGACATCTGAGTTATGCAGGCTCAGCCTCTTCAGAATCCAATAGAGAAACAAGTACTTCAAGGAACAACTGCACCTGAACAGGTGCTTTCATCTGAAAGTTCTGTTTCTCACCCCAGAGCATGAAAGAAGCCTTGGTGGATTAGCTGAGTCATACACAGCAAAATTAACAACTTTTTCAAGGAGATAAACCTCAGCCTCAACTGGCTTCCATACTAGACATTCATGTAAACTTGTAACAAACAGCCTTTGCTGGTGGAACGAAACTTTCATCGTCCCACAGACGTGCTGAGAATAATTCATTTCTATGCAGAGGTTCTTAATTGAATCATCTCATCCAAAATGAGGAACCGATTAACAATCTAGAAGACAAATGGCACCACAAAAAGATAAAGCTCATGATAGTTAAGAAGGAGGAAGAGAAAATAAAAGAATTCATAAGCAAGACTTCAGAATGAAATATTTCAATAAATTCAGAGAATTACACAACAATATGTTATGAAAGAAAAGTAATAGAGAAGCTTATTTCTTTAAATGAACAGTAGAAGAAGAAAAAGTTACCCTAATATGAAGAAAGAATATAAACTGTAGTAAGGGATAAGATTTGCTACACCAAATGCCTTTACTGATCTTAAATACAGAAAGGAAGAAAATGGAACTGAGAAAAAATTGTAAAGCAAGCTTAGGCTGATCTCTTTTTGTGTTATTGATGAAAATATGACTAACATGCCCTCATCCTTTGCAACTTCATTTCTGTTTTCCACATGATGCCTTTATGACCAGCCCCAGAGAGAAACTGATAGTTCTTCCCTCAGATCAACAGGTTGGTCTGGTTCAATTGCAATGGTCCTGCCTTGGCTTGTGTTGACCATAAAGCTGCACTCTTTAAAGTCTATAAAGATAATAGCATGTGATTACAAAGGCAGACTGAAAAAGAAATAAATTTGCACAAAAAGCAACCATACCACAAAAATTCATAAAATGTGATAATACAAAAAAAAAAAAAAGGCTAAAAAATGACCACGCTCATTGTGCCACAGAGCAATTTTTCAATTAAATCCTGCTGAGATATTTTTAAAATTTTTTTTAACTAATTTGCTATTTGGATACAGCTGTCTTTAGGCAACTAATAAAATTTATGTTATTGGTTGGTGAATAGGGAGTCTAAAATAGTGAAAGTTGCAGGGTACCATTTGCATTCATATAAGTATATGCCACTTGTTTAGACTACTTCTCCTAAAAATTCATGAATATTAGTTATCCCAATATGCCATATAAACAAAGTGGCATATACATCTATGTACACCAGTACGTAATCTACTTTTATGTTGGTTGAATATCACATCAGCATCCATGAAGCATCCATGAAGAACTTTGAATGTGTGTCAGTGATTTTGTCTGAAAATCTGGAAATGGGTGTACCAGAAAAATGGCAGAAACCCAACACTACCCCTAAGTTTAGAAAGGAGGTAGAAGAAAACCAGGTCACACATATATAACTATAATTATTTACTCATGTATTATAACATAAAGAAACAGATGGTTCTATTGTTCTAACATTCTACTAATATTTTGTAGGTTTTTGAATTCTGTGCAATTTAACAATTAATGCAGCACAGAGTGGGGCTTTGTTTCAATGAAATTAAATCTGTGCTTGTACGTGTGTGTGTGTGTACACCTCACAACAGTAGGGAATTCATATTTCTTGTAAATAAGTGAATCCCCAATTTGTCTGTATTTGACAGGTGTTTGGCACTTTTCAATTTAAAAACTTCTTCTTCATGAATTTTTAAACAAATTAGTAGAAACAATAGGCATATAAATAAAAAAGTATTATTTTGCAACCTCTTGGTGTACGTGTCAAGATTATTCTTGGCTTTGAGGCATCTTCAAACAATGCAGAGAAACAGAAACCCTTATGAAGATCTCCCAGAGAAGGAACAAATTCTATACCCAGAAGCAGGTTAGACCCATCAGTATGATGCTTTAATAAAGGCTTTTTAGTAATCCCAGTTATCAGACTGGCATAATGTCCTCTTATCCTCCCCACATTTTTGTTAAGGCCCTAAATTTCATTTCTGGTTAGCACCCTAACTTTCTTTTCACTTGTAAAATCTCCTAGTGATGCAGACCTATTTACTGCACCATACCACACTGGTTAGGGTAAATGTTGTTTAAAGAAATGAGAACAAAAGGACCATTATTCTTCCTTTCAGCTCATGAGAAAAGCCAGGCCCCGATGGAGAACAGCACTTCTCTGTCTCCTGAAAAATCAATAGCAGTCTTGGAAACGGAGGCTGCACAAGTGTTGAGTCTCAGTCCAAAGTCCAAAGGAAAATAAAACAATAACAAACTCTAGTTTTTCTCCCTGACATTTTTTCTTTGACACAAAGAAATTACTCCCATTTATTGCAACTCTGTTGTTGACCTTGGAGTTGAACCCAGCTCCTACACAAAACCCCCTGAATCTTCCCTTTTTATGTACTTTTGGCCTGCACCTCTAATTCATGCTTTGACACTGATTATTCTTTACTGATGTGTTGACTTTTCCTTTCTGATTTGTTTGGATTTAAATTGTAAGTTATTCCTCAAACACGGCATTTGCAAGCACTAAATTTGACCGGTTGTTCCAATTCTGACACATTTGGGCAATAAAGGGTTATAGGAAGCATGTCTTAAATTTCAGTACTTTTCCTACCAATACCCCTAGGTGCTGGATGCAAAGGGAGTAACTACCTCTGTTGTATTTCCTTTTCTGCACTTTGAGAAAAAAAAAAAATACTGTTAAATTAGTGGCTGGGATGTCTATTTTATACATTTTCTCTCCCCATGCTTTCTTCCCTCCCTCCCTCATACTTTCCCCCACTTTCTTTTAGGTTTTTTTTCCCCCCTGCAATCTGTTGTTTTCTTTTACTTTTAGAGATAACTATGGTAAATAAATACAGATTTAATCTTTAAATCCACTATCAAGAGAAAATGCACAGTCCAGGTGAATGGGGGAAAGATAGACAAGAAAGGGAGTGGGAAATATAAAGAAAAGAAAAATCAGTGTGCCGATCAAATCTTTCATTTCCGAACAGAAATAATTACAGTGATGGTCAGTGGGGAGATTTGGGCAATTTATAGTGGTATAGCAGCAAGTTCCTATCAACAATACTTGATATTCTGGGCAAGCCACAGAACTACAAGTCCTGAAGCGTTGCCTATAATCTTTATTTCATTTTTAGATGTTATGCTGTAATAAAATGTAAAAAGGGAATACATAAAAAGTTATAGAGGTGGGAAAAAACATGGTTTGAAGTTGTATGGCATTTCTTGACAGGGCATGTTCCTAAGGATATGCAGAGAATAACAAATGCTATTTGAAATAAGTACAATAGAGATCTGAAACTAGATTGAAAACCCAAGTCAATTTTCCTGAGTGTCATTTGATTAGCTTTCTTATATAGAACTGAAGCTTAAACAATGCTGGGGATTCAGAGTGGAGAGGTGCTTGGGAACACAGTGAGAAATGGGTTACTCCTACCAATTTCATTTCTGTAGCTTTACAACATTATCATTGCACATTGTTTCAGTGCTTTTGCAATAATCCATAAATGAAGCAATGTCAGAGGGAATTTGATTGATAGCTGGGAAAACACAAAAACTGTGAAAGTTATTTCTTTGCTCTCTCTTTCTGTCTGTCACCGCCTTCTGGGCAGGAGATGTTACCAGTAGCTGTGTAAAATAGCTGGAGTCTATTGCCTGTCTGTCTATATGGGGAAACACTAACGAGTTTTGTGGATATTGCTCTGGACAGCAAAAGGTGACAAATATGCATGTAACATATTTGACCTGTGGATTGGTTTAAGTGATTTATGTTGGTGGTGCTTTTATTCCCACCAGATATTACTTTCTTTTTATCTCTGAATTTAGCAAAAGGTATCTTGCTCTCCTGCAACAAAATTAACCTTGAATTTGGTTTTCACCTTTGGAGAATTCTAGGTTGAGAATGAGTGCACAGATAGTATTCTGATTTGCATCTGAAATAAGAGGTCCTTCAGAGCTCAGGTTTGTATGTTTATACACACATGTAGAGCTCTTACAAAAGGAATGAAATATGTAGAAAATTCATATTGATACTAAAAATATGCTGACTGCTGTTTCTTCTATACTTTCCATTTCTTTATTTTTCATGTTATTTTATTGTTCAAATCCTTAAATTGTTCTTCAAACTCAGATTACTTTAAAAAGGCAATTTGCCAGGTACCTTTTCTTCCTTTCTTGCTTTCTTGCTTTCTTGCTTTCTTGCTTTCTTCTTTCTTGGCTTTTTGTTTGTGTTTTTTTTTCTTTTTTTCTTTTTCTTTTCTTTTCTTTTTATTTTTTCTGTATTGCTTTGAATTTCCAGCAAGGAAATACTCTCAGAGCTTGTATTATATGTAAGAATGAATTCCCAGAGACTCAATGGAGATAGCAATGGGGATGGTTCAAAGAGAGCCAGGGTGATTCCAGCTGTCCCTTAGGGATTCACTTTGAATCCCTCAGAGGTCATTCGAAGCTACAACATTTTTTTGAGCTTTAGGGGAAAAAATATTGTTTTAAGAGGTATATTTTATTGTTAAAATTATTTCCCTCTATTTTTTACCCTCTCAGAACTCTGCCAACCGCTCTGTCTGTCTACATAACCTCGTAGTAATGGAGTGCAAACCACCCTCTGTTTGAGAGGTATTTGAATTCCCATACAGTTCCCAAAATGCATGCTCTGGAAGCAGTGCAATATACTTAAATCGTGATCATAAGTGACACAACATGCATAAGTTGTAATTGTTCCTCTTTGGGTTGATCCACTTCTGTCCTACCATGGCCTCCTCTAATGCATGCTAACAAAAATTGCAATTCACGGTGTGTGTTATGACACATATTGTGTTTAAGTACTGAATGATGATAGACTTGGTGGGCTTCCACTGCAAATATTACCCATGGAGAAAAATTACTTCTGAGTCTCAAAATACTATTTGCTTTCTTTTTTTTTTTTTTTTTTGGATTTATTGCATTTTATCATGTATTATATATTTTATTCAAAGAAGTCTTTCTAGGGATAAGGACTTCAGTACATAACAACAGCTCCCTTGAGTGGGAGGTTTCAGGGCGACCTGCCAGCTCTTCTTGCTGCAGATGTCAGGCCATCTGGCTGCCATCTCTGGGGCAGGACACATCAAGGGAGTTGGCTGGCGCATCTCCCCAGCAGGAGTTACTTGGTAGGGGTAAAGAGGGGAGGGGAGAGTGTGAGGATGTGTGGAAAAAATATAGCAGACTACTGCCATGGGAAGCTTGTGAGTGCGACTGGTTTTATGTATATATTTATATAAATAGACAGAAAGACAGGTGTACTGAGAGACATTACTTCCAGCACAGAATTTTCAGGGTTAAAAATGAGCTTGGGTAACTTGGATAACTTGGAAAGACATCTCATTCGTGGTATTCAATATTTTTATTGTTTCCATTCCATCCTTTTTGATTATTTTCTTTCTTTCTTATGACAATGGAGATAATGTGTGCAAGAAGGGTGGGTATATTCTGGTGGGTTTTTATGAACATGTTTATCACTGAATATGTTTGAATGGACAGCCTTCTGTTGTCAAGACAGGTAAAAATCTTTCTCTGAGCTAGAATCCTGGACAATTATTAGTTTAGATTATCAGAGTTAACCACTCAAAGAGCTGTGGTCAACGGCTCATTGTCCACATGGAGTGCAGTCATGAGTGGTGACCGTCAGGGTTCAGTGCTGGGGCTGACACTGTTCTACATCCTTTTTGGTGACAGGGACACTGGGATTGAGGGCACCGTCAGCAAGTTTACTGACACCACTGAGCTCTGGAGTGAAGGGGAGTATCTAGAAGTTCTCAAGGATCCCTTTAAAGAGGTCTGGCTGGACAAGGGGCATAATGTAAACATCAAAGAATTCAACACAGAAAAGTGAAAGGTCCAAAATCTGGATTGCAGCAATCCCAGACTGACCTACAGGTTGGTTGGAGAAGTGATTGAGAGCAGCCCTGAGGAGATCAATTTGGTTGGTGATGGCTGATGAAAAACAGCTTGTGCTGGCAGGGAGCACTCACAGCCCAGGGAGCCAAATGTATCATGAGCTGCATCCAAAGAAATGTGGGCAGCAGTCCAGGGAGGGGAATTCTCCCCAAATTCTCTGCCCCATCTGAAGAACTGACTGCACTTCAGGTGTTCTCCATATAAGGACATGAAACTGCTGGAACATGTCCAGAAAGGAACACAAAGTTGCTAGGAGGACTGGAGCATGACCAGCCTTTGAAGATGGGCTGAGAAAGTTGGGGCTTTTCATCCTGGAGGAAAGAAGCTTGAGTGGAAAAGTCTTAGGAACTTCCAGTATCTAAAGGGGCTACAGGGAAACTGGAGAGAGGCTCTGCATCTCTAGTGTGTAGGACAAGGGGGAATGGATTCAAAGTGAAAGAGGAGAAATTAAGTTAGATATTAGGAAGAAATTCTTTACTGTGGGGGTGGATTCCCCAGGGAGGCAGTGGATGTCCCAGCCTTGCAAGTGTTCAAGGCCAGGTTGGATAAGGCCTTTAACAACCTGGTCTAGTGGAAGGCGTCAATTCCAATGGCAGGAGACTTGGAACCAAATTATATTTTAAGGTCCCTTCCCACCCTTGAAACTCTATGGTTCTATGATCTTCTATCCAGATGGGTGTAGCCTGAAAGAAGAGGATGGTGCAGCCTCAGGAAACACACCTTTCTGAGTTTTTTTTCCATGAGGATAAGGACTAGAAACATTGGTTCTTGCTAAAAAGCCATGAAAAAAAGGACAGTGTTGAAGACATCATTTTATAAGTTAAGGTGCAGCCACAAAATATTGAATTCTTGATGCTTAGAAGTTTACTAGAGTTTGCTGCAAGAGTTTGAAAACCCCACATCAAACAATATCACCCCAACATCAACAAAAAGAAAAAAAAAACTGGTTAGGAAGTAACAGGAACGTGACTTCAGTGGATGATTTCTGATGATTTATAGCAAGCTTCAAGCAGCGGTGAAGTGTTGAAGTTTCTGAGTAGTGCTTTATGAATCCAAGTCCAGGGTGGACAGGTCTAGGACAGGGAAAATGTGAATAGCACCTCAGAGTGAAAAAGGGGTCAAATCAATAACTCTGAGTCTTGGTACTGGGCACTGTCATTTCTCCCTAAGTAATTCTTCTGCAAATAGGTAACAGGAGGATGGATGATGCCCTACCTTAAGTTGATCTTTCAATATAAACTGCATGGGAAGTGTTCAGTTTTTCAGAGCTGGAAATGCTGATGCTGCCACAAAGACACAAACTCAGTGTGTGCTTCAAGAACTGATACAGGCTAATGAAATACTGAATAAAGGTGACATGCTTTGGGATTGTCCCTTTAGTGATCAGGAAAGGCTCATGACTTTTTCTCTTCTGCCACTGTCTGCCTTCCTTGTCAGCACTGGGAAGGGACCGGTATCCAATCATTACACTTGGGCAGGCAACAAGGTTAACATCAGAACGTGACATGATTTTTTTTTTTTTTTTCCCCCCCCATGGAGATCTGTCCTGCATGGGAAAATCAAAGAAAACAGGAACAGAGTCCTAAAAGGGATCACTGCAAATCCACACCTTCTTACCGAGGCCAGTCCTTTGTTCTCACTGGCAGCTGTGTAATTTCAGGCAAATTTGCTTTTCACCTGTATCTTTTATGTAAACTTCTTAACAAGGTTAGTCAATCAAAGGATGTCATAAGATTTCATGCACTATGTGCTAGTCCAGAGGAAGGAAAACAATGTATGCAGATGCTGCATAAGTAATGAACATAGCATCTAAATATAAAGGGTGAAAAAAGGGAAGTAAAAAAGTCTTACACTTTCAATTAATAGAAATTAAAAGCATTTATGCTTCAGATATCCACCAGTGTGTGACTGGTTTTCTTTTGTTTCGGTTTTTTTTTAGTGTTGCCCTTATACAATCACTCAAGCAGGTTTTGGGGTGGATGTCTTCCCTCAGTTAATTTTTTAATGCTATTGAAAAGTTCTCTTGTCTTTGCTTCAATTCACATCTCTTTCTTTCTCTTCTTCTACTTTATCTCTCGTTAAAAAATTCTGCCCTTGTTTAAAATACAACGAACAACAAATGATAGCTAGAATTAGTCAAGTGTGCTTTAAGACCATGAGGCACTATCAGCAAATTCAATCTGTCCTCTATAGACCTAATATCCGTGGAGATGAAACAAAATGTTGTTTACTGAATCAACACTAACCACAGCACGGCCTGCATGGGGGAACCAGGCACACATTATTGCAGAGGCTAAAGAGTGTAAAACCACTGATCCTGCAGTTACAGGGTCATAAAATCCTGCTTTCTATGTGAAAAGCATTTAATAGTGGGCATTTTTAATACCTCCTCTCTGGGAGACACAAAATACGAGGGACCTTGAATAATTACTCAGTATAAAATATTGGGAGTAAACTTCTGTCAACAAAGCAGATGGTCCTCCCCCTTCCTCTGACACCCCCTGAATCCTCCAGTCTCGAACATACAAAGTGTGTTCTGACAATTTGACAGTTGATAAGGAAAAGACATTTACCATTAACTGTAAATAGGAACAAGGAGCACAAAATGAGAATACGGCCCTTTGATGAACATAAGTGTGAGTTCCAGTCAGCTGATCCCGGTTGTGCTTTGTAAAATGGGACTGTTTTGTCTGTCCCTGTGTGTGCTATTTTTGACGGCAATAAATAGAACTTAAATGAATAACATTTCAAATGGGTTGCAAGCTGCAGTTTTATTTCAGGTTGCAGTTGCTTTCAGCGCTGGGCAAAGGCATAAACCTTGTGCAATCTTTGCATCTGTATGTTGAGCTTGTACAGCACTTTCTGGATTTTTGTATGGTAGAGAAAGGGGTTATCATTTGCCTTTACTGTAATGAACCACTTGTGGTTGGAGATCATCCACAAAAGAATAGGACTCTTCTTTCAGCATTTATAAACAGAGCAATTAGTTTAGTTTAACTGATGGCAGGTTGAATTTATGATGCTGAGTGTGAGAGACATAAATCCCACACTGTCCCCACTGTCTCTATAAAAATATATATATATAATTAAAAAATAAATATTATTGTAGATTTACTAAAATTATTTTAAATTTAAAAAGAACATTCTGACTTTTGATAGACAAGGCTACACTGGTGCAAATGCAAATAATAAGTGAATATCAGGTTTTCATATTAATCTCAGCTCATGATAGATATGAGGCAGTTATAATCACCTACAATATTAAACTTATATTCCAGAGTGGGGCAGAAAATGCTTCCCCAAAAAAGTAAAATTAATTTCTAAAAATTCAGTCCCACTCACCTGCCCTAATTCTGTCATCAGATGAAACTGTCCTTCAAAAATAAAGTGAATAATCATAAGAAATGCAGATTCACACCTTTCTTCCCTTGTACTAGCTGTGGAAATGTTTGTTCTTCTTCATAATATGGATTTATTCTGTCTGTGTAGATTCCATCATCAAAACCCTGCTCTATTGGTAATTATAGTTATGCTTTTCAGGCTGGTTAAGTTACTGTCCAGCACAGCCTGTGGTGGTTGATGGTTAGGGCAGTGGATTGCTGGCTCAAAGTTTCTATGTTAATGCAAGATGGTTCCTACCATTACTGGTTCCGTTGAGGACAGTATCATGACATTAGACAATCATCTCAGAGTCAAGAAATCCATACTTTTTGAAAGGATGTGTGACCTGTTATAATTTTTTAGTATGTCTGTATCATAGGTAGGTCTGTACCACCTCAGACTAGGAAGTCTTTAGCACACGTGTGAGCAGCTGAGAGAGATGAGGGTGTTTATCCTGGAATGAAGGAGTCTGGGAGGGAACCTCATCTGTCTTTACAAGTCCCTGGAAGGAGGTTGCAGCCAGGTGGGTACTTCTTCTCCAAGGTAACAAGTGACACAGCAAGAGGAAAAAAGATTCAAGCTGCACCAGTGGAGGTTTAGATTAGATATTTGGAGAAAGCTCTTCACTAGAACAGAGTGAATAACTTAGAAGTAGTCTGCCTAACGAAGTGGTAGAATCACTATCCTGGACTTGTTCAAAATATGTGTGAAGGTCACACTTGGGAATGTGGTTCAGTAGTGAACACATTTTTTGTAGAGGTTAACAGTTGGACTCTGATCTTAGAGGGTTTTTTCAACTTCAATAATTCTAAGAATTAGATGTCTACTTCTGTTTTAGTCAGGAGTAAAAGGAAACTTCTGTTTAGTCCTGTTTCATAAGAATACTATAGGAATGTGGTAGGCAGTTGTGACTTGCTGAGAGTTTTGAGTCATTTGTGTTCTGACTCACATTTCAGGTGCTGTACCAGTGGCTGGTGAATTTATGTAGAATTTAAAAAAAATAACAAAACCAACTTTATTGTCACTCTAATGATATTCAAATGCTGACTCAGAAAAAAACAATGTGAAACCAAGATTTGTCTTTTATTTCTGAAGAATCGCTCAAGTGTTGCAGGATGTAATGGAGAAACAGCATTGTATACAGCAGCGCAATAATGGAGCAGAAATAAGGCCAGGACCCCAACTCCACGAGCTGTAATGTTGTTATACCAACACACAAGAGCTGAGAGTCTCTTTGCTGTTGACTGCACTGTATGTGCAATGATTTTAAGATTAGCCATTTTTAATAATCTCCATACATACAAAAGCACAGTTCTACAGGGATAGCATTTTGTAATTATGCTCTGCATAATATAGCAATCCTGTCTGAATAATGTCAGATTGCAAATGGATGTAATCCTGTACGAGGAGTTTCTCCAGTTTTGAATTAAGCTATGTTATATTGCAGAGAATTTTGGATCTGAGGACTCAGTCTTTGAATGGGGGTGTCTTTATTGCATTAACAGTTGCAAATGATAGGTGCATTTATCTGCTGACTACATGTTGGGAGAGAAGAGCTGTGACACTGCTGGGCAAAGATGATGTGTACAAACTTACTGGTGACAGCATCACTTGACTTAAATGTAATGTGGTTGTATCTTGAGAAATGGCCCATTCTCCTTTCCTACTCAGGAAAATCAAGAGCATTGCTATGAAGTCAGTGGATACACTTACTCATGGAGTTATTTGCATTATGGACAATTCTCTTTCTCGGTGTTCAAAGCAGCAGTGAGGAAGTTTTTCAGCGTACAAAAGAAAATCTAGAAGAGTAACCAAGAGACAAGAAAAAAGAGTAGGAAGACCTTTAATTTGACACAGGAAGTCTTTTTGCAATTAAATATAATTATATAACCTCTTCACCCAAGCTTCAAATTTCAAGATGTAGCTGGGATGTAAACTGTACCTACTGGTAAATGTTTATAACAATATATAAACACAATAAATTCAGAATTATTTAACTGTCTAAATCCCAGAGATCTAGAAATCAAGGGTAAAAAAACCTACCACCACCAAAAAAAAACAACCAACCAACCAAAAAAAAAAAAAAAACCACAAAAAAACCTTAAAGAGGATGGAAAAGAGGATGGAAGGAAAGACACAAGGAAGGAAAATAATCATTTCAACCACACATGAACAAACCAGTGATTTCCAGGAAAACTTAATTTAATACACAAGAACACAGACACAACCGTTTTGGGCTCCTCAGAACAAGAGCTTCTGGAGTAGGCCCAGTAATTGCCTGCAAAGATGATTAAGGATCTCTGATGAGGAAAGGCTGAGGGAGCTGGGGCTGTCCAGCCTGGAGAGGAACCCCAGCTGAGAGGAAACCCCATCCCTGAGTGTCCCTGTGTGCAGGGAGGGGCAGAGCAGGGTCCAGGCTCTGCTCCAGGGCCAAGCAATGACACCAGAGCCACGGGCAGGGACTGAGCCCAGGGAGCTCCCCCTGGACATGAGGCAGAATTTCTGTCCTGGGCAGTGGCTGAGCACTGGCACAGATTGTCCAGAGAGGGTGTGGAGTGTCCCTAACTGGGGATATTCCAGCCCCTCTGGACACAATCCTGTGCCCTGTGCTCTGGGTTGGCCCTGCTGGAGCAGGAAGGTGGGAACAGATCATCCACTGTGGTGACTTCCAAGCTGACCCATTCTGGTTTTCAGTGATTCTGGAGTACTGAAGATGAGCGTTGCTATTCTGAGAGGCAGCTACTGAACACTCAGTTTTGTCACCTTGTTTAATTAAACAGAAACAACTGGCTATCATTCTGATCTCACATCCCAAGAGCCACAGGACAAGACCCTAGAGTGATATCTACATGTTAACTTTTGCACTGATAACAGGCAATAGACTTGTGATTTATTTACCATCTCTGAAGACATTCATCCCAGAAGATTCAGTCTTAGCAACCTTGAATTGGCTGGGAGACATCTTTGGCCAGAAGTGTCACAGGGACAATGGGCATTAATAGCATCTTGAGGAAAATAAAATATCCACCATTAGATCCCTTAGTTATCTTTTTTCTTGAAATTTCTATGTGTATGTAGGAGAAAGCAAAGGACTTTGTGGTCTCATCTGTGTCAGCCTTACACAATCAGGTGAACCCTTTCTCCTACAAAGTCCCTGCCTTGTTCCTCTAGCTCATTCTTGTGATGTTCTGCACTGCTTGACCAGCGTAAAGATGCACTAGGGTACTGTTTCTGTATATAAGCTGTCTTATTCTTTCCTAATGAAAAGTTTGATATAAAGCAAGGTATAAGGCAGACAAGTAAGATGATTTGTTGAAATTGCAGCATTCCCTAAGATGGCAGTGGTCTCCACACACGCATTTCTATGGTTACAGACTGATAAAAAAATGACTAAAATTCATCAAGTGCTTCTATAAATCTCTTTACCGAAACAGCAGTGCAGGAGCCTCCCAGGAACTGTAACACTACAGATGAAAAAGCTTAATCTTTCCCCACACTAGCCTGCAGCTAGACCACCACAGTAGGTGGTGCTGTGAGAAGAGTGGATTGGCATTCGGGTCTCTACAGGGGGAATAAGTAGCAAAAAAATTACCATCCTTCCCTTCCCTGCCCACACCAACCTCTCAAAAGTAGTTTTTAGAGCTGCTGAAATGCTCAAAATAAGAAAAGTCTTATTTCTACCTCCTCTTCTCTCCCATGAAGGAAATCCATAATGGAATTATTTAACTCCCAGAACAGATTTCAAGTTTTCACTGTGAAAGCAGTGAAGAAAATATAAGGAAAAAGGGGAAAAATGAAAAAGAGAAGGAATCACAAAGAATAACAGAATAGTCCGAGTGGGAAGATACCCAGAAGGATTTACAGAGTCCAGCTCTTAAGTGAATAGCCCATATGGGGATTGGAAAAACATTCTTGATGTTATTGGCACCAAGGTCTAACCAGCTGAGCTAAGGAAGAAAGAGGAAAAGCCTTTGGGTAAAAAAAACCAAACCAAACCAAACCAAACCAAACCAAAACAAACAAACAAAAAAAACCCACTGAAAAAAAGAGGGGAAAAATCGTAGAGTAAAATAAAATAAAGAAAAAACCTAAAGCCATGAAGACATTTAGAGAACAAGCATTGCAGCAGAGAGATTACAACAGTCTACAAAATGTAGACAAAGAAAAGTACATAATCAAGTTAACGTAGACTATTTTTTCTACATCTTCAAGGGGAGAGACATTATGATAACAAAACCACACCAGAGAAAATAGGGTTAATATAGCAAATACAGTAATTAGATACAGTAAAATACTTGACAAAGGATAGAATTTTTTACAGAACTGGAAATCTTTGAAAATATTAGTTGGCTAGCTTTTTAATTATTGTTTTCTTCATATATATACACACACACATACATACAGACATACATACATATATGTATGTATTTTGACCCATAGCATCAAATCTTTTTGTATTACATAGAGGTGTCTCCAAAACACATTTTCAAATCCACACTAATTGGTTTCTGATTGGTTTCTGAAGGTTTCTCTTCTAGAGAAAGGATTATTTTCTAGCCTCAGAAAGAGTTCTGGCATTGGAACAGTCTGGAAAAAAATGGGCCGGAATTGTCTTCAATGAAGAAATTTCTTGCTGTGAAATCCAGTCCCTGATGGAAAGGATTACCTATCAGCATAAACGAGATGTCTCTCTAATGATGTTTTGATTTCATACAGCATTCTTTATTAGAAATCCCAAGAGCTGCCCAAAGAAATCACTTAGTGTTCCTGAAATTAGGAGCACATATATGTACAAGTAATTAAGAATATCTTCTTGGTTTTATTGTCTTGTTTTATTGTCTTGTTTGGCTGTGGTTGATTTTTTTTTATTTGTTTAAAAGAAAAGAGCGCATATTTTGCGTTAATTGCTCTTATACAGAGTATAAAACCTTCATCACTCCGTACATGTTATTGTCCATTAATTGCTTTCTCGTCTGATCTCTCATATATTTTTTCCTTCAGTGGTGGTTATTTGTGTCATGCCACAGTCTTGTGAGTAACTCCCATATGTGGATGAATTTAACCTTGAAAGAACCTCATTGATTTCAATTGTATTCTGTCCAGAAATAATTCACATAAAATCGTGAACATTTACAGTGCCTGTATTCTGAGGCAGACTCTTCATATCTAAGAGTGCTCCTTGGTGACTGAAAATGAAGTTTGTCAATCATTAACATAATAAATTAATCACAATAGCAAAGAAAATTTAAAGATGGGCAAAACCCACACCATTTTGCATCTACCTGTCTTCACCAACACTGTTTAAAGGGCCAATAGACTTGGAATATTCTCCTTACATATTCTGCAGAGGTGTATTGAAAAACTCATGAAGGAACTTAGAGCCAGACAAGTTGGTTGATAATCTGAAGAATCCTTACTTCAGACTTCCCTTGAGGCATACTCAGTGTCCTCACAGGACCCCATTTGCTTCTGGAAACTGAAACTCCTCAATGGAAATATTAGAAGAAGGGAAAATCAGTAATAAGGTAAATCAGTAATAAAGTTTTTGACTACATCGTCTGGATAGATTCTAGTTCCTAGTGAGTGTTATTTCTCTTCATTACAAAGGCTGCCATAGTCTCACACAGATGGTTTTCTGGTACATAAAAAACCACCATGTTATGCACAAAAAGTCAGCCCTTATCTTAAATATCCTATACCTAAAGATATCTAAGTTCTAGAACAAAAATCTGCTATTAAATTGATGAATAATTTGGTTTGTTTTCTTCATTCCTCAACTATAGAGTTATACACTACTAGAAAACAATTTTTAATGAGCTCACAGGCTTCTCTTTCAGGAGAAGATAGGAGGAAGAAAAAAAAAACAAACAACCAAATAAAAAACTCCAAAGAAAGTCAAGAAAATTACAAGGAACAGTTTCTGTTAGGAAAAATATTTAGTAACAACCTTTTTCTCATAATTGGATTTGGGAAAGACTTATTTTGTCTGCAATCGGGATTTTCTTTGTGGGTTTATTTATTTGGGTGTTTGTCATTTTTATTATATCAATGTGTACAAGGGATGACATCATTAGGACAGAGCCAGGCTTTTTTTTGGTAGCGATGAGAAATAAAACATGAGGCAGCAGGCAGAAACTGGAACACAAGAAGTTACAGCTGAATATGAAGAAGAACTTCTCTGTGAGAGTGGGCACTGGAATAGTCTGAGAGGCAGAGAAGTCTTGCTCCATGGAGATATTAAAAAGCTGACTGGACATAATCTGGTGTAACACATTTTGGGGGACTCTGCTTGGAGTGAGGTTGGACTAGAAGACCTAGTGTCTTTCAGTCTTACTGAATCTGCTGTTCTGTAAAAATACACACAAATTGCTGATCAAGGTGGGGGTGTGTTTATTCTCCCAGTAGTTGACAGAACAAGAGGACATAGCGGCAACTATGCTAGGAGAGGCTCAGACTAGACACAAGGAGGAAATTCTTCATGTAAAGGGTTATTAAGCATTGGAAAGGTCTGCACAGAGAAGTGGTGGAGTCACCACTTTGGAGGTGCTCAAGAAATGACCAGATATGGCACTCAGTGCCATGGTCCAGTTGGCAAGGTGGTAATCAGTCAATGCTTGGACTCAATGATCTCAGAGGTCCTTTCTAACCTAAATGATTTTGTGATTCCTGTGAAATAAAAGGCCCACTTGAATTTGGGATAATTGGTGCAACTCTTTTTTTCTTCAGTGACATTCATCATGCTTTGGGAAATAGTCAGTCATGGTAGTTTAGCAGAATGGATAAATCAGAAATAAAATAATCTGTTCTTAAATTACACAATTAAGGCCTTTAAAATAGCCCCCAAATCTATGACTGTATTTAAGACCAGATGACACTGGAATTAAGAGATTTAGAGGCATTGTGTTAAACTACTTGATGTCTATGTTAATTAACATATTTTATCAAAGTGCATAGACCAATTCAGCAGAATGCTTATGATCTTGCTTGCCTAGTTTAGTGCTAGCACACAGCCTGACCTTCCACCACCTAGGTCCTCTAGTTAGGTCCCAAGGCTACTGTAAATGTTAAAATGAAGCACAAGACCATCACTGTGAAATTTGTTGCTGTCCTGAAATTAAGGTATCTATTTTTCACGATGATGGGACATCAGGGAGAGCATGGAGTCAGATGGGGTAGACCTTTTACAGCACGTTTTTTGAAGTGAGCACATTTACTGTACATATCAGTCATAAAAATGTCTTCCTGGAGTGTCACAGACAGCCTGACAAGAGAGAGTTGAACAAAGTGTATACAAAGGGGGAAAAGGCAGACAGAAAAAAGAAAGGGTAGTAATGCAAAATTTTTGACTGAGATGGCAGTAAGATGCACAGTAATAGATGTTCCTCATTTACAAGTTTGATGTTACTAGCATTAATTAAAAATATTTTCCTATCATTTGTCTTTGAAAAAAATATAGTTTTGCAAACTGAATTTCCTGGATATGCTTTTCAAAATTAATTCCACAAACTTTTCAATGTTGATCACGCTGATCACATGAGAAGACATTTTTCTGTTCTCTTTTGTTTTCTTGCTTTTTTTTCAGGGATAGAAAATCTGAAAGAACTTCCCATGGTTCTTTTTCTGCTCATTTGTGTAAACTCTTTTTTCCTGTAGCACATTTCCTCTGTTATTGCTAAATAATGAGAAACAAATTGTGCAGGCAGCTGATCTGCTCTGAAATGGCTCCCCTCTAGTTTTCTCCCTTCAAATGAAAGACAAGAATAATTTTCTTGGATGGTTTTATTAGTTGAGGGCCCTGAAGATCTTTCAAACACTACACTGAAGGCAGAGTTGCTGGTGATACACTATGCTGTATAGAAACTACCCTGCTTTCTTGTTGCTTTGGTGGAAACTGGCATTCATGACTGAATTAGCTGACCCTTTGACTGAAATAAAAAGTGACTCATGTACGTTTGATACAGTGATGTCATCTCAGAGAATATCATGTGCACAGTAAGGTATTAAAAGACACAGATCTGGAATGGCAAAAATGGCTTCCAAAAAAGTGAAGACAATGGCATGACTTTCAAAGCTTCTCCTATATTATTCAAAAAGAAAGGTCTGGGCAGCTATTATATAAAGGTAATACAAAGTCCTGAGATTTTTAGGGATATATTTAAATAACTCCCTAAAAAATCTTTGAAGGTCCAAGCTTTCAAGAGACTTCAAATAAGATTTGGGCATTACTGTGATGGCAGCATTCTGTGACACAACAGGGACAGTGACAGATGTTAAATTTAGATATGTCTTCTAGGCAGAAAATCCTCTGTGGGAAGAATCATACTCCAAGATAAAAAAGTAAACATAAATAATCAACAGAAAAAGTCAGGTGTCTCACACAGGTTCAGATGAATGACCTTTCAGAGTCTCCTGTGTTGTCTTTGACTCAAAAGTCAGACTAGGACAAACTTAAAGAGTGTTTAATCAGTTAGTCTGAAACAGTCTTGAGAAAACAAATAAAAATTACTTGGAATCCATAGAAAAAGACGCAAGTATTTATTTGTGATTCATCATCTTTATTTTTAGTTATCTACACCGGACATCTACCTCTGAGCACTTCAGGTGCTCTTTGTTATTGTCTAGGGAGAGGAATAGTAATTCATCTAATATATTCTGAGCATTTTCTTAAGGACAAGATGAATCATGACCTTGTTTCCCTCATTGGCTGGGGTGACAAGATAAAAAATATGTGGCTACCTCAGTGATGTCTACATTTAGTCAGATGAATCCCAGCCTAATGACCAAGTGGAAGCTAGCACTCTCTCTAATAGCTATTTGGACGCGCCCACATTATCTGAATTGTCTTGATAAAATAAAAGTAGGTTTGTGCCTAGATTTCCAAACCCTTAACCAAGTGACAGCTGGCTCCCTCAGGAAGGATGCTAAAATTTGACTGAAGATGGAGAATGAAAGCCATCACTTTTCAGTAGGAGGCCTCTCTAGGTCATTTGTAAGGCAAGATAAAGTGATTTTTCTTGAACACAGATTGCAGAATAAGATTCCTGTCTTTAAAGTTCATAATTTCTTTTTTGTTGAAAATATACATTTTTATGGTGAGTAACCACTGCTGAGTGACAGGAGGAAATTCATATTGAAATATGTAAAACATGTTTTGTATTGATTGATTTTCAACACCGCTGCGTAGATTGCACAATTAGATTGACGTCAACAGATTTATTCCATTTCCATGATTCTGTCCAAGCATTTCAAGCTGTGTCACATAAAACACAAAAAAACCTCCCTCCAAACTAATTGAAATAACATTAGGCATAACACTAATGAAATGAAACATTAAGTTTTAATTTAAGCAAACATCAGTAAAACAAAAAATAAAGCCCATTGTGAAATAACATTTTATCTTTCTGCCCATTTAATCCATCCATCTATTTTTTACATAAAAAACTAGAAACATATTTTCTTTCAGTGTGTTCTCATCAAAATCTGCTACTATCTGGAAGACACGCATGCATATTATTTATATGTGTTAAAGATAGAATAAGAGAATTTTTTTGTAAAAGGTCATAAGCCTTTATGCCTGCTTAGTTACTATATGGGTTATCAAATAGATGAAATGTTTCTTTGTTTAACATAAACATGTCCAATTTAAATATGGGGAAACACAAGAAAAAAATATTTCTTTGGCCTACTACTGAAGAACTTTTATTCAGAAGTGTCTGTCCTTGCTGCAGAAGGGTACATTAGGGACCACAACTTTAACAAAATATAAAAACTTTCTGGTCATTTTTCATTTCATATGTTAGGTTTCTAGAGGAAGAAAAGCGGAGGCAAAATCCTTTTAACTTAGTATTCAAAGTTCTTGATCTATACTGTGTCCACGCATGTTTTTTATTTAAGTATTCCTTAAGGAAAGCAAAAGCAGAGATCAGTGAATAGTTCTCAGTTTCACAAAGCTATTTTTTTGTACTCAAGAACTACAAATGTACTGAGTAAAAGGAATATTAAAAACAGACACACAAACAAATAAACCAAAAATGTAAAAAGAAGAGTGTGAAGAAGCACAAGAAAGAGAGCAAGAGGCTGGAAAGTCAATGCATTAAAACACAAGAATCAGGGCCAGTTTATTGCAGGTAGTTCACAGAACTATTTATTTGCAACAAACTCTATGAAGTTTTTGCATTTGGGGGTTATATTTATTGTGTAAATTATAAGGTTCCACATCCTCATTGCAGATTCTATTCTATATACATTTTCATATATTCTGAATACAGTGCAGACTGAACATGCAGAAGTTCACACCCCTAAAAATATTATCAACATAGGTGTCCACATGCAAAAAGACATTCAGGAGTTTCTGCCTCATTTTCATATACTTTTTGGGAAAAAAAAAATTGATATGTTGGAGATTACTTTTCCTTCCACTGATATCTTTTTTTTTATAGTGGAAAGTTCAAATCAAAAACACCTGAACTTCACTGGAGTGGGGGGGTTGAAACCTGGGGATATTTGAGGTTACTTCCAACCCAGATCATTCTGTGATTCATCTTGTTAACACCAGATAAAGTGATACAATTTCTCTCTGTTGCCTCAACCTCCTCCCTCTCCCCAAACCTCCAAACCAAAACAAACAAAAGAGAAACACTTACTCGCCCTTCACTAAAGACATTTAAATTTATGTCAGAGTGACTGTGCAATAAGAAGGGAATCCAGCCCCCCAAATTTTTACAGCTTCCTTCATAAGATTCATTAATAGTATCCAAGCGAATATTTCTACCTGCATAACAATATCGTAAAAAATATTCTTCTTGCATGACCTGTAAATGTTTAAAACATTTTTTATGGAAGCACGTATAATGAAAAATTGGTTACCACAGGTCATTACTGAACTTAATGTACATTCATTTATGGTTCTTATTAAATACTAAAACCCAAATCAGACCCAAATCAAACCAAAACAATGACGTGGGTTTTCCAATAAAAGGCTTTCATAGGAGAAACCAGGAACAAAATTCTACTGCCTTTTGCAGTATTCAAATTTGAGCAATTTCAGTGGCATTGCTTTTCTCCCCTCTGGTAAATAATTTGAAGGCAAAGTTCTTATGCAAGCCATGAGGCCCCAAGATATGTAAAGTAACATCCAAACAACAAAGTATTTTGATGCAAATTGAGTTTTCTGTGAAAATTAATGAATCTGAGACAGATATACAGTATGCTGCAAGATTCCCTCAAACTGAAAATAGAACAGCAATAAAAATGCCAAGAAGTGATAAGGCAGCAATAACACATGAGAGATTTTATGTATCAGTTGGAAAAAAATAGTTACTGTAAATGAGTGGGTGTTCTTGCGTTGTATTTTCCCTCCTTCTTTCTTTTTTTTCGTTTGTTTGTTTCATTTTCCTTGATTGCTGAACAGAAACGCATCTGCAAAATGATGGATTAATTAGGAGAAACATACATCTCTCTTTAAAATAGGAAAAAAAAAACCAAAAAACTTCATCTCTATAACATCCCTTCCAAAGTCCTCATCATTACAATGTGGTGGGCTTTGAAAGTCATTTACATAATAGCTAACAAAAATGTACTCAGCAATACACCGGGCCCACTAAACACGGGAGATAATTACACTGGGAGAATGATATTCCACTGCCAGCTCCATTTTCAAGATACATTTATTTGCCCTGCACACAGCCCTGAACAACCAAACACACATTAACATATCGTGTAGGTGCGTGCTATTGCAATCTACATGATGGGGGAAGGGAAGAAATACAACACACTATTCTTGGCATATATGTACCACCTGAATGGTATTTTTCATTATCTCCTGCACTGGGAACATTGTATTATTCCACTGGGAAGTCATAGCGAAGAGGATATAATTATCAGCAAAGTAATGGGGATCCTCTTGCTAATGGCCAGCTATTCAAATATCTCAATATAATCGCCTTGCCCAATCTCTCCCCATTGCCTACTCTTCTGGAGAAACTCATCATTTTTTCCACTTACTCCAGCATAATGAATTCATTTTGCATTTTCTTTGTGAGAAATTAAGAGGAATAGCAATGTAATGTGTTGACATTTGAAATGCAGCATAGAAAAGTTTAGACTGGCAATTCAGTTTAATCGCCCACTAGCAGGGAGAAGCTTCTTATTAAATTAGTTCTTGGTGTACAGGACATGTATTTCTCCATAGAACTCTCTTGTTTCTCCTATTTTTATCTTTCATCTACTTCTCAATTCACTAGGAAGAGAGCAGAAAACACATTCACCTCAACTTCTTTTATATATTACTCTTTATGATCATTGATGCTCGCATAGAGGAAGAGTGACAGGTGAAAATACTTACATCTTCACAAGAAAACACATCTTCTGAAAAACAGTAGAGGTTACTAGTCCCTTTAAGAGAAGTCCACATAGAACACTACTGATCATTCATTGTTTTAAGAGCTCTCATGGTGTTTTTCCAAACAGCCTGAGTTCATCCCTTGTTTCCTGATGTCATTTCAGCATAGCCATTAACACTCTATTCCTGCTTATGCTTACTTTAAATTTTTAACAGGATACAGAATTAACCAGTCCTCAGACAATTTACTTAAAAGTTGCTCTGAGTAGTGAAAAAAACCAGCTTCATATATTCTAGTTTTGAAATGAATACATTGGAGGCGAAGTTGGATGAATCTTTGTGAGTTTTGTTTCGGTTTGTTCTTATTTGTTGGATTTACATGGATTCAACAGATAAATCCAGGTTATAAAATTTTGGCCATTTGTGTTTTGGAAGTCAGAGTAGCCTATGACTTGTGGGAAATATTGTGCAGGTCATCCAGAAGAAGGACAGGATGGTGAAATTTTAATTACCATTCAAAATTTTTTGGGTATTACTTGTGATAATTTTTTCCTGATATTTTTGTAAGTAACAGCAAGAACATATTATTTCTTTAATGTGGGCAGATTTTTTTCTAAGATAAATTATTTTTATTTTAAGGGGGTTTTATCTCAGCAAAAACTGCATATTTATCAAAATCCATTTAAGTCCACTATTAATGGGATAACAAAGTCTATACCAGGAGTTATTAGAAATAGCATAATTTCAAAAATATACAAAATAATTCTCTGAGATAATATAGGTTTTTTCTGTTGTATAAAATAAAATTAAATAGATTGTGTTTTCAATCATTTAATCAAGGATTTTGATAAGAAAAAAAATAATATTAAGGCAGAGAAGCCAGTTTTTCACACCTCAAGGAAATATTCACAAAGATTTCAAGGAAGAAATAGAGGAACCTGGATATGGTTGAGGAGTTTGATTGCTTCATGTCACCCTCTGTATTTGAGGACAGAACCTTTTTAAGTGATCATTGCAATGGCTTCCTGGATGTGTTAAGCGTGTGTCTCTGAGTAAATGGTCAACCAGGAATAATCTCTTTTTTTCTTCAAAGAAGTAGGGAAAATTGTTCTTAGATCACCTTGTCTTACTCTGTCAGAATATTTCACTAGCTTTAGCCAAATGAATCCTCATTCACATGAATGGAAGACAATATTCAACTTAGGAATTTTATTAATTTTTCCCTCCTGTATTTCTGCTTCATAAGTAACTAAAGTTGTGTGCTGTAACCTCCTGGCTTAAAAATCCTCTCAGTTTCCCACAAACATTACTTATAACTTACACGTTATACTGAAGCAAAATAGCAACAGTAGGTCCTTAAAAAAGTTGTTGATTTCTCAGAATAAAAGAGTTTTCTACGTGAAAAATCCTCCAATTTCCTCTTGTTAAGGAGTCTACTTTCCCCTTCTCCATGACTACATACTCTGATATTTTGTCTATTTCTTGCCATTTCCAAGTCTATGAAATATGGGGAATCTTTAATTTTTTTTTCTTTCTTCCTTGATGAGGAGCTTTATGAGTATTCAGGCTGCTCAGCACTATGCCAACCTCCTGCACTTAGCTTCTGCAGAGGAGACACATTAATTTTCACATCAGAGCCTACCAGTTTGTAAACTTGTCTTACACCATTAATTTCAGGAACCTTCCAATGTCTTTCAATGGGAAATTAGCAGTCAAATGTGTTTAGTTTGCAGAAACAGCAGCCACACCACCGACAAGAGCAACAACTGGTACAACTGTAAGTCATTAAGAAAGGAATTTCTTCAATTATGAATGCATACATTGTCAATGGTGAATGAAAGAAAGAGGCAAAAGGGAGAGGTGGAGGGGGATGAAGTAAAAAAGACAGAAAGTGCCACAATAGGCTTCAAAACTCTCTGTGCTAGTCAAACTTATCAGCATTCAGTCCGCATTTCCAAATGACTATCGTTTAAAAAACTTTTTAAAAAGCAAACTGTTTCTATTGTTCTCTGCTGAAAAAAAAAAAAACCCAAAAACCAAAATCTGAAAAAAAAGAAAAAAGAAAAAAAAGAAAAAGAGGAAAAAAATAAAAAAAAGCTTGAAGTTTTAAAAGCTATTTTTAAAGGCTATTTAAAGTTTTGGCAGAGTAGGGAACCTAATTATTATATGTCATTTGTCTAAATGTAAATGAGAAAGGAGTTGGAGAAAGAAAAGAGAAAAAAGATCCATGGTCTTCCAGGGTTTGAAAAGCCCCCTGATGGTGACTGCACTGCTTTTTCATCCCTCCTTCCTCAGTATGATTAGGTCCCAGAAGGCAGAAAGCAGCCTTTCCCCACTGGGAGCAAAATGGGATGCCCTGGAGAACTGAAAACAGGGAGGCAGCAGGTCCCATGAAGAACCACAGTGGTGCTGAGACCACTGAGTGGGCCTTGGATTCTCAAAGAGCCAAGAGGTAGACACAAACCCAGATTCCTGTTTGGGGGAGGTTTTATTCTCTCTCTAAAAATGCCAAATGCATCAGGATCCTGAGTCAAGAGCATGGTGACCAGGGGTTACCACAATACACATTTTGGTAATAATGAGAGATGACTAATGAAGGCAACTGAAAATCACCGTGGGTGTGAGTGGGAATCCAGTGACTGTGATATCCGCACCTAAATCAATGCTAGAGGATGGGCACCCACCTCTAGAGGAGGTTACTTTAGAAAACCTCCGCACTGTTTGCAAACTTTTTTTTCTCAGGCTTTCTGTTTCACAGCTAAGAGCTAATTCACATTTTCTTCATCCCCTCCTCACATCACATCACAGGGTCCACCGTTCCATCATCACCCTCCTCATCATCTTCACCATGCCTGTAGCTTTTCAAGGCTTACTTGTTGCCTGTCCCAAATTGAAAGAAACTCTGTATTTTCATTATTATGGCCTTCAGAAGAGACCCAAGGGGAAAAGAGAACTGCAAAGTTTCTCACTTCCTAGATTTTCCTAGTGTCTCTCCATGCTGGCTTTGTGCAGCATTTCCTGCTCAGTCTTAGCTGGATATTTCTTTCTTCAGGATATGTACCCTAAGGCATCCCCCACAGGTCAGGATGTAGAGTCACAGATAAGAAGATAATGAGGAGCCATGGGCTACAGTGTTTTTCAGCATGCTGTTGTCATCCAGCTCTCTACATCTCTATTTCAGCAGGCAGCAGAGTGTCACATCCCCTCTCTGTCACGCTGGTTTGCTGGATCAGTTCTCAGCCCTTGTATTTTTACTTCTGTGTGTATGTGTGTGTGTGAATCTAGGATATTTATTATTTGCATTTTTCAGTCTGGGTTATGACCGTATCTGTCAATCATTCCTAAATTGGCATGTAAGAGAATCCATGGTACTACTTGATTTTTGTGTAGTTTTGCGAGGGTTTTCCCAGCTCCTTGCCTTATAAAATCTATTCTTTACATATGTCCATGCCTGACATTGGCTGTGCTTTAATTTAGAGATTGAATCAACCTGTCCTACATTGTTTTGGTGAGTCCTCTATGGCACACATCAAGCCCTTCTTGTCTTACCAAAATGGCATTTGCCACATCTGGCACCATGTCCAAGAGCCTAGAATAGATGAGATATCATCAGTCCAAAGTGACATATGCTATGATAGATGAAAGTGAATCATCCTTCTGCCTCTCTTGCACATACATTTAAACATTATTTGGTGTGGCAATCTCCACACTTTTTGTTGTTGTTGTTTTTTGTTTGTTTTTTGAGTTTTTTGTTTTGTTTTGTTTTTTAATAGGATTGTCATCCTGCTATATGCTTTCTGGTTTAATCAAATAATATGGCAGAGTTTTTACTTGCTCTTAAATGGCAGTCTCAGAAGCTTTTGATGGCTAAGTTTTTAGCTATAAATTAAATAAGTCCCTGAGATTGTTCAGTCACAGAAGCAAAAAACCACCACACTGAATGACTCACCTTCCAGCTATCAATCTAGCCCTGTGAGAAGGATGGACACCTTCCAGCTGCCTGTTGAGCCTATAATGTATGATAATGATCAGTGAGGAACAGGGATTATCTGGGAGTTTACCAGTTGGTCCAGACCAAACCCAGGCCAGGAATACTTGTAACAACAAAATAGACATTCAGAGCACAGAAATGCAACCTTCAATTTACTGATTTATATGCAGACTAAGGAGCCACTCACTAAGATGTTCTGACATCTTTTGGCAGTAGATGAGCGGCAGACATGGGTATTTAAATAGATATATAACTTTCTTAATGCACTGTTTGCTCTCTTTTAGAGCATTATTAAGTCATTTTCTCAGACTAATAAAGCTGGAGGTAAATATAGCTTATTCATTTCTAACTTGGTCATTACAGAAGGCAACTGCTTCTCATAATCTTTCTCTGAAACAACAAAGACAGTTTATTCACTACTTTTTAAAAAGTTTTTATTACATGGCAACAAATCAGCCCTTTGTTTTTGTCCCACTGAGATGCTAAAGGAGGACAACAAACTGATCTTGTCAAGGACTGAGTATTCAAAGTGCCAAATAAAATGACTCTAAGAAAAGTCCCTTCCCCAATTACTTCATCTCATGGAGGAATTTTCCATTATGGCTCTGAAGCTGATGCAATTTTTATGCATTATAAGGCCACACTCTATCAATTTATTGCCCCTCAAATGAGTGCATTAATATTGATGGCAGCTAAACACATTGCAAACATGTTCTGCCCATTAATGTCCTGGAATAGAGTCATTATCCCATTTTAGTCCCACTGCAAAGGCGGGACTGATGAGTGTACAGTAGAATCTGAAATAAAAACTCAGAACTGAGTGTATTTAGAGATCAGGGCTCATATTCAATAGAAGCTGTCATATCTGCTAAAGGTTCACAATCCATTACTTGTCCCTGACCTCTTGAGATGCATATCCATAAAGAATAATTCACCTAAAAATAAATTTGAGGACTGCTTTGGTGGTATTTATGGGTGTACACACTTCCTGACCTCAATGGACATATGCCATGAAGTACCGAGTATCCATTATCCACATATTCAGGAGAGAACTGGAAGGATATTCAAATGTGATTTCCCAGTATTCCAGTTTTCCTACCAATCCCTGCAAATGCTTACTAGGTGCCCACTAGCCTGAGAGGATGTAGTAATATCCTGATCCTCTTGAGAACAGCTGCCTATGAAGTGTCACACCTACTGGGCTTCCATTTGGAGAAGAATAGGAGGCAATTTCTGGAAACATGAGAGGCAAATCTACTCCCTCTCCCTTTCCTTTTTTCCATCTTAGTGCCTCAGGTTAATAAATAAACTATAGTCCTGAATGTTACAAGGAGATAAAGAACAGTAATACCAGTGATTGCATGTAATTTCTAATACTGAAATACTTCATTCTGGAACTAAACACTACCAAAGGAAAGCAACTCTCTTCTTCCCTCTTCCTCCTGGCTGCAAAATTCAGATGTTATGTATATATGCTGATGTACATATTTGCCTATATATATAAAATATCTAAGGGCATTATATATATGTCACATATATTTTATTTTTATATATATTGCCTGCAGCGGAGTTTCAAGAATAAAAACTTCCTAAGCTCAAGTTTTTTATACTACAAAAAAAATCCTAAATTTATTTATTATAGAAATTAATTTTAAAATCCACTTAATTTATTGTTTGTGTGTTTGATTAAAGGCGGTTTATTTGTTTTGTTTATGTCTGCTTTTTGTTGTTTTGTTGTTGCTGTTTGAGTTTTTTGCTTTTTTGATTTTTGGGTTTGTTTTTTTTGTTGTTGTTTTTGCTTTTGTTTGTTTGTTTATATTTTGGTCACAGTTTTGTTTGGAACCTTGCTATGAGAATTTTATTCCTGGACTTCCTGGTGTGTGGGGGTGGTTAATGACAAAAAACTATAAATAAAAACATCCTGTTAAGTACACAAAATAATAAACTAAGAGAAAAAAAAATAATAATAAAAAGAGAAGAGACTCTGAGCTTGAAGAAGTCTTTGTGAATGCTTCGGCAACAATAACTACTTTGAGGCCATAAGAATGTCTTTACCACCTGTTTATGTCAGGAAAATAGCTACCTTCTTTTCCCTTGCCTATTATTTTTATTTCCTCGAAATCAGGCTGGAGATATGTGCTGTAGCTTGAAATACCTTTGACACAAGAGGGACTTAACTCTGGTGTTGAGTGCAGCGGCCAAAAGCAGGGGACACAATCTCTTTTAGAGTTCCAAACCAGTACCTACAAGTATCCTGACAATTGGTTTGGGGAACTCAGACCATTTTGAAATCTCAGATGTGGATAATTTCACTTCTCAAGTAAAATCCTGATGGTCTTGGGGTCCTGCATTCGCAGTCCCTGACAGGATCAAACAAAAGATAAATGTTTTATTTCATTAAATATTTAATGCATTATGACCCTGTTATTTGAGACAACTTTCCTCTGTATATGAACAGTGGAGACAAGGGGGTTCCTCTCATAGGCAGACATCATGCTTAACCAGAAAGAGGACTACCAGATTTCCACTGACAGATCCTCAAGCTGTTCTTGTGGGACCTGAATTTCAACTCCTTCACAGTGCACCACAAACCTTATTTGTCTCCTCGGGAATAGTGATGAATGTTGTAAGAATTGATACTTGTCTCTGTAGAAGGTGGGGACTTAGTCTGTATGTTTTGTTAATTAGAGGGAAGCATTTCATATTTAATTAAGGTAGGAGGCTTTGGGTTTGGTTGCATTTTTTCCCGTTGTTGTTGTTTTGGGTTTTTTTTGTTGGTTTTTACTGGAATGTGCCTTGTGTTTAATATAGGTAATTAACAGTTGAACTATGCGAAATAAAAATAATCAGATTTTGTCAGCTGCAGTGTGAAGGCAAGAAGAGAATTTAACCCATTAACATTGTTGCACCGTGCCCATTAACTATTATTTTAATGTTGTCTCTCTCACTCATCAGTACTGCTAATTATGAAGCATTCTTGGTGGAGTGCCACTGTGTGCTCAGTGCTGTAATCAAGCAATCAAGCCTGAACTGGGGAGGGATGTGCTCAAGTTGGAAAAATTAGTGAAAAATAGAATGGGATTTGGAGCTACCCCTATTCCCCATTCTAAGTCTTTGGGCAGAACTTCCACCAGAGACCAACAAGGAACCATTGAAGGTGGCCTCATTAAGGTCTCAAGTCAGCAAAGCACTTAAGCATGTGATAGAGTCAAAATGATTTAATAACTCAGTTGAAGTGCCAACTCAGGGTCTAAATCAAGAAGGATTTACTTTATGGTCTATTTCTTTTGAATATTGTCTTTTTGAACTGAAGGAGGGGAAGAGTTCAGGCTTTCCCTAAAGTCAGTTGTGCTAAGCATATTACCCCAAGTCCCATCTTCTAGCAAAACTACCAATATAAACAACTGAGAAATTTTTCTAAGGTATAAGAACTCTGCAAAAATCACCACTGTTTTTTGTTTTCATGTCAAAATACAAATATTAGATTTTAAAAGGGAAGACAATTTACCCTTTATTTAAACAATATATCAGTTGCATAAAGTGATATTTTACATCTCTAATTTTCTTTTCTTCGTATAGGTTAAACTTCACTTTTGTGCCAACTTATACTCTACAATTACTCCTAGTTACATCTCCCCTTCTTATACCACAGTTCCCCCATAAATTAAATGGAGGAGGCTGATGACAGTGTTCCTTGCAATATAGTCACAATTAACAGAGCTACATGTTACAGAATAATCAACATGACTGATATCAAATAAATAAATAAGAATATAAATAAATAAATAAATAAATAAACACAAAAACAATTCAAAATAGATTGATAGGGAGGGAAAAATGGCCCTTAATTTAAAACTTAGTAAACTAGGTGTTATTTATAATTTCTTCCTTAGGCAATTTAATCACTTCTCAATAAGAAAACAGATTATTTAGTCACAAACGCTTCTGCTCACAGTAGTCACTTTTATTAGTAAGATTCAGTCTGATCAGATTAGAAAACAAACTTCAAGAATATCTCCTATTAGCTTCCATTCATCTCATCATTTCCAGTACAGCTGATGGATGAATAAATAAAAAAAAAAAAGACACCAAAAACCCAACAGCAAAACTCAAAAGGAACATTCTGCAAGCACTGGCACTGATATGTCAGCCATTTATTTTTCCCCCTTACTCCCAGTTACTTAAAAGGTAAACATTTGTAGGTGACAAAGCGGTCAATATTGCATTAAAAGAAAAGTAAACACAATGAGGAGCCACATAGAAAGGAAGAGAAATTTGCATCATGACAGAGGCATGAACATCTTGCATCAAGTTCTAAATGAAAATCCTGTATAAGGCAGGCTTATCATGGAAGTGCTGACCAATTAATTTGGAAGCTGATATATTTTCCCTTTCCTTGCAAAAAATACTGTTTTGAAACCAAGAAATTGGCTTGGAAAGTGAAATAAAACCAAGGTCTTGTAGCAGGTGGAGTACAAAAAAATGGCCTAAGTTCTTGCTTCTCCATTACTGATAGCAGAAGTGCTTTCACCCTTGAGCATGAGCATTTTTTGCCTGCAATCTTTATTTTCTCTTTTCTCTGCTGATTTCAGATTGATGGGGCTCCTGAGCATGATGAAGTTGTGTTAGCAGGTGGGCATCTTGTATACTGAGAGCAAAGAGTAAGGGTGAGTAGGCTTCATGGAGCTGACAGTGAAAAACAAAAAAACCCAGAAAAAACAAACAAACAAAACACATCTCCCCCCCCAGAAAAACCCCAAACAAACGAAAAACCACCAACAACAAAAAAACAAAAGCAGGGAAGTGAGGGAGATAGAGAAATTAAGGCATCACAACTTTCTCAGGATTTCATGAGAAAAGTAGGTGCTGAATCTGTAGCCTCTTGCTGAAGGATTCTCTCTTTGTGCTCATATGAAAAAATAAGCCACTGAGCCACATCCACACCCGTTAATAAAACGCCTGACTTTTCTCTCAGATTCAGCAGTTTGCCTGAGAGGCACAGGAGAGCATTGCCAGCTCTCCCCGTGAAAACACTCTCAGCCAGGATCCGGCAGTAAAGCAGCCAGGAGCAGAGCTCCCCTCTCCTCCCAGACACAAAGCCCAGAACTTGCAGCTCTTTGGGGCTGCCTCTTGACCAACTGCTTGTAACTGCTTTCATCCTCACTCTGGTACCCAATTAGCACCTTGTTAGACACACACCTGCAGTGCCTTCACCCGGAGGTCACCAAACCTCGTGGACCTGATTCTCCAGTCACTGTTCCAGCTCCAATCACTCCATTAAATCCACAGGTTTAGAGGGGCCTAAATAAAAGGGGAACGAGGTGATCTGCAACATTAACCCTTTTCCTCTCTGTTTTTCTCTCATATGCACCCTTTGGCCATCTGTCACCACAGAGAAAGTAATTAGCTAACAGGAACATTTCTTCTAATCAGGGCTGGGCAACAGCAAAAGCGAGAACAAATGCAACTCTCAGGCTATTGTAGTGTTTCTCCAAATCCTTCTGGAGCTATTAAATCTCAGGAAGAGTAGTCAGGAAACTTGACTGATGTAGTAACAGAATCAGCAGTATGCTAAAAGTTGTGCATCTAAATAAGTCATTCATGATGGCTGCTTTGTGTTTTGGCCTCATCAAAATTCAGGCCTATTACAGCATGGGGAGGAAAGCTCTGGGAAGTGAAATGAGAGCCGGGAGAGACAAATGTAAATAGAAAATGTGTTTCTGAATTATGCTACGGGGACTAGTATGAATATAAGCTACTGGTAAATGATGGTGTTTCACTCAAAGAAGGATATTGTCCAGTGGTGCTAATATAAAGAAATAAAGTTTCAAAGAATTATCGCAGCATAATATTGACTCAAAAGCATTGTCTCCAAGACTGAAGCTAAAAGAAATCTCCTCAAGAGAGGTGTATATGTAGCTATGAAAACATAACAATACCACCTACATTTCAGGACCAATATTACACTAACTTTTCATCCCAGTAAATTAAGTGTTTGATGCAGTAAAGCCCCATACTTCGTTAAGAAGGACCAGGAGGAATGTAATATGTTTTAAAAATACTGGCGCAGAGATCAGTTGAATTTAAGAAGAGCAGATAGTGCAAATAATGCATATTTTAGGGAGGGCAAATCTAATGAACATAAGCTAAGACTTTTTAGCATGAAGTAGGTTGGTGTAATCCTTACATAGACTTTATTTTCACATTTAGGAGCAAAAGAATAATTCTAAAAAATATAGTGGCAAAGAGCATCTATGAAGTATATTAGCCCTTAAGGAAAGAGAGTATACTCAAACTCTCACAAAGCAGGCCATTCTCATAGTATTTATATTTTGGCACACATACCCAAACAAAGTTTACAGCATTTGGATGAACAATGCTATTCTGTAATTTTCCACTCAAGCCTTCTGAGAGACCTTTGTGAGAAACACAAGCTTTGGTGGACTGTCAAGGATGTTATACTGCTTAACAATCAAAGCTTTGGATTTAACACCAATAGACTCCAATCTTGGCCATGTCTGCTTTCCTGAGGTCACTTTGTGAATGCCACACCATACTTTGTACAGACCTGGAGAACATCCCTGAGGTTTCCTATTTCTACAGATGGGAATATTCTTCAATTCAGGCAAGTAAAAGAGAAACTGAGGTAGGATCATTTGACAGCAGTTCATTCAGGGTTGTCTGTTGCACTGTCAAGATCTACTGAATCAGCAGAACTGGTATTAGCACCTACATATCAATGTAGTGTCAATTAATAAGAAAGGAATCAAAGAAGTGATTAATTTTGCTTAACTCTGAAGACCAGGTGAACAGTGAGCGAGCGCCTATAAGAGTACTAATGGTGTAATTACTTTGGAAGTAGAGCGATTTTTGAGGCAGGTAAGACTCACAAAGACAAAGAACTAAAAGGAGAAAGAAACAAGGATGGATCAGGATGAGAAGATATTTATTTAGCTTTGCATATATATATATAAACTATTATAATTGTAATTTGCTAATTTGAATGTTGGCAATAGCAAACTTGTTGGACAGTTGTAGTAATACAGCTGCTTTTATGGATAAACTGGATGACTGCAGTCTGCAAACATCCTGTGTCTCTTTTCCTGCTTCATCATGGAATTTATTGTATGGCCATAGTGGGTCCAACTGAGCTTGTCCAAGCAGTAATGGTTAGACCCAGCGTTAAAGTTAAGAACCTAGAGAAAGTCATATCATTTTCGTCAGAGGATTGATGTAATAAAAATAGCAGTTTTTAATATATCTAGTCCATGACTATTTATTTTATAATTAATTTTCAATTTTTATTTAGTCCAGGTTTACCACAAATGGAAGGCTGAGGCAGAAATTGTGATGAGACAGCCTCTTTCACAGATTTCTGCTGCCAGTATAGTTGTATCCGATGCTAGTTTTTTTCTCATTATATTCAGTGCATCTGAAACTAAGCTCCACTACATATAACTAGCCTATTGCAGTGAGCAGAGGAAACAGCACTTTCAGGAAGCCAGAATAAAAATTCATGTTAAAATAGAAGCTGATGTTATTAAGCTGGTTGTTGATGCAGTAGAAGTACTGAGGCTTGCTTGTTTAGACAGTTGGCTGTGGTCAAATTAAGCACGTCTGAAATTCGAATAGAACCACAACTTAAATAAAAGATGACAAACAATTATATCCCACGTTTACTTTTGTGCTAAGGAGAACTGTGACATTTCATTCTAAGTGGCTTCTTAGGCAACATAAGACTGCGAAAAATTCTATTTGTCTTTTGCTTGAAGTTAAGGGTGTGGGAAGTTGAGGCTTTCTCTTAGAAGCTTCCTGTGATGTGGAAATGCAAGGAAAAGTCTTTGCTACTGTGACCAACTCACCCATCTGTTATGTTGTTGCTTGCTGGATTTCAGAGATTTTCAAACTCTTCCCTGAGGGCTAGGCTAATGTTAAAGTTCTCCTGTACCACATGTCCAGGCAACCTCTATGTCATAAATTTAATAAATAAATTTTAAAAAATAATAAAAAAATAAATAGAAAGAAAGAAAAAAAATACCTAGGAAAAAGAAAAAAAAAAGAAAAATGGGGTAAAAAATGTGGCATACAATATGGCGTCTGCTTTTATTTGCTGGGGGGAAAAAGGCATAATTTTTTTTGATGAAAAGGGTGTCCTGCTTTCATCCATGCACATACAGTCAGTGATTCCATGCCTTTATTATTATTATTCCACTTTTATTCAGAAATTCCCTCATTTTTACATCTTTTCCTTTCAGGTGTTGGAGGTGTTTTCCTAATTAGTTTTATAACCATCATTCTTTGCAACAATTCAAGTGTTTAAATGATTTTAATTTAAGGTTTGCCTTATAGATAACTCTGAAAATAACCAAAACAGCTAATACGTTTCTCTTTTATGTATTTGTTGATGTTAGTAATACAATTGATAATTACACATCAACTTACCTCACTTTAAGATATGTATGATGAGTATAACAGAATTGCAAAATTTCCCCTTATGTTTCTTGGTTTTTTATTTGTTGTTGGTTGGGGTTTTTTATTTTTCTTTCTTTTTGGAGGGGTGGATTTTTCTAGCAGCATTTCAGAAGAACAATTAAAGACTGTCTTTATGCCAACATAGTATTATTTGATATCAGAAAATACAGCTCAAGGTAAAGCTCAGAAGTCAGTTGTGGTTTACTCTACAGGCACCTGTTAACTGACAATGAGAGCTGACATTACTATAATGGAAATGTCCAGTGTATATTTATGGAAGGTTAATTTAGCCTATAATATTGCAGTTGTCAAAATCTATGGATGTAGATTTTTTTTCAGACATTTTCCCTCTCTTCCTTGGAATTCACTTTGATTTTTATTTGTGTGTGTGTGTGTGTGCACATGTGTGCGTGTGTGTCAGAGATTTAAAAAGAAATTAGTGAAATGTCCCACTTGAACTAATTTCTTTGTCTTCACATTCTGTGTCTTAGTGAGCCAGGGTGAGCATCTCAGTGTTTTGAGAAGAACCTGTTTATTGCAATAGGCTTCTTTACTCTGGTGAGAGGAGTAGGGCTGAGATAACACCATATACACCGACAAAAGATTCCCGTAAGTGGATGATGCTCACAGACTTTCCTCATTCCCTAGGGAGAGATTTGAATAATGCAAGGTTAAGGGGCTTGGCATATTACCTCAGGACAGCTGTTCTAGTCCTGCAGAACAACATGAAAAAAAACACAGAGGCAGACTGGGATGGGAGGTGTTATCATACAAACAACGCTTGCCTCACTGCTGTAACAATGAGCACAAGGTGCGATGCTGGGACAGATGGAGAAGGAAAAATCAGGAGGGAAAAGCACAAATCATAAGCTGGAATCGAGGAAAGGCTAGACAAAAAGCAAAGGTGTGTTTCGCTCATGACACTGGAACTGTGATCTTGAGTTCTGCTGGCTTATTTATCCTCCTGGCTAAAGCTGTCATGAGATGAGGCCAGTCGGGGACAGAGAGAGGTGCTGGGAAGAAAAAGGTCACTTAAGGAATGAGGCAGGGCTCGAGGGTCTCAGCTGGGCCATGTTTCAGAGGTACAGACAAAAGGTTGAGCATACAACAGAGAACTGAAGCAAGTGGGGATTTGGGAGCCAGGAAGGGAGGAATGAGGAAAGGAGCAGTCATGCCATCCAGGTGGTCTGCCATTGCCCACACACAGGTTATGATGGTCATCACAGATTTCAGCCTCACATAACTGGATTTAGGCACTTTTAATGTGTTTATTCACAACATAATGGCTTCATTTGGGTAAATGACAAGCCCTTAAGTAAACTTTGGTGGAGAGAGGTGTTTCTGTGTCTCAACTGCCTTTTTGAATCCTATTTTCTTTTCCATCTGTAATGTTAATAACAGCTTATCCGTAACCACCATCTCTCTCTTACGGTTTCATGTAAGTCTTCCTGGATCATCATGTGTCTTTTATTATATTGTAAGTTTGCCCTTCTATGCTCCTCACTTTCCTAAGTTGTTTTGAATTTTCATAGCTTCCTCCTCAATTTTCTGTCTTGGAGGGGCTGTGTAATCTCATAAAAAAAACAAAAAACAACAAAACAAAGAAAAAACAAACATAAAAACCCCAAAAACTTTTCATCTTTATGCTTAATCTTATGTGAAATCTTCATGAATGCTTACCAACATGACATGTTTCTGTCATTGATCCATCACGTTGCAGCTGCACTTCTGTCTTCTTTGCTGTCTTGCAGTTATAACTACGTGTTATGAAAACCATAATACTGGGGGATGTTATTTTTTGAATGAGTCTGTTTCTAGTACTTCTTATTCATGTTGAAAAGATAAAAAACAAAGGCATGTCTGTCAGTCAACATAAAGTTACAAAACTACTTTCCCTTAAAGCAGTTGAAATTTTGACCCAATAGCATGTTAATTTCATGGGAGTTTCTGGCTTTTGCAAGGACCCTATTTCAGAAAATAAGGTCAATATTCTGAAGTTATTGACACTCATTTTTATCAGATAAGTCTGATGTCCCTCATCTGGGTCCACAGAGATTGACTGACTTATTCCAGTTTAAAAATGAAAAATGGGAGAGTGTGCTCTCTATCAAAAAATCTCATGGCATAAAAACATTCAGAAGCCATCAGCTTATGTGATGTGAAAAGTAATTAAATGCAACAACAGCATGACATCAGCAGTGGATAATTTTCAGACTTTAAATGTCATTCCTTTTAAACTCAAGAGTTGTTTGAGGTTTTTGTCTCCATTTCACAAGATAGAGTACAAAACATTGTGACATGCTTAATATTTCTTCCGCCAAGCCGTCCATTCTGATTTCATTCTCACCCTTTACAGAGTTGTTGATTTCAGCCTGCATTTGGCTGCCAAAAATGCGATTGCACACGCAGCACCAAGAACAAAGTGAAAATGAATTATGCATTGGGAAGGAAGTTACATTTGAGTCAAAAAACTTAAGACTTCAGCACCTCCAAATTACAATATAATTTATGAGTGAATACATTTAAAGAGATAGCAACGGACTGAAGCAAGAGAGGGTCAGCCATGTCGAGGCTTAATATAATTTACAGTAGCTTTCAATTATTTATTTTTAAGAAGCCACTGAGCACACTGGATCTTTTCAGTGGTAATGTCAAAATATGGATATTGGGAAAAAGACATGAATAATAGTGACAGGTTTTTATGCATGATAATGGTATATGGGGACATTTAAAATATGGATCGCTCACCAGAACAAAAAGCGCATGTCATTTACTCTGAGAATACACGACTGTATGCTTAGTGGCTCTTCTTCTGCACTACAAAAGTTTCCCAAACGTCATCTTTTTTTTTTCTTTTTTTTTTTTTTTATTCTCTCTTCTTCTCCCTTTTGATTTAAAAGTTTTTGCTTTGAGACAATGGCTGGTGAGTTCAGATTTACTTCCCAGAAAGAAAAAAAGAGCCAGGGCTCTTTAGAGTGACTCAGGAAGAATGAAAGAAAGCCTTTTAAAGCTTTCAGCTCATGCAGCCAACAATGTTTTGCTTTTTATTTATATGTTTCATAATATAATATCTAAAGCAAGTGTATGGCTTTTGACACCCTCGAATGAAGTCTGGAAGGTCTATTTTCAATTCCTTGAAAGGCTTCTTTCATAGAAATAGGCGAGTTTCTTCAGCACTGAAGTCACAAAATGCTTTTTGATTCTCAGAATCCCTTATTGTAATACTATAAACATTGAAACCACTGAAACTTTGATTTTTACCTGCAGATATATGCAAAAGAAGGTGGTCCCATGACTATTTATTTAGGATTCCAGCCTATGCCCAGACCCTAGAAACCAGGAAACATATCGAGGTGTTTCCAGCCACCAATCCAGACAGAAACAGAGCTCCTGTAGCTTCTACATCATATCTGTCTTTCCCAGGCGGATCTTAAATGCCTTATGTAGCCATTTAGACAATTTTATTGAGTCACCTGAAATCTGGATAGACGTGTCTCCTGTGTCTCTGTAGAGATCACTCTGCTCAGCATTTTCAGATGGCGCTTTTAACATCAGTCTTGCATATCAGATTCCAGGGGACAAGAGAGCCTAAAAGCTAAACTCTAGAGTAAAAATAAGCTCTTCTTTCCTTGGGTTACCAGCAGCATTTTGCCATATGGTTACATTACTGTTTGGGGACAACCTATTTGGCCTTGGAAGTGGCCCTCATCCCATGGCTGTGTGCTCTCACCACAAGTATATGTGGTAGTTATCTTTCTTATTAAGGCTGATCAGATATAGATAATTTAAAATTTAATATTTTAAAATTTTTAAAAAAGTGAGAGTTAATCAAATATTTAAAACATTGGGAATTGATATTTAGTGTGTCCTCCATTTTTAGTTCATTGATTTCTATGCTTCTCTTTCACTGTGTTTCTCTTCTTTTTCTGTTCTTTCTCACCAAGCTAGAAATGCATTGAAGAATATCTGATTGCACAGTGGAGGTTCCCTCCTGAGGTGTGAGAGTTCTGGTCTCATAAATTAAACACTTTGAGTATTTAAAGAAAGATTTTTTTCAAAGGATGTGCTACAACGGCTGAACATTTAAGGTAGAGTGCAAACACTTGAAAATCTTTTCCACGTTGCTGCTTTACAGGAAAAAAACAAACAAACAAAAACCAATATGATATGACCTGCTCTAGCTCCAAATTTAAGAAAAAAATTAATAATTTCTAGTCTAAGGTAGAGCAAAGGAATCTGAAGCTGTCAGCTAGACATCTGCCTTACAATAGATAAGTGAATCTTTCAGAGTGCTCATGGTTTTCTGTAAACCACTCAGATTTTGGTGTCTGAAGATCCCATCCTTATGTATCTCTCCCTAAACATTGCATAAAAACTCTACTTGCCTTGAAGCTATCGCATCTGGTAACAGCCACAAGAGTCACATTAATCCCACTGCTATCATTATTGCCAATACTAAGAGCAGTCCTTATCTAATTAAATGTGGATCTTACCCCTGAGCTAGTGATTCTTTGGCTCTCTTAAGCAAAACAGAGAAATAGTTACTTTTTAGGGTGCAATACACCTTTTTCCAAACTAGAAATCTAAAATATGTCAGCTAACAGGCCTGATTTTCTGCAAGTGTGTGGAGTTTTCACTTTGGGCTTGTTTTTTTTTTTTCTTAATGGATTATAAAAGCAATGTTAAAACTAGCTGAGGACTAAACATAAAAGACATAGGCACATAAAATTACCTGAGGTGGATCCTTCCTTATTTCTCTATTTGAACTTCGTTCTTTCTCAGAGGTAGACTGTGCTTATTTTAAATAGAGAGGTACAAGGGGGAATTTAGTCTTCTACTGCTTTAGAAAAGCACTGACCTGAGTTTTCTACTTTCTGAATAAGTTGGCGGGGGGGGG